>OY759223.1:31550526-32150526 GCA_963662175.1 Aradus depressus
TTATGAGCCTCTGCGCTAGGGGGGGAGGGTTATTCTGCTTTACTCCCCCCCCCCCCCCCCCCCTGAATCCGCCACTGATTAGACAACTTCCCCTGTACTTCGAATAGCTGGGAAAGTGAACGAGGGCCAATTTCTTCAAAAATCCAAACAGAAATTTGACATGCTCAAAGTACGAATATATAACAGTTGACCATCCTTGTTAATGTATTTAGTTTTCCAATGTTGTGCCATATCCCCGGTTTGCGACACATCCCGTCGCGGCTGTTTCTTGAGCAACGCCTTCCCCCTCCCTCATATGTTGCAGTCAGGAAGTAACATGGTACATACCTATTTTCTTGCCTTGTGTACCTGTTACATTCCTGTTGGTATTGACACCTCTCCCATGTGACCTTGTACTGTCCAATCATGGCTTCAGAGAACCATCACTATATTTATACCTTCACCAGTTAATATCTGTGGAACAAGAATAGAATTATCCACCATAATAATGAAAAAAAAAAGTTTAATCTATAAAAGAAGAAAAAATAACACTAATTTAACCTTATAATATATGTTTATGGCCTTGGGGAACTAGTTATAATAACGTATTGCAACCACCGTAAATAGTAGTTATTATTGAAAAACTGAAGTCGAAGGTACACAAGGAAACAACTTTTGTTGTGTAAGAAGATGAAATAAAAAGAAATGTTATTATTCTGGGACCGAAGTCCCCTAAGAATAAATAGGTACATACAGAGTAAAGAACAGGAAACAATGAAATATAGAATCAGTACGTCGTAGAATTAAATAAATAAAATAGTGCTACATTGGAGGAAACTAGAAATTAATAATATATAGATATACAAAAGATTAACATGAAAAAACATAAAATTAACAGCTTAATTATGAAGAAAAAAATAAATAAAAGTATCTACTATATAAATAAAAGAGAATATGTAAAAAAATAGAGAAAAAAATATATAAATAAGAAAAAAATAAATAGATTAATAAAGTCGACAGAGCGTGATACTATGATGGTTGATTATAAAAGAGAAGGGAGGATGACCAGACAAGGTTTGAAATAAAATTAATTTTAGAAAGTAGGGGCTAGATAGAGAAGTGGGAGGAGAGAGAAGTAAAATAAATATAGATAATAAAAGAAGATAAAATAAATAATAAATAAATGTTTGATGAAATATATAATATGATATTATTAATACAATATATCAATAACTTCTTAGTTATTGTGACTCATTCCCGGGGTTTAACTATGAGGTCATATCGCCTACTACCAGAGCCCTCTTTCGTAACATTCACCTAGGGTAATGATATTTAACGAGTACCTAATCGCACAGGCTCGGGGACCATTGCTTAACGGCCCACCCGAAGGACGCCCGGGGGCACGTTCCCACTCCTGGCCAGAGAAAAAAAAAAAAAACAGATAAAAATTCCCCCCTTGGCTACGCCTCTGGAAAGGGATTCAGTGAAAAAATCCAGTGAACAAATTACATACAAGTTAGTTGTTAGTAAACAAATATTGACTGTCTGCCCCGTCAAACTGAATCGAAAAACTGATATCCCTTATACAGCTAACAACGCTCTTTCTAAGAGTTAATTAAGCTTCTCTCATGAAAGTTCATGGAAAAATTTGATTTTTTTTCCATGAAGCCAGTTCGGGTAACTGACGTGCGGATAACTGAAGTTTGGATAATCGACGCTCTACTTTATTTATAAAATCGCCATTGATACAATGTGTAGTTTCTATAACCGAACATGCATTAACCTAAAAAAACAAAATAGATTTATTATATTAATTGTTATACCGTCCCTTAACCCTAGAATGACACCGTGAATTTCGTCACCGCTATTGACATCGTGGGGTGTCTGACACCCCAAGCCCTTTATATAATTTTCTTGTAATTTATTTTTCACATTAATCCAAAATTAATGCAGATTTAATATTTTAGAATGTATGTAATGAATATAATACAAACAAACAAAATTAGAAAGTTATTTTAATTGAATAGGAAAAAAATCAAATAAGGATGTAACATGTTGAAAAAGTTAAAAAGTAGATATAGATAAAAATACTGTACGAAATTTTATTTGTAAGAAAGTTAAAAACTATTATTTTTTTTTAACTCAAGTATAGTGTCCATGTAAAACAAATCACTTTAACAAAAAATATATACAATTTGCACAGTTACACTCAGTCACAATCGGTGCACTTCATTAGACGATGATCGTTGCACATCGGCCTCTGGCAGCTCATGCAAACCATTTTGTATTTTCTATCCTTATCTCTGTTGCATAAAGAGCATCTCGTATATTTGCCAGATGGTATAACAATTGCAGTAGATGGAGTTGAGCTTGAGGGTTGACCCAAATATTCATGTATGAGTACTTTCAAAGTTCTACTTAAATGATTGATCTTGGACCGTTCCACTAAATATGGTTTGAGTAATTGTAATCCAAGTTCATGTAAAAAATCTTTTCTGGGCATTGGCTTCCTCCAATTGACCATGTCATACAGTACACCTGCGTTGACATGCGGAGACATCGTCTTGGCACAATGTGGTCGAAGAGTCTGCACATGTGCTGGGCTCCTCATGTCTCACGAATGTGTCATCTAATTCCTCTTCAGAGTCTGAATGAACATGGGTTTCTTCATATTCTTCTTCAGAAGAACTGTCTCCCAGTTCCTCAATATCCTCTCTCCTCAATTCTTCGAGATACACCAACAGTTCCTCATCAGTCCACTGCCTCTTTTGAGATGCCATAACTTTCCTAAAATATATAAATATACGTTATGAAGAAACCTTTTGGCGCAAAACCCACTTCCAACTCCACAGTAAACATTAACTATAACGATTTAACACATAAACTATAAACAAAGCCATAAAAAAAAAGAACTTACCTGTAATAGGTAAAAAAAAAGAATGACGTCAATAACACGGTGGGGTGTGAGACACCCCAAGATCACTTCAATGTTGATTCCTAAAGTCACAAGGGCCTACTGAAGGTGTTAGAAGTCCCAGGAAGGTTAGGGAGGAGATGACTGTGATTTACATAGGGTCGGGGGACTTCTGTGAACTATAGGAAATTAAGTAATACACTTTAACTTTCGATTGGGGTGTCAGACACCCCACGGTGTCATTCTAGGGTTAATATGTAAAGTAGGAAAGTTCTGTTCCAAAATAATGAAGTTTCATTTTATTTTATACTATTATGTTAATTGTATAATAAAATATATTTCTAGTTGCAACTAAAACAATTCAAGTTCATGTTAGTACCAAAAGGTAGATAACAATGGAATTAATTCATCGACTTTTTTTTTTTTTAATTTTTGGAATCAGGACAGAAAACACGAAATTCAGTTGAAAACTCTTCATGGAATTTCTGCCCGTTTATTCAAGGCTTCGTACGGCTGTGGTGGTAACATTTGTGAAAGGTCTCAATTATCCTCAATCTCTCTGGTTAATTCAAGGCTCCCTATTCCATTTAAATAGGGAAATCCTCAAATAAAATTTAATTTCGCCGGAGCTTCCTAATTATTGGACAAGCACATGACAGGGAAACGGAGAACAAAAATGAAGGGGACCAAAATAATAATAATACTGGGGACTGACTGGGGCTGAGTATGAGACTCAGAGAGGGATTAGCCGTGTGTTTACATTATGAACCTTGTTGACTAAACACTCGGTTATTCCATTTATTTTACGACCATATTATTTTTTAAATCTCTTTGACATACTATCCTATAAATGAATTATTAATTTATTAATCTATTATAGACGGGCATAGAGAGAGACATTGTGTCTGAACGATGTTAAAGATTTACTTGAGGTCGTCTGTACTTTTTTTCCCCCCCTTTTCAAATCACCTTGGCCCACTAAGTTTATTACAATCGTATTACTCTCACTTTGAAGTCAGTCAAGTCTTTCTTCTGTTTAAACTTATTTCCTTATGTAAATTAAGTCCATTTTTTATTTATTTTTTCATTTGTCATTGTGTTTATTCTTCACTGCCGAACTCAATATTGCAGCCTTCAGTTAGTTTCAGTTTAATTGTGTTTATAGTTAATAATGACGAAAATTAATAATAAAAATGTTGAATGAATAAAAAAAGGTCAGAACTTAAGTCCAATGGATTTCTGTTAACTAGATTTTTGGCCAGTGGCGTATATGCACCCTAACAGTGGTGAGGGGACCGTTTTTACTTCACTTTTCACTTCCCAGATAAAAAAAGTGAGTAAGCAAGCACACTACTTCTGAGTTCAGGCGCCCTTAAACAACAAATCGCTACGTAAGAGAACAACATCGTCGTTAAAAAGCCATCTTCCATCCTTCAAAACTTTTATACTAAGCAATTTTCCAGTTTTGAGGCAGCTTTCTCCATCATGAGTTACTGGAAAAACAAAAACTGTAACTTGAACCTGCTATTACCGATACCTGGGCTTTAACTACGAGGTCATATCGCCTACTATCAGAGCGCTCTTTCGTCACCGTGGACATGAGCCCAACTCTACTGTGGGAGTCCTCAATTTTTATTCACCTAGGGTAGGGGATCTTTAAGGCCCCCTATACACGGTCAGTTTGGTGTGTCAGTATCAGTTTTAACTGATCAAATCGAACTGGTAGGTCTGGTGTCTACACACGGTCAGTTAAGTGTGTCACATCATCTTGTTTTTTTTTTTTTTTGGAATAAAAGTTTATTTCGAGCTTTGATTTGTTTGTTTAAATAATAAATTAAATTTAAAATGTCAAGTAATGAGGAATTGTTGTTTTACATTGTTGCATCCAAAAAAAGAAATCGAAGAAAAATTTGGGTTAAAGACTGGCTTTCAAAAAGGGCGAAATATTCACATATAAATATTTTGGAGGAGCTCAAGTTTCATCCAAAAGATTGCAATAATTATTTGAGAATGGACGAAGAAACTTATCTTCATTAGTTTCTTCTTTAATAAAAAAGCAAGTCACAAATATGAGAAATGCAATAACCACTCATGAAAGACTGACAGCAACTCAAACTATTAATTTTTTTTGCTACAGTCTCCTTACATGCTTTGGCAACAATTTATTTAACTTTATTTACAAGCAACTCGTAGGAAGCGTCCTTTTTTAATTTATTGTGGTAATCTTTTGATATAGCCTTCCATAAACATTATTTTTGCCTCAATAAATCTATAAACTCAATTAAAAAGTCTTTACTTCAAGTAGACATAATTAATTCGTCTTTTTATTTTTTTGAAATAGGTATTGTTTATTCCACTAAAGATATTTATAAAAATAAAACTACCCGTTTCGGCCTCACACCATCGTCAGGTCTAGTTATGAACTCTAAAAATAATTATTTTAACTTTTGATAATTGATAACGCCGGAGCATGCGCAGAATGGCTAGTTTGAAGAACTGAACTGATTCAAACCCCACACACAGTCAAATAGGCTTGTCGTCAGTTCGATGTGTCACACCATTTAATGGAATTTCATCAAACCATCAGTTCAATTTTTTGGCATGATGTCATGCCATTTCTACCCCATACACGGTCAGTTTGGTGTGTCAGTTCGATGTGTTCAAGCCAAACTGACCGTGTATGACCCCCTTAACGAGTACCTGACAGGCTCGGGACCATCGCTTAACGTCCCATCCGAAGAACGGCGTGTTTAAGTTTATTATACCTTTCAGATAAAATAAACTAATGGCCTCGGTCGGGTTTTGAATCCACGATTTTGAGCTCAGAAGATAAGCAAGCATACCACTGAGCTACCGGCGCCCTCAAAAAAATTACTAAAATGATTATAAAAACAAAAACCTCGCAGATTCCACGATATTTTTATCGAAGTTTTATTCTTTCTTTGAACTTGTTTTTACTTCCTCAGCTTTACGAAAGGTTACGTAATTGGGTTAGAAATTCGACGTTCAGTTTTCACTGGAATTTCATGTTTTCCGACACTGTTTACAAAAATAAAAAAAATAAAGGCTATTTTCTTCACGATAACTCCCCATAGAATAAATGTATAGACGAGAAATTTTTATGTTAATCCAGAACCTTGTAAGGATGACACCTATCAATTTTCATTGGAATCAGAAGAAGGGTAGAGGGTCTCGACTCAAAACTCTACTAACTGTGTATTGAGCTAGTCCCTGATACTTGTTGTGTCCGTTGACCTCTTCTCTAGCAAGATTCCACCTGAAGATGTCAGTTTACTGACGAAACTAGTCGTAGTTTAATAAATGTTGGACTGATACATCTTATTACCTATTTAACAAGTAAGTCCACTACATCTGCCTACCACCAAGAAATATACTACTAACTGAAGTATTGACACGAAATGTAGTATGAGGATTCAGGAGTCACAATGACAATGGCAGTTATAGGGGATTATGAGTTGAGCCCTCCCCGAATGGAATTTTGAATTTATGTATGAAATTTTGTGTCGATACATTGTGTGTTGTTTTTAAGCGGTTCTGCACACACAGATATCGGAGTGTTCACAAACACACGGATATGATTTTTTTTTTTTTTCATATTTGTAATCTAGACATCGAAAAACATGAAATACTGTTGTAAACTCCGCATCGAATTTCTGACCGATTACAAAATTTCCCTATACTTCGTATATCTGGAGAATTAACCCTAGAATGACACCGTGGGATGTCTGACACCCCAATCGAAAGTTAAAGTGTATTACTTAATTTCCTATAGTTCACAGAAGTCCCCCGACCCTATGTAAATCACAGTCATCTCCTCCCTAACCTTACTGGGACTTCTAACACCTTCAGTAGGCCCTTGTGACTTTAGGAATCAACATTGAAGTGATCTTGGGGTGTCTCACACCCCACGGTGTTATTGACGTCATTCTTTTTTTTAACCTATTACAGGTAAGTTCTTTTTTTTTATGGCTTTGTTTATAGGTTGTTTTTTTGAAATAGGTATTGTTTATTATAATAAAATATAATAATTTTATAATAATCACATAACACCCCGAACTGTTCGTGCGGCGGTATCGAGACTGCAGAACATGTGGTCCTCGAATGCCCGCTGTACGACCAAGCTAGGGTGGAGTTGATTCATGGGACAAGATCGTATTTGGGACTAGATCTACGGCAGATGGTGACGGAAACTGACTACCCGATGTTCTGCCGATTCGTCGGCTCCTGGCGGGAGCAGAAACAGGCAATGTAATGATCCCGAGCTTTGCCTAAACGTAGACTGGGTGATGTTGCTGCAACGCAAGGCGCACCCTCTTTTAAAACTGAAAAAAAAAAAAAAAGCTTTGTTTATAGTTTATGTGTTAAATCGTTATAGTTAATGTTTACTGTGGAGTTGGAAGTGGGTTTTGCGCCAATAGGTTTCTTCATAACGTATATTTATATATTTTAGGAAAGTTATGGCATCTCAAAAGAGGCAGTGGACTGATGAGGAACTGTTGGTGTATCTCGAAGAATTGAGGAGAGAGGATATTGAGGAACTGGGAGGCAGTACTTCTGAAGAAGAATATGAAGAAACAAACCCATGTTCATTCAGACTCTGAAGAGGAATTAGATGACACATTCGTGAGACATGAGGAGCCCAGCACATGTGCAGACTCTTCGACCACATTGTGCCAAGACGATGTCCCCGCATGTACACGCAGGTGTACTGTATGGCATGGTCAATTGGAGGAAGCCAATGCTCAGAAAAGATTTTTTACATGAACTTGGATTCCAATTACTCAAACCATATTTAGTGAAACGGTCCAAGATCAATCATTTAAGTAGAACTTTGAAAGTACTTATACATGAAATTTTGGGTCAACCCTCAAGCTCAACTCCATCTACTGCAATTGTTATACCATCTGGCAAATATATGAGATGCTCTTTATGCAACAGAGATAAGGATAGAAAATACAAAATGGTTTGCATGAGCTGCCAGAGGCCGATGTGCAACGATCATCGTCTAATGAAGTGCACCGATTGTGACTGAGTGTAACTATGCAAATTGTATATATTTTTTGTTAAAGTGATTTTTTTTACATGGACACTATACTTGAGTTAAAAAAAAAAAATAATAGTTTTTTACCTTTCTTACAAATAAAATTTCGTACAGTATTTTTATCTATATCTACTTTTTAACTTTTTCAACATGTTACATCCTTATTTGATTTTTTTCCTATTCAATTAAAATAACTTTCTAATTTTGTTTGTTTGTTTTATAGTCACTACATACATTCTAAAATATTAAATCTGCATTAATTTTGGATTAATGTGAAAAATAAATTACAAGAAAATTATATAAAGGGCTTGGGATGTCAGACACCCCACGATGTCAATAGTGGTGACAAAATTCACGGTGTCATTCTAGGGTTAAGTATAAGATAATACCGGATTGTAGTTGTCTACGTCATCCCACAAAACGTTAAAACTTAATATTTAATACTTTGAACGGTAATCATACCTATCATAATAACTTTACTTACCGGAAGTGCGTACAGGTTAGGTCCATAGTTTCCGTAATGAGTACACCGTGGTAAATGATTCCAATCAATTTATGATGTTCATCTCCAAATCATCGAAGTTTTTGACTGCAAATTCACGATAATTTCATTCAAGAAGAAAAAATATTTTACAAAATATAATAACAAAATTAGAAAATAACATTGATAATGATGTTAAACAAAGAAATAAAACGTTAATACGAGAATGAATGGTTGGTTTATTAAAACATTCACTTGCAAGATATTCTAGTATCTAGTATACAAATATACTGACAATGATCAGGGCCGTCTGTGAGAAGAGAGTGTCTTTATAAAATAATATTTTATATTACATATTATGTTAAACATTAAAAAAGTAATAACACTAAATAATGAAAATAATATATAATAATAATTTCACGCACAATTGTACCAAAAATATATATAATAAATAAAAAAAAATAACAAAGCAGATAAGCCACAAATAGAAATAACAATAGTAATATGAAGTTGTTATTCAATAATGAAATTGTTCTACAAAGAATATCCTATATTTGGTATATACAGCCAGTAACAAAAATGTTCGGACGGTTTGATTTTTCAATAAAAAATTATAATAATTAAATGCAAAAGTAATAAAAAATAATTTTAAAAAATAATTAAAGCCATTTTTCAATCAAGAATAAGAATTCAAAAGTGGGTTAGGATAAAAGAAAAACAGCTTTGATTAGAACAAATAAATATTTTAATTTAATAAATTTTATAACAAGTAATGTAGGTAACAAAAATTTTCGGACAAAAATGTAAACAACTATAAATAAATTCAATGTTTTTTTTACGATTTCACAAATTCAAAAACCATAATGTTAATTAATATTTGGTTGGGTACCCTTTTTGTGTAATAACATCTTTCATTCGATTCGGCATTGATGATGAAACTAATTTTTTGGTGAAATTTGGAGATATTTTACCCCACTCTTCTAATAACTTTTGTTTCAATTCGTTTTTTGAAGCAATGGGTGTTAATCGAATTTTCCTGTCGAGCTCACCCCATACGTGTTCAATTGGGTTGAGATCGGGCGATTGGGGGGGGGTTTCATAACTTTAGGGCAGTTATACAAAAGCCAAGTACGTACCAATTCACAGGTGTGTTTCGGATCGTTGTCTTGGTAAAAATGAAAAGTCCGTAAAATCCCAAGTTTTTCAGCACTCTTTTTCAAATTGCTCCTTAGTAATTCGGCATAAACTTTTCCAGTCATGGTGGTTTCAATGAAAACCAGTTCACCAATTCCACTAGACGCCATACACCCCCACACCATCACTGAGCCACCCCCATGTTTTACTATTGGTTTTAAATTTTTTGGATTCAGCTCCTCATTACGCCTTCTCCAAATTTTGTCGCGACTGTCGGGACTAAATATATTAAACTTACATTCAAAAGTATTTGCTTGCAATAGAACAAACCGCAATAATAAAATATTCTTGTATCTGGTAACTCTTCACAACATAAAAAGAAATCGCAGGTCATGTAATGTCAGAAAACTAGATTTTTGTGATATGACGTTGCAAGAGAGCGACAGCAGCGCTGACCCTCGGCAGAAACCGTCCCTTCCCCCTACTCTATCCCCTCCACCTTCCCTCTAAAGAAACTAAGTACCTAATTTTTCTAATTTAAACGTTTTTTCTCCGATATTTCGACAAATAAATGTTTCCAGATCATGTCCGTTTACTTCCCTATACATATAATATATGTATACATAATAATATGTACTAAAAATTTTGTAATCGTGTAAACATCAGAGATCAATTGCATGTGTGTGTTTATGTGAGAGCTCAAACGCTTTGACCTGACATCGTACAGGCTCATGACCATCGCTTAACATCCCATCCGAAGGACGGAATGCTTAAGTTTATTTTACCTCGCAGATGAATGACATTACTCCAAAAAATGTCTGAATGATTCTGGAACTCTTTTGCGAAGCAATCTTTTTTTTATATTTTTTTCACTCACAAACGGTTTTTGGTACTCTCCCATTATATCCTGCTTCTTTTAGAATTCTTCGAACATTTTGTGGGTGAACTTTCTTTCCCGTTTTTCTGTATACCTCGGCGACGATCTGAGGTGCACTCCTCGAGGGCTTGTTTTTAATTTTCCGGACAACGCTACACCTTTCTCGGTCGTTTAATACTCTTGGACGGCCAGAGGAAGATTTCAAATCTATCCGATCCTCGTGCTTATACCTTCGAATTACATCGGCTACGGTGCTTTTACTTCGGCCTACCATACCACCGATTTTGCGGACACTTAATCCTTTTTCATAATTAAAAATTATTATCTGTTGAACTTCAAAAGATGTTCGACCCATCTTGACAGCAGGAAATACAAATAACTACTGAATGCAGTAATAGAAGGATATAAACACATTTTATTTGTTCGGTATTAGCGGTTGGTTGAGAAGGGATTAAAGATCATGATCAGAGTCGCATTTCTTTACAAAACAAACAACAGGTGTCCAGAAAATTTTGTTACGTGAATTTCTTGTCTTCAATTATTAATGCAAAATTTCCTATTAGCTGTAAATGTTTAATTAATTGTTTTACGGCGTTTTGAAATGATTGATGATCTCGAAATTTAAAACTTTGCTTGAATTAAATATTTTGCCATATAACTATGTGTAACTGCAAAAGAAAAACAAAATTATAAATTGTCCGAAAATTTTTGTTACTGACTGTATGTACCTATACGAACCCCATACGAACAGATAGAGTGCCAATCCTTTCCATTTATAAGATATCATAATGTTACATTATAAATAAAAATTATTTCTGATGGGAAGACGAAAGTCTGAAATATATACTTTGTATTAGTTCCAATTAATTTTTTTAATTTATAAAAACAAATCTTAAGAAAGTTTTTTTTTTTTTTTTTTTTTTTTTGGCTTTTATTCATAAAGATGCAACTGTTGCTAGGGGGCAACAACCAGCATCTATGTTGGTAGGTATGGAGACGTTGGCGTGAATGGCATGTGAGAGGAAGGCCACCCAGTGGTAGGTCCTCGGGACGAAAATTTATATTAATTATAAGGACAAGGGAAAAATAAAAAAAAAATAAATAAATAATAATAATTAAAAAAAAAAAATAAATAAATAAAAAGGAAGTGAAAGACAACTTTGATGGAACGGGTGAGAGAGATGATAAAACTGAAGGGAACTAATGTAAAAGAATAAAAAAAAATAAAAATATTAAGAACGAATAGGAATTAAGGTGGCAGTAAGTCGCGGTTCCACCTCCTCTTCAACCTTCGTGGGGGGTTTTGTGGTAAGTGTTGTGAAGATAAAGTACGTATTTCTGGATTTGTATGTGTGTAAAGTTTTCTAAAAAAACGCATGTAAATAGTTTGTATTGTGTCGGGTACTGTGTGTATCATAAGATCGTTATGAAGTGTTCTGTTGTTTATGTATGGGGGGCATTGTGTTATCAGTCTGAGGGTTTTTGACTGAAATGCCTGAATTCGTTTGATGTTGGATGGTTTTGCTGAACCGTATATCTGTGATCCGTATGTCCATAATGGTCTAAGTAAGTAAGTATAACAGTTCCGTTTTTGTGTCATGTCTAATTTTGATCGTCTATTTAGAAGTCCGTAGAGTATTTTGAGTCGACGGTTCAGCGTGTTTCGTGTGAGACGTGTGTGAGGATTCCATGTCAGTCTTCGATCCAATGTCAGTCCTAGGTATCGTACAGTATTAGTTTGAGGGAGGGCTTAAGAAAGTTAAGCCTGAAAATCAAATTATTTTTTAACCCATTGTTGCCAACCTTTTTGATACTAACATGAACTAGTTGCAACTAGAAATATATTTTATTAAACAATTAGTAATAAAATTAAATTAAATTGCTTTATTTTGGTCCAAAATTCTCCTACTTTACATATTAAAAGACAGTATAACAATCAACGTAATAAATGCATTTTGTTTTTTATAGCATAATACATAACTTATTGTCCAATTAAGCCTAAAATTCATTTTAAATCCATTTGTTTAAATTAAATGTTTTTCCCTTATCAATTAATGTCTTCTCAATTATTTTTGGGCTTATAACAATGATTAAAACAATGAAAAAATGTTGGAACACAACTAGGGTGCAATTATACATTCGCAATGAATAATAATGCAAGGTGCCATGCTCAAATACCACAGTATTTATTGTAGATCTGAGAATTTCCCGGGTACAGGTACCTTAGCTAATTTTTTTATTTCCAAAAATATGTTGATTTGGTATAAGAAAGAAATGCAATATGTTAGGGAATACATCAGTGAGCACCGCTAATTGTATTTTCGTATATCTTTTTTATTTATTCATTGATTTATTATTTTTATTTATTTCATTATTATTATAATTTGTTAATTATTATGGGTATTTCTGTATTTATAATTTTGTATTCCCTTATTATTCCATTTATTTCTGTGCCAGCCAACTGTTCTACCTAATGCAGTTTTACACAGATTGTAATAAAACTTAGGCAAAAAAAAAGTTGAAATCCAAGGAAATCACGTATACTATAGGTAAAAATGTATTTATACAGTACCTATGTTTTTTCCAGCTAAAAGTTTTCAAACAGATACGTAAAGCTTCAAAATGATCACTGCAAGTAAGTACCTCACTAGTTTAATATTTAATACTGAAGTATATTATTGTCCAAATCAACGATAGTCTATAAACTCATAGGCATGTAATTAGGTAAATTAACGCTTACCTGTGCGGGATAGAGCGTAGGGCTTTGGTCGCATGATATTACCATGGTTTGCGGGTTCGAATCCCGTCCGGGAGAGAGTTTTATTTCGTTGATAGAACTCCCTCCCGGGGCCATGTATGTTGTAAAAGGAACATGGCTAGTATACATCGTACATAAGGCCAAAAAATAATAATAATAATAAATGTATTGCATATTTCAAGTTATTATAATGCATATTTTCAGTTCTTTTATTGCGTTTTTTAACTTATTATAATGGATATTTTGGAGAGTGCACAGTGTCTATTATGAGGATGAGGTTCACCCTCCTCAGCCCCGGAGCCAGGGTACAATGCCAAGTGAGGTGGGGGCAAGATGCTATCCTCCACACTCCAGGCAGACTTCACAGCCGTTCCCAGTCATTCCTCCTCCGGACGGCACCTCTTCAGCAGTGACACCAGAATGACGTCCTACCTACCTCTCTGCTCTTTTATCGTCTTCTTCGTCAGTCCCACACTCACACTCAAACTACGTAAGTACATTCTTCAGACTATATTAATTACGGCCTATTTCATTCTCATTTGATCATAACAAAAACAATGGTAAAAAATGTGATGCGGCGTCATTTCGTTTACCCCACCTAAAGATAGTTATTATGACTCATGCCCGGGCTTTATATTGCGTATTATCAGAGTGCTCTTTCGTCTGGAGCCCGACTACGAGTACCTGATATCGTACAGGCTTGGGACCATAGCTTAATTTCCCATCCGAGGGTTTGGCCGAGTTTCGAACATGCGATCTTGAACTCAGGAGGCTAGCAATGTTATTTGGTTATTCTTAGATTATATTTGTATGTTGAATATGGGACGTTAAACGATGGTCCAGAAATAAAAATGTTGGGTTGGTAAAACTTTAGGCCTCCCACAGTCCACCAGAGTGACGAAAGAGCGCTCTGGTAGTAGGCGATATGACCTCCAGTTAAAGCCCGGGCATGAGTCATAATACCTAACCTAATAAAATAACCAAGATATAAAAGTCGTATTTCTTATATTAAAACAATATTTCATATTTAGCTTTCATTTTTATTTACTTGGCAGAGTTCCTCCACAGATATAAGATATGCCAAAATTACCTTTTGTTTTTATTATTTTCATTAATAATATCCTTATTTTTTTATTATTATTTATATTTAATTATTTACTCATTTTTATAATATATATTGGCTTATATATCTATTTTGTATGTATTATTTACTTTTTTAAGAAGGTAATCTTTTTCGTAAGAACGTCCTGAAAAGACACTTTTGGAAAAATTTTAAAACAATATTTATCATAATTTAAATTATAATTACACTGTATTCTCGGTTATTTATTTCATTTTATTTTCCACTGTTAATTATTGTGACTCATGCCCGGGCTTTAACTACAAGGTCATATCGCCTACTACCAGGGCGCTCCATTCATCGCTATGGTGAACATGATCTTGACTCTACTATGCGAGTCCTAAATTTTGCCAACTTAGGTTTATTCACACAAGATAGAGAGGGGTCTTTAACGAGTACCTGATATCATGCAGGCTCGGGATCATCGTTTATTGTCCCAGTCGAGTGGCTGGGATTCTAACCCGCGATCTTAAACTCAGACAAATACGTTTTTCTGAGCTACTGACGCCCTCTTTTCTCACTGTTAGTCTTATTACTAATCATATGTATGTTTGTGGTAAAGAATATTAATGTTTATATTTTTATGTTTATCCTATTACCATTTTATGGTTTAAAGGTAAAATATACATATCGTAAGTGCATATACAAACATTTTCCAAAATATAGATATTACTTATTTTCTTCAATCCTGCTTTCAGCTGAGGAAATAATAAATGAACCGCTGAAGCAATTTTTAACATACTGTTGGGGGCCATAGTGACCCTGAGGGCTAGAGCGTAGGGCTTTGGTTGCATGATATCACCAGGGTGTAGGTTTGCGGGTTCGAATCCCATCCGGGAATGAGTTTTTTTCATCGTAGATAGAACTCCCTCCGGGGGCCATGGATGTCGAAAATAACTATATAACACCGTTATAAGTCTTTATAAGAGATATCGCTGATATGCACATAAGGCCACAAAACTAAAAACAACAAGCAGGTTCTCGGATGTGTGTTTCGACTAAGTGCGCCCTTGAGGCCCACACAGCAAACCTTCCAGCATGGTATCAATATCATTAATAATAATATCACAAAACTAGACATTTTATTCAGTACAGAATTATTTGTTCATTTAATTGAATTTAATCTATACATAAATTTTTAATTGTGATGCAAATACACATAGGTCACATAGCCTATTTTTTTTTTAATTTTGCAGTTACAACTACATGTAAAATTTCATGACAATCCGACTATCCGTTAATGAGGTACAACTAATTTTATGCTCAGTCTCCCATCACAGTCCCCCCTCCCGTTAAGAATTTTGAGACGCCATATAGCCTATTTTTCAATCTGGCTCTAAAGGATGCTACTTGCCACCAGAACAAATTAGATCAAATAAATCCTAAAATTCACTTTTTTAGCAGTATTTTTGTTCAAACAAAAAAATGGATGGACGGAATTTGAAAAAAAAAAAAAATTCAGATCATATTTACGTTGATACACTTCGATTGGCACGAAAGCGGAGTCGATATCATTTTTCATTCGCGAGATATTGTGCAAGAAAAATTGACCACGCACATACACACACACACACTTTCTTTCCAAAAATAGTGTAAAAATACTGTAATGACCTTGAAACATAAAAAGTTAATAACTTCCTCTTAAATAAAACTTCGGTGCTCGTACTGTAAGTTTTATTTTTATAACGTCCGTATAACCTACACTTACTTGCCGTTAGCTGCGCAAACGTTACCAGACGCTGACGTTACACCTCCTATAGTTTTTCTGAAACGTTAATACTTTGCACCCCTAATGTTGGTCCCTACTGCAGCCCTGTATTTTTAATAAATTCCAGGATTCTTCTGCAGATTCCCTCCATTACTTGCTTCGCTTCCGTTATTGCAGATCCGAAGCAGTAAAATCTCCCGCTTTCTAGTGCCTTACACTGGCTTAGAATATGAACCGTAGTCTCTTTTCCTCGCCACATTTCATGCGGGCTCGAGGACTTCAGAGGACTTCTAGCGATGCCCATATTGTTTAGATGTTTGTTCATATGACAGTGTCCTGTGGGCAAACCTTAGAACCATTCTGCTCTGGTTCTATTGTACACTATTGTGTGCGGAACCCTGAAAAGTATGAAATAATAATTCTCGCATATAAGACATTTGATATGCGTGCATGCTTAATCAGCTCAAGATCGCGGATTCGAAACCCGGCCGAGGCCTTTATTGAGGTAGAATAAACTTGAGCATGCCGTCCTTCGGATGGGAAGTTGAGCGATTGTCCCGAGCCTGTACGTAGTCAGGTACTCGTTAAAGACCCCTACCTTAAATGAATAAAAATTTAGGGTAGGCAAAATTTAGGACTATCCTAGGAGAGTCGGGCTCATTCCACCAGAGTGACGAAATAGCGCTCTGGTAGTAGGCGATATGACCTTTAAAACCATACTCATATTAACTTACTAACTGCAAGAAACTTAAAACAATATTGTGATGAGTGCTGACTCCTCCTAAGAGATATATGGGACGAAAATATCAAGACTATGATTGGTTCAAAAATTTCGGAATAGATAATAATTGGATTTACTTTCCCAGCAACACGAAGTTTAGTAAGAGGTCAAAAGTTCGATGGGGCGCTTTCAACGGAGTTTCATGTTTCCGTAATCTAGATTTCAAATATTTTTAAAAAAATATGTCTGTCTGTGGACACAATGACTCCCGATAAAATCACTGTATCGATACAAAATTTTATATTTTGATATTATAATTTTATATATTTTGATATTATAATTGTATATATATATACAAAACCCTTTAACGACAACACTTATTGTTTTTCAGCCAAATTGACCGAAGGGGAGGGGGATTAGAGGGAAGGCTTAACATAAATACTCCAATTACTGCCGTTGTAATGAATGTACATTAAATTTTTCGGTAAATGAGTGACATTGAGATTTGGTGGAGGTTGACCTTATAGATCTAACACTAGGCTAGACAAACTTCTACCCGGACCACATAGCAGAGGGGTCGCTGACCCTAAAACCAACATTTGGCCACAGTTTTTGGTAGATTGACGCAGCGGCTCAATCACAAGGTTTTATAGTGTTTTTTTTTATGACGGAATTGAAATTTTGAGAAAGTATTCGAGAATCTCCGGCAATGTACTTCCCCAGAACAAAATAATCAATTAACTTTTCGCTCCCCGTTCAAAACCAGTCGACAGTTTAGTTCTAATATTCAACAGTTGACTGACATAGATGCTTCTAAATCCTCATACTAAATTTTATGTCGGTAAATTCATTACATCGGCAGTTATTAGGGTTCTTGAATTGAGCCTCACCCCTGAACCCTTCCTTCCCTTCAGCCGATATCGCTGGAATTTAACAAGTTATGTCCTCATTGGGTTTTGACTTCAAATATGAAATTTTGTGTCGATACATTCATTACAACGGCTGTTATTAGAGTTTTTGGGTTAAGCCTAAGCAAGTTGATTTAACCGAAAACACTATCTTTACTTGGAATAGTCTGCAGTAGTGAATAATTGGTTAAATGCAGTTATCTCGTGAATGATTCCTCAAAGAAGTAGATTAAGTTGATTTAACCGAGAACATACACAATTTTACGAGATACCAAGAAACCCACATCTTTATAATTCCGAAAGTATTAGAGTTCTGAGCTCCCAACTTCTCCACAGTGCGCAGATGGCTTGGGAGATGAACACAGTACACTTAACTCATTTTGGCCATTTTACGACTTAACAACTTATTCTCTGTGACCATAGATATGTGTCGGATTTTTTGGCATTAATTATCCATTTTTGGCAAATAATGTTAATGATTATAAACATCCATTAGCATGTTGCTAATAGACAGACGATGATTAGAGGTAATTGTTGGTAAGTTGCGAGGAGTCCATTGTAACAGGACGTTGACTGTTAGGAGAAATACTTATTAGTTATTAGTTTCATAAACAATGTTAAAGTTATCTTACTTTACAAAAAAAATTAAGGAAAACAATAATTTTATTGAAAAAAATGAATAAATTGTTTAAGTACAAAAGAATCAAAAATAAAGTTATGTTTCTTAATATGGGGGGGAACTAATAATTATAAGTAAATAGATTTTATATAGTTTTTGTGTTAAGCCTCACCTTAATGCGCGTCTTCCCGCTTACATTAAATAACATTTATAAACTAATAACATTTATATATATAAAAATAATACACACATTAAAATGATTAAATTATAAACATAAAAAAATTAATTATATTTATTTTTATATAAAAAGCGAATTTCTTTTAAAACAAATGAATAAAAAAAAAAACATGGCCATCAGCTGTTTTTTTTAGTGTGTGTAGAGACAGTCGAGGCCTAGGAATGGAGACGGTCTGAGTGTGTGGAGAGTGGTTTTAGGCTTAAAATATAATGAACTAAATAGAAGTGATTTGACGGTGAAATTGATCCAAAAAGAAGGTATGTACTTTCATTTGCTTATATATACAAGATATATGCCCAGAAATATGAAACTTAATTTTTAAAAAATGGCCAAAATATAAAACAAAAAAAGATTGAATTAGTGTTAAGAATTTAGTTTTTAAGATTTTTCTTTGGATTTTTGTTTGTTTCAATGTTTAGTTTTTTTATTTTATAATGTAGGTAGATGATTTAAGAAAATAAACCCAATATTTGTTCTCGTAAATTATGTTCTATTCATTTTCCCTGGTGGCCCAGTAAGATAATTTGAAAACCTTTGGATTAGATTTAATATGATTTAAAATTATTAAAAATGGCATCTCTTTAGAAATCCAAATGAAAAGTTGATTAATTGAATTTTTTTTTTTAAATACGTGCACTTACTTAAAAATTGCACGTCTTGAACTTTTGATATTTTTAGGGCCCTTTTCGAAAAACTACCGTAGAAATCAAAATTTAGTAAAAGAAAAAAGATAAAATTTCTACAGGAAAGTTGGTAATTTATTGTTTATTTAATTATTATTTTTCATTATTTGTTTAATTTTATTAATTATTTATATAATTATTTTTTATTTAGTTTTATTTAACACATAAACTGTCTTTCTAATTACCACATTATATATATATATATGAAATCATAAATAAATGCAAAATAATAAAATTATATGCCATGCCATGTATTGTGTAAATTGAGTAGTGTTGAGTGCTTCGTTTCTTGATATCATGTTGGCTGTAGAATGTTACATAAATGTATGTAGTAGGTATATAAAATCATAATTCCCATTAATAATGTTAGTTTTTTATCAATTTTATATTTTATTTTTAATTAACTTTAATTTTTATTAACCATCAATTTTATTAACATTAAACCTTTTTTTCATTTCATTACAAATTGGCATCCCCACAAGGGACATAAAATGATTTTGATTACTCTGTACCAATTTATCAAAAAAAACATGGATGCCGATTTAAATAAAATTATTTAATTAAAAAATTAACTATTGGAGATTGTTTACACTGTTGATTTGGCTGAAAATCAATACGTAACGTCCTTTGAGGGTTTCGAATACATATAAAATTTCGTATCAATAAATTCATTCTATTAGGAGTTATCGTGTTCACAAACATTTTTTTTTTTCATTTTTGGAATCTTCGGAAAACATTAATTTCCATTGAAAATTCCGAATCGAATTTCTGACCGATTATAAACTTTCTCTATACTTCGTATAGCGGGACAGTAAAACGTAGGGGCCTTGGCCGGATATTGAAGCCGAGTTCTTGAGTGTAGTGTGTAAATACTTTGGCAACATTGAGAAGCCGCGTCGCGCGAGTATGTATGTAGACTATGCAAACTGTCCGTCACGTGAGAGCAGTGTTTGACCTTGATGACTCGTGATTTAATGCAATCTGTGTGATGCATTTTTAATTTTCTCTTGCACTTGTTTCTTCCTTATTACGATGCTACTAGTGAAATTGCATGGGGGATATGTGAAACTTCATGAAAATATAATCACGCAACACTTTTATCCTCCAGAATACATCCAAGGTCTACAAGAGCTTGAAGGAAGTATGACTGGCTGACCTGTAGGTCTACCTTCAAAGATTGTCCTATATAAGGTAAACAATTTGTCTGCAATTGTCTCCCTATTATGGGATTGTCAATGCAAGGGTTGCTCCCCACTGCACTTCGCCTACAGAACTAGCAAGTATGATCCATGTCTGAAGCTAGGAAACTCTTCGTTCCAGTTGCAAATTTTAGCCGATCGCCAACATGTTACTTCCCCAGCTACATGAAGTATAGGGGAAGTTATGTAATCGACCAGAAAAATTCGATGCGGAGTTTTCAACGGAATTTCATGTTTTCCGAATTCCTAAACTGAAAAACTGCAAAAAATGCTGTGTATGTGTCTGTGAACACGGTAACTCCCGATAGAATGAATATATACACCTATTTTCAGCCGAATCGACCGAGAGAAAAGGATCATAGGGGGCTCAACTCAAAAATCCCAATAGCCCAAATAATGGACTTGTTTTGAAGAGGGAGAGAAATGTACGATTACTTGTTGGAAAGATTACGAGGTTTAGGGACTTACTTTGTGTGAAACCAGTTATGAAGTAATATTGCGAAGAGTCAGGACTAACAGTTATCGTATATATAATCACACTAAAAGTTCCTTATGTAATGAGAAAACTAGACCAGGCTGAAGCAACCTTTACCATAATAGACATTAGGACACTGTTAATTTATGGGCTATTTTGGAGGCAGTGGCTACGTAAACAAGGCAACCTCTATATATATAAATATACTTTAAATATAATAATAAGCCAGAATTATCGTAATATGAAGCTAACTAAAAACATCGAACATTGGGTGAAAGAAAAGTCGATATATATCGATACAGTGTTACCATAAGTTAGTTATTGTGACTCATGCCCGGGCTTTTAAATTCGAGGTCGTATCGCCTACTACCAGTGCGCTCTTTTGTTACACTGGTGGGAATGAGCCCGACTCTACATTTTACCTAACCTGGTTTATTTACCTAGGTTAGGAATCTATAACGAGTAACTGATATCGTAAAGACTCGGAGTCATAGCTTTACGTCCGATCCGAAGGATGGCGTGCTCAAGGATTTTTACCTCCCTGGGGCCTCAGGCAGTAGGTTAGCACGCTACCTCTGAGCAGAAACTCAGTATGTGGATTCAGAAGCCTTTATATAAGTCAACTATTGATTTTTAGCACATATGGTGGAGCGAAAGGTTAATTGATGCAATCGTTCTGGGGAAGTAGTAATTCACCGACTTTTTTGGGGGAGGCTTGGAAAACATGAAATTCCCGTGAAATGCTGACCAATTACATAACTTGCTCTATACCTCATATAGCTGGGGAAGTTAGTTGTTATGACTCATGCCCGGGCTTTAATTGATGAGCCCGACTCTACAATAGGAGTCCTAAATGTTGCCTACCCTAAATGTTTATTATTAGAATTGGGGTGTTTAACGAATACCTGACATCGTACAGGCTCGGAACCTTAACGTCCCAGGACAGATATTTTTTTTTTAATTTTTGGAATTTGGAGGTCGGTAAACATAAAATTCCATTACAACTGCGCACTGAATTTCTGACCGATTACATAACTTCCGGGCTATTAAAACATACACTTCTTCTTTTTTTCTACGATTAATTTATTCTGCAATAAGAAGACAGTCTGGCCGATATGCCTCAGCATAAGGTCATAACTCGAGAAAAAAATAAAAAGACAGAAAAAGATATGTTAAAAAAACATTATTTATTGGCCAAATACATACTTCTATTAACATATTTTTTATTATCATTATTTAACGTTGTACAACATTAACAAAGTTTTAATATACATTTTTCATTCATTATTTTTTTATATAATAACTTCAAAACAAATGACGATAAATATTTATTTGGAATACATTTATTTCTCTTCAAACCCTACGCCGTCGTTACTTTTTTTTACTATTTTCATTCTACAGATGAGATTATTCTAACCCGGAAATGATATAATATAATTTAGCTATTATGACTCAAGCCCGGGCTATGACTACAAGGTCATATCGCCTACTACCAGAGCGCTGTTCTGATGGACATGAGTCCGACTCTACAATAGGAGTCGTAAAATTTGCCTACCCAGGTTTATTTGTATTATGTTGTTAATTTATCTTCCCAAGATGAGTCTGCCTGTCCGAGATCGGTAGAAGTCCAGTCACTCATTAACATTCTCACGACTTACGGAACACACACACAAAAGATCATCGCCAATGTGCTTCCCCAACATGAAATATTCAACTAAGTGTCCGCTCTCTCACCAACTGATCCGGCTAACTATCGATAGTTGACTTAGACAGGGACTTCTGAATCCTCATACGAGTATGTAAGAACACAGACACAGATTTTTTTTTTTTCACTTTTGTAATTAGGGTTTCAGAATATCATCATGAAATTCCGGAGAAAACACAACTTCGAACTTGTGACAGCTTACATAACTTCCCCTATACTTTGTATAGATGGGGAAGGAAAATTAATTATTTTGTGAGTTATTCTTTTCTAAGTTGAGGAACGCAGACACATTAATGAATAAATAAAACAAACTTATTTTTGTAATATTGGAAGGTGGGGAGGGGTATCGAGTAGCTGACATCGTACATAAAATAGAATAGGGGGCCTCGGCCGGGTTTCGAACCCGCGATCTTGAGCTCTGTAGGCTAGCATGCTACCTCTGCGCCCTCAATATAATATATTGTATTGTTTCAATAGTATTATATATAATAATTAATTAACTATCATTGGGAAGGGGATCAGAAGGAGGCTAAACTCAAAACTGCCAATATAACGAATCTATCGACACTAAATTTATGATAAGGATTCAGAAGTCACACTGTAGGTGAAGTATTGAGTTATAGACCAAACAGTCGATTGTTTCGTGTTAGAAAATAGGTAATAAGATGCAACAGTGCAACATAGATTTATTTAACCGTAACTAGTTTCGTGAGTCTAGATGACATCATCAGGTGGTGAATTGTATTAGAGAAGAGATCAAAGGACTGGACACATATCAGGGTCCAGCTGGACACTCATAGGACACATATCAGGGACCAGCTGGACACTCATAGGACACATATCAGGGTCCAGCTGGACACTCATAGGACACATATCAGGGACCAGCTGGACACTCATAGGACACATATCAGGGTCCAGCTGGACACTCATAGGACACATATCAGGGTCCAGCTGGACACTCATAGGACACATATCAGGGACCAGCTGGACACTCATAGGACACATATCAGGGACCAGCTGGACACTCATAGGACACATATCAGGGTCCAGCTGGACACTCATAGGACACATATCAGGGTCCAGCTGGACACTCATAGGACACATATCAGGGACCAGCTGGACACTCATAGGACACATATCAGGGACCAGCTGGACACTCATAGGACACATCAGGGACCAGCTGGACACTCATAGGACACATATCAGGGACCAGCTGACCGCCAGCAGTCTGTTGACCTCTTCTCTAATAAGATCCACCACCTGAAGAAAACTGATGAAACTAGTTGTGGTTAAATAAATCTATGTTAGACTGATATATATTATTACTTATTTAACAACTAAGACCACTACATCTGCCTACCACCAAGAAAAATAGTGTTAGAGATGTACATAACCGGTAATTCACAGTCGACTTTTTTTTTTTATTTTTTCAAAATCAACATCAAATTTCTGACTTATTACATAACTTCCCCAATACTTCGTATTACTGTGTAAGTAAAAAGTGTAAATAACTTTCTTGAAGAAAAAATAGGAAGTTCCCATTTGTAGGCCGAGTATAAAGGTTATTATTTTCATAAAATAATTGAATAAATAAATGAATAACTTGTAGATTGTATACTTATCAAATCAATAGGCTCAGATATTGATTCTTTATATGAAGGGTTGAAAGCCATAGTGGTGTAAGTCACTTTAGGGTCATTATGAGGAACCAAAGGGTCACACCATTGTTACTGGTATACAAAACGTTCTGTTCACTTGTCTGGAAAAATGTCGCATTCTATCGGCTAGTAAAGTCAACTAGGACTTACTTCACTCTTTCTTTCAACAGTTATGTCTATAAAGCTTTCGTAGAAGAAGTAAGTCAAGAATACAAACAAATTGACTAATATTAAAGATCAATCGTGTTATTGGTTGGTGGTCGTGAAATATCGATGAAAGAAGCTTTTCTTGTCTAAAAAGAGTGAAAAATTATCTGAGGTTATCATTATGCCAAGAAAAATTAAATTCTTTCTCTCTTTTATTTATCGAATCTGAACTAACTCAAGTTATGAGTTAGGATAATATTATCGATGCTTCTGCTAATAAGAAATCACGCCGGAAGCTATTGTGAAGTGACTTATATAAGACCTTGTTTTTCTTTTTTATTTTACAAGTTTTTATCTCTTTTGAAATTTATATTTTAAGTATATAAGTCAATCTAAACAGTTGTAAACTATACAATCAATTTTTTATTAATTATTTAATTGAGAAGAAAAGTTTTAAATTCTGTTCAAAATACATTGTAATTATTTATGACTTATTAATAATAGTTTTATAAATAGCTGTATTCAGTGCAATAAAAAGTATTGTATTTGCATATTTTATACATGAAAAAATGTACCCAATAATTTTTTTAATGTAGGGCCGGCGAGATATCCGTGCCCTATACTTGAAAAATATATAAATCTGGCACTGCATATAATAACGC
This sequence comes from Aradus depressus, assembly GCA_963662175.1. Classification (NCBI taxonomy): domain Eukaryota; kingdom Metazoa; phylum Arthropoda; class Insecta; order Hemiptera; family Aradidae; genus Aradus; species Aradus depressus. The sequence goes on from OY759223.1 coordinate 31,575,575, forward strand.
TGCTCGAAAACCGAATGGGAATTCCAATTTAAAAAAAACAAGAAGTCTATTGTCGGTAGCTGGAGTAGTTTCCGAGATCCCTATTGTGGCAACTATCGTTGGCTCACTCCGGTGTATGTGACTGAACTCCTGATTGGACGAAAGATCCTTCCCAGTATCGAAGGTAGATGAGCCAACATAAAGAAGAGGTCGTTTGCGATCCAATCAGAGTTGCAGAAGACACAACGAACCTGTTTGGTTGCAAAACTCTGTGTGTTGGGTGTTGCAAATCTTGTAGGTACACAAATCTCTTTTAGCACCTGTTGCAGACAAAAAAAATAAAAGGGATTTGTCTTTATTTAGAAAGTACTAATATTTAAATAAGAAAAGAAATTATAAAGGTTACTTATTTTTTTTACTTCCTTCATTCAAATAAATTTACAGTAACTTTAAGAAACAGGAGATTCGCAATATCCTTTCCATCGTCAGAAACAAGAGAAACCGAAGCGCAGATATCCCGTTTGGAATTAGTTGCTGTTTGCTTCTAAACAAACAGCTTAACGATCGTTTAAGCTGAATTTTGTATCGATACATTCATTATATCGGCATTTATTGTTTTTTTTTTGTAGTTGAGTCCCCACTAATCCCCTGCTTCCATTCAGCAGATACCGCTGAATATTAATAGTTAGTTATTATGACTCATGCCCGGGCTTTAACTGCGAGGTCATATCACCTACTACCAGAGCGCTCTTTTGTTCCACTGGTGGACATGAGCTCGACTCTACTGTGGAACTCCTAAATTTAGCCTACCTAGGTATATTTTTTATATGGGTCTTTAACAAGAATATGATATCGCACAGGCTTGGGACCATCCCATTGGAAGAACGGCATGCTCAAAGTTTTTTAACTTGCGTGTTGATACGAGTATATTCATTACTTTGACAGTTATAAGGGTGCTTCCTTATGATGGATATCCGTTCACTCTTTCGTCATAATTTCATGAGATTACTACAGTATTTTTTTCTTGAGTGGTTACGAGCTAAGATGTTTACACACATCAAAACATAATATTATTTAATTTACCTACTTTTTGAGTTGTGTAAGGAAATTGTTAATTCATATATAATATATTATATATTATTACAGCATCACTTCTCCCATTTATTTTTTTGTCTTTTTAAAAAATAGCAATTATAAAAGTTTCGGGAAGCCCTCCAATCATCAGTATCTACAAGACAGAAGGAATAGTTAACCTAAAGAACACATATACTATAGTTTATTTTATCTGGGAGGTGGGTTTGTCCCCACCAAAGATCTGCCTGAACTTTATAAAATTACTAAAGAAAGACACTCCCCCTATAGTATATAAACATTCCCTCTAGGAACTTTTGTCTTCATGGAAGGGTATTAGAATCCTAACGGAGTAAGAGATGCTGCGATGACTGGTTCTACCTCAATACTCTTCCTTCAATGTGTAGCAACTTCAAAGCGGAATTAGTTGCTAAATTTAAGAACATTGTTTTTATTATCATTTTGCAGTTTAATAAGCAATAATTCAAACAAAACAGTTTCTAAAAATGAAAGTACGATATAATATTGTAATGTATTGAGAGAAGTAGGTAAAGAAAAAAATTACAATTTACAGAAGGTGCGTAAACGAAATAAAAAATTGTGTTAAAATCTTATATCTTGTTCTTTTTCAACACTATCTTTTAACTCTTTATTTATTTACATATTCACAACGACAACATTTGTCACTAGTGATCGTGATGATGTGCTGTGGCAAGTGTGTCGCTGTACTGCTGAGGTACGTGACCGAAGAGGAGTCCAGGCTAGTCCTGGAGCAGGTCCCTCTGCCATGCCCGCTTTAGACGTCTTGGTGGGTTTGTGGGGAGAGTGTTCGTGGATAATTGGAGAATAAGTGGATTGGCGTGATGATGGAGTTTGTCGTGAAAATTTTGATATCGTGTCTTGATAACAGAAGGTATAAATGGGATGTTGAGGTCATTATGTAATGTGAGGTTGGAAACGTAAAATGGGGCATTGGCAATGTGGCGTAGTATGATGGATTGTAATGACTGAAGGCGTTGTATGTTTGATTTTTTGGCTGATCCCCATATCTCGATTCCGTAAGTCCAGATGGGTTTTAGTATAGTGTTGTAAATGTGAAGTTTGTTTTCAAGCGATAATGTCGATCGTCGTCCGATGATTGATTTCAGTCGTCCAAATCGTCTTTTGAGGTCTGTGCGTTTCAGTCTGATATGAGTTGTCCAAGTTAAACGTCTGTCTAAATGAAGTCCTAGATATCGGACAGTGTCTGATGCAGGAATGGGCTGGTTGTTAATGTATACTGGTGGACAAGTGTTGTGTCTGAGAGTAAATGTGGTTTGCAGAGATTTGTCTCTATTAATTTTTAGTCTCCATTTGTTGGCCCAATCTGTTAGCTGGTGTAAATATTCCTGTAAGTGTGAGCTTGCTTGTGTTGGGTCTGAGTGTGTTGAGAGAATGGCTGTGTCGTCTGCGTATGTAGCGAGTAGTGTGTTGTCGTGTTGTGGAATGTGTGCTGTGTAGATTGAGAAGAGTAGGGGACTGAGGGAACTTCCTTGGGGGACTCCAGCTTTGACCTCTAAAAAATGTGATGAGGAAGATCCCTCAGATACCCTAAAGTTTCTGTTTTCTAGGAATGACTTAAGTATTAAATAATATGTGTGAGGAAGGTGAGATTTAAGTGTGTAGAGCAGGCCTGGGTGCCAGACACGATCAAACGCTTTTTCAATGTCCAGAAATACGCCTGTACAAAACTCTTTTCTTTCAAAGCTGGTGGCTATGTAATCGACCAAACGATGGCACTGGTGTATTGTCGAATGTCTTTGTCGAAAGCCAAATTGATGGTCTGGGAGAAGGTTGTCTTGTGCAGTGATGTAGGTTAGTCTGTCCAGTAGAAGTCTCTCTAGTGGTTTGGATATCACAGGAAGCAGGCTTATAGGACGGTATGACGAGGCCTGGTCTGGGGTTTTCCCTGGCTTAAGAATCATCCTGACTACTGATATCTTCCAGACAAGGGGATAGTAACATAGTCGTAGTACTGTGTTGTATAAATTCGTCAAGTAAATTAGTCCTTTTCTCGGTAGCTGTCGTAGTATCTCAGCGGTTATCAGATCATGACCTGGAGATTTCCGTAAGGGGAGTTTTTTAATTGTCAGTTCAACTTCATTAGGACTGAATGCCTTTGGGGGGAGAGTTAGTTGGAGGGGGGTAGTAAGTGCTGTCAGTACTTGGTCTGTATGTTGGTCGTCTCCTATGTCCTCGTGGGGAGTGAATACTTTGGAAAGATAATCAGCGTAGAGGTCTGCCTTCTCCTGGTCTGACCTAGTCCAGGCCCCATCATTCCGCCGAAGGGGGTGTGATACCCGTGCATTGCCAAGAAGCCGTTTCGTCGCTGTCCAAAGTGAGTTATCTCGAGCCGCCAGAGTCGAGATATATGTCTCATGTCTGTCTTGTTTCAGTTTGGAAAGTTCTGTAGAGAGGGTTCGCCGGAGTTGATTGTATGTCTGTCTGTCGGAAGGGTACCTCGATCTTTGCCATCGAGGCAAGGATTTCATCTTCTTCAAAATCTTGATTGATTTTTTCTTGTATTCTCAATAAGTCCAGGTAATATTTTGACCATAATACCTATATCCCGTAATTTTTCTTCCTTAACAGACCGGAAATGTTTTGCTGCAAAAATAGTTTCATCTCACTTTAGATACATGACCTTGGTATCGATTCTGTTTCAAAAGTGATTTTATCATAGATTCAACAAGTTGTAGGTTATAATAGGAAGGTTACTCTACTCATTAAGAAAAAGTATTTGTTAATGCTCTTAAAACCTTTTTGTTGTTTCAATATTACATTGTTGGGTGAAAAATGATCAATGTTGTCATTTGTTTTAAAATGGAATCAACTAATAGCCCTTCTTTGCTCGTTGGAAAAAAAAGAGATCCTAACTTGGTCGAGAGAAATAGCCAAACAAAACAGGTATCTATCTACTTAGCATCATTTTATTTACCTACTTATAATAATTTTTTATCAGCTATGACGTTTTTCTTTAATATTATTTGTTACTGTTTTCTTTTCTCTCGCTTTTAAATGTTACATTTTTTATTACATCTGTTGTTATTTCTGAAGCAACTGCTCCTCCCAATGTCCCGGTTTCTTGCACTCACAAATACATGATTGGAAAACTTCTATAAAATCTGTTCTCAAAGGTGCCAGGACAAGTTCACTCTAAGTTTGCCCAATCCAAGAGGATTATTCTGAAGAGGACAGCTAAAACAATGTTTTAGCTGCATGGAGAACTATTTTACAGGAATGAATGGAGTTTTCAAGCCAAAAATGAAAAAATCTAGGTATAATTCCTAAAACAGTGTCGTAACGGTTAAGAAAGAAAAATTACAGGATATAGAAAATTTGCTATCAAAGCATAATGGTTGAGTTTGTGCAGCTAAAATATTACTCGGACTTATCGAGAATCCAAGAATCAATCAATCAAGATTTTGAAGAAGATGAAACCCTTGCCTTCAGTAAATTGTAATTTTTTTCTTTAACTACTTCTCTCAATACATTACAATATTATATCATACTTTCATTTTTTTAAACAGTTTTGTTTGAATTATTGCTTATTACACTCCAAAATGATAAAAACAATGTTCTTAAATTTTGCTTATCCTGTTGTGTCTATTTCAAAAGTTGTCTCCCTTGGGGTATAGAGACATTCACTCTTGCCAATAGCAACTAATTCCGCTGTGAAGTTGCTACACATTGGAGGAAGAGTATTGAGGTAGAACCAGTCATCGCAGCATCGACTCCGTTAGGATGCTTTTACCCATCCGTGAAGACCAAAGTTCCTAGAGGAAGTGTTTATATACTATAGGGGAAGTGTGTTTCTTTAGTAATTTTATCAAGTTGAGACAGATCTTTGGTGGGGGCAATCAATATTATACTCGAGAAAAGCGAAGCGTACTGGGAAGGATTTTTAACGACCAGAAAAGACCCCCTCGGAGCTTGAGCGTTCGGTTACAGCTGAGAGGATGGGAGTGCAGGACTTGAATTTTAGTAATGTAATTTAGAGTTATTTGAGGTTAGGTTAGGTTTTATGACTCATGCCCGGGCTTTAACTACGAGGTCATATCGCCTACAACCAGAGCGCTCTTTCGTCACTCTGGTGGACAGGAGCCCGACTCTACTCTGGGAGTCCTAAATTTTGCCTACCCTCAATTTGTCATTCACCTAGGGTAGGGGTCTTTAACGAGTACCTGACATCGTACAGGCTCGGGACCATCGCTTAACGTCCCATCCGAAGGACGGCGTGCTTAAGTTTATTTTACCTCCCAGATAAAATAAACTAAGGGCCTCGGTCGGGTTACGAACCCACGACCTTGAGCTCAGAAGTCAAGCACGCATACCACTGAGCTACCGGCGCCCTCTAGAGTTATTTGATCTTTTTTATATTGCAATGATAATTCTACCGCATCCACACAAACGCTGATGTTAGACCTGGATCGAAAGGTACCTCTAAAACCTGTGTGATGGGCACAGTCCACTATGTATCTGTGATGGACACTGTCCACTATGTATTTGTTATGTCCTTGGGCTGTTTACATTCCTCTCGTGTAATACTTTATGTAATATATTAGATTTTATTATTTAAATAGTTATTATATTGTATTTTTCATTTATGTTTACAGCTAACTACCTGACACCCTGCAAGAAAAATGACCCCAAACTGAACGATTGTGTAGTCAAAAGTGGACAGGCTGCTATACACAAAATTATTGGAGGTAAGCACAAATCCAAACAATTATTATTATACATTATAGTTGCATGAAGTATGCCAATATGTTCCAAAGAGAAATCATATGATTTAACTAATTATATTTTATAATGTATTCATATTGATACCAACTCTCTTCCCGTGACATTCTCGCACGAGCCAAAAACAACTATAAAAACTTCCCCAATTTAACATGATTGGCCCGTGATGGTAGTTCACCTTTAAGCTACTAGGTGGAACTACCATCACGCCACTGTCTCCAAACCTTTTAGGCCCCTGGCTAGCGCGGGTGCTGTCCGGGGCTGTTGAGCGGTTGGGAATCCGTGCTAGAGGGTTCCTAGGGTCAGCTGACGCCTGACCCTACCCCTGATCGTCTCCCACTCCCTCAGCAGCTCTGGATTAAGGGGCCGCTTGTTGGAACTTTTGATACAATTGGTCCAACTAGTGTGCCCCGCCCGGCTCGCTCGGGGTTCAACATATATGCAAGAAAACAGAAGCAGAGTGCAGAGGACAACGCCAGTTGAAGTAAACCAGTCTCCAATCTATCCTATCCAGCTGTGAAGCCAAGGGAGTCATCTCAACATTCCCCCCACGCCTTCCGGGGTATTTTTGGGTGACCGGCTCTGCTAGCCGGTTCATTACTCTACCCTTCTACATCAATATATATATATATAATAAATGTATATACATGAAATTTTATATTCAAATTCAAGACACTATAAAGACAATACCTATTGATTTTCAGCCTTATCGACCAAAAAAAGGGAGATTAGATAAACTTTTTATTGCACTAAAAAAAAAAACTATTATCGCAAAGAATGTTTTTTTTTTTACAAAATACATACCTATTCTTATAGTTATAGAAAGAAATATAAGTATATATTTATAATAACAAATAAGTAATACAGTAATTAAATAAAAAAATACAAATAATATTAAAATAATAAATATGAACATGATCTTTAATAGAAACAGAAAAAAATAGAGCAAACAATTAGAAAACAAAAACTATTCAAACTTATATGAAACAAAATATGACCTTCCATAAAACAGAAGTAAAAACTGTAATCATATAGGTATATACATATATAATAAATTAAATGTTTCTTGATGTCTGAACCTATATTGAAAAATAAAAATAAATTGTTGATCTTTCAATATCATCATATGAAAACATTCTGCTTGGCTGTTTGGTCTGTTTGTAAGATATTTGTGGAGCAATGTCTGCCTGGGAATCCTCAAAGAGCGACAATGGAACAAAAAGTGTAAAAGTTCGAGACTGATATAGGTTAGGTTAGGTTTTATGACTCATGCCCGGGCTTTAACTACGAGGTCATATCGCCTACTACCAGAGCGCTCTTTCGTCACTCTGGTGGACATGAGCCCGACTCTACTGTGGGAGTCCTAAATTTTGCCTACCCTAAATTTTTATCCATCGAGGGTAGGGGTCTTTAACGAGTACCTGACATCGTACAGGCTCGGGACCATCGCTTAACGTCCCATCCGAAGGACGGCGTGCTTAAGTTTATTTTACCTCCCAGATAAAATAAACTAAGGGCCTCGGTCGGGCTACGAACCTACGACCCACGAGACATATATGTATATATTATATTGTATATAATATGTATAGGTATATACCCCCTTTTCTTTGTTCGATTCAGCTAACAATCAATAGGTGTCGTCGTTAGAGGGTTCTTTATTCACATATAAAATTTCGTTTCGATATATTCATTCTATCGGCAGTTATCATGTTCACTGACACACGACAGACAATTTTTTTTCCACATTTGTAATATAAAACATGAACTTCCGTTAGTAATTATGACTCATGTCCGGGCTTTAACTACAAAGGGCCTACTACCATAGACCTCTTTCGTCACTCTAGTTGGCATGAGCCCGTCTCTTAAATTTGCCTATCCTAAATTTTAATTCACCTAGGGTAGGGGGTCTTTAACCAGTACCTGACATCGTACAGGCTCGGGACCATCGCTGTTTTTTTTCTACCTCCCAGGTAAAATAAACTAAAGGTTTCTAACTTAATTTATATTATTAGTGGAGAGACAGTTAATATGTTGGCCGAGGTTTATATATATCCCTGACATACAAACCTGGCTAGACCTTTGATTTCTGCAATATTAACTACTTGTAATGACAGCACTATTATTTAAATTTCTATAAGAAACACTCACCAGTATATGGTCATAGAGTCATAAAGAGGCTGTCACAATTTTGGGGTGGTGGGGGGGTATGCCAACCATTACATAATGTCTACTAACTATTTTTACTTTCTCAGCTATATGATGTATGGGGGAAGTTATGTAATCGGTCAGAAATTCAAAGTTGAGTTTTCGCCGGAATTTCATGTTTTCCGACCCTTTGGTCAAAAAAAAAAATCTGTTTGTGTATCTGTAAACACCATATCTCCTGATGGAATAAATGTATCGACATGGAATTTTACACGTGTATCCAGAACTCTTCAGCGTCGACAGCTATTGATTTTCAGCCAAATCGGCCTAGAGGAAGGGTGGATCAGAGGGACGCTTAACAAAAAATTGCATTTGTAAATTCAAAGCCCTATAAGAACGACACCTATGTTTAGCGGAATCAGTCGAAGGGGAGTGGGAGATCAGGGGAGGTTTCAACCAACCCAAAAATCCCAATAATTACCGATGTGACCTCGTAATCAAAACTCGGTCGTGAGGCTTTATAATAATACACAGCCAGTAATTAATATATAAATAATTTTCAGGTGATGCTAAATACCGGGCCCCAGTGCTGGATCCGATGGAGATCACAGAGTTGCGAGTGAACCAGGGGACGAGGCAGGTGGGTCTCAGGATGACACTGAAGAAAGCACAACTGAAGGGGCTTAAGGATGCTCAGTTCACGAAAGCAAGGTAACCTAAACTAAGCAAGCTGGCAGGCTGTCCAAGCAAGCACATCATATAGGAAATTGAATTCTTCGGAACTTCTGAATACTCATACTGCATTTCGATACATTCATATTGTATCGGTAGTTATTGGGGCTTTGAGTTGAACATTTATCCTCTGATTTGCTGAAAATATTCATATATATATACATATTATGTTCTTGTTTTGGTCCTGGATTCTTTCTTACCGATAATTCATTACACGGGCAGTTATTACGGTGTTTAAGTCCAATCCTCTTCTCTGATCTCCTTCCCTAAATTCGGTTCGGTTGATCGGTGTTTTTATGGGGGTTTGGGATCTATCGACACAAATAATCCTTAAATTGTATGTATATATTTTTGTAGAGTTGGTTTTTGCATGTATTTATTTTAAATAAAAAAATGGTCTTTCCTTTGATTTCCCACACAAGGAGGCAAGCAATATTTTAATTTTTGGTTAGAATATATATATTTATATTTAACAATAATAAAATAACATTTGTACACCTCACATAGATGCGGGTCAAGTTCACCTACAGGGCAAATTTAAGTTTTTTAGACAATAGTTCTCGTCTCGATATGAACTGTTGTGAGGGGTAGACAACATAGCGATTGTGATGGGGGGGGGGGGGGGGGGGGGGGGGGGTTATGTACGCCAATAGCCGATTCGGCTGAAAATTGACAGGTGTTGTCCTTATGGGGTTTTGGATACACATATAAAATTTCGTTCTCGATACATTTGTCTATCAGGAGTTATTGTGCTCACAGACACGAACTTTTTTTTTCATATTTGGAATCTGGAGGTCGGAAAACATGAAATTCCCTTAAAAACTCCGCATCGAATATTTGACCGATTACATAACTTGCCCTATACATCATGGTACAGCTGGGGACGTAAGATAACAAAGTGAGCCCCAGAGATGATTGACAGCCTCTCTCAAGACGGGAGATAACCCAACCAGAGTTATAACTCATAATTAAATTTAATTTTCTTTTTCAAATAAAAATAAATAATTTAGATTTAAAAAGATAACTGATAATATCCTTTTTAAATATAAAAAGCTGCGGAGAGAATTTTGTATGGACTTATAACTAAAAATCAAACCACTCTGGGTATAAGGCTATTTTTTCAGTGATTTTTAGAGGTTAGAAGAGATGCCATATGTTTGTATCGGGCTTGTAAGGATGTTACGATCAACCGTTATAAAGATTTAACACTCATTTTATACTTTACGCCCCCGCATCTCCCTTTCCCCTTCAAAATTTTAAAATCGAAAGAGGCCCTGCAAATTTTCTGAATAAATGTATAGGCTTTTTCCCATGAAACTCAAACAAACATAAATACATACAAAAATTGTGCTCCGATGGTCTTCAAGGTTTCTATACAACATGAAGCGGATTTCTGATCACACAAAAATACTATTATGACCAAGTACAGACAATAATATTGATGACAATTACACTAAGTATGTTACAGATTTTGAGTAATTTTTGTTTTTAATTTTTCAGGACGGATTTGAAAAAAAGACACATTGAATGGGAATTCAAAATCCCAAGGATTGAAATTGAAAGCGATTATGACGTAAACGGACAAGTACTGATCCTGCCCATCATCGGTCAAGGACGTGCCAACGTCACTCTTAGTAAGTATACTTACTATAGTCATCATGAGTCTATCTTATATTATATCAGTATATCGTATAGTATATAAAGGAAACGAGGGCGCTGGTTGCTGAGTAGTAACGAGCTTCCTTTCTGAGCTCAAGATCGCTGGTTCGAAACGGGACATTAAGTGATGGTCTCGAGCCTGAATGTCAGGTACTCGTTAAAGACCCCATACTGACGAAAGAACGTTCTGGTAGTAGGCGATATGACCTCGTAGTTAAACCCCGGACATGAGTCATAACAAGCAACTACAGTAATATCATTAGTGTATCTTATATTATCGATATTATCGATACAGTAGTTCACAAGTGGGACAACTCCAAAAAACTCATTTGTGAGTTGCCATCATTTTAACCCTCTTTCGTATTCTGAACTCGGATCTGTTATAGAATTTTTATTTTTTCCCAAATGTTTAGCTTCAGAAACATGATCATTTACTGATCTCTGAATTTGATGTTTCATAAATGTAGTTGCATCCCAATAATGTGAAAGGAAAACAAGAAGTTCTGAAGCTACTTTTTCAGAAGGGAACGAAACTTTCAAATGCGTTTTCTCAAAAATCAATAATTCTGAGATGTCCCACTTCTGAACTACTGTATCGTTATATAGAGGAAAAGAGGGCGCTGGTTGCTGAGGAGTAACGAGCTCAAGATCGCGGGTTCAAAATCCGCCCTAGGTCCTTAGCATGCTGTCCTTCGGCCTAGGACGTTAATCGATGGTCCAGAGCCTGTATGATATTAGGTACTCTTTAAAGAACCATATCCTAAGAAAATAAACCAGTGTATAAAAGACTCCCACTATAGAGTTGGGCTCTTGCCCATCAGAGTGACAAAAGAGCGCTATGATAGTTGACGATATGATGTCATAGCTCAAGATCGCGGGTTTGAAACCCAGCTGAGGCCCTTCATTTTTATCTGGAAGGAAAAAAGAAAGAGCACTCCGTCCTACCTAGGGGACAAGCCTGTTCAACCTCAAATCTGAGAACATGGAAGAGAGATTTCATAAGCCACATTTTTCAATTGTATTGACAATTTTCGCATAATTAATAATCAAATCGAAATGGTCAAATGGCAGACTCGGGACCATCGCTTAACGTCCCATCCGAAGGACGGCGTGCTTTAGTTTATTTTACTTCCCAGATAAAATAAACTAAGGGCTTCGGCCGAGTCTTGAACCCGCGATCTTGAGTAAGCAAGCATGCACACCACTGACCTACCGGCGCCCTCACAATTATCTGTGTATGGAGAAAACGCAAGAAGTAGCTGATGGAAATTACCAGCGCAGACCACAGGAGCTATAAACTCCAAATAGATATATTTAACTGTTAGGGCAGTCAGATTGAAAAAATCCAAACCCGAAATTTTTGGACTAGTTGTGCCCGAAACTATTTTTTGAAGACATGATCATCACCAATGATACTCGATGATGAATCGCCCCTATAGTGATGCAGTTTTCTCTAGATGATTAGAGAGAAAAAAATCCTCATATATTGAAGTGTTTATCATTCATACTAAGAGATAAGTGTATAAAAAAATTAATATTTTTTTTATTACGTTTGCTGCATTTTTCAAAATAATTATTAGAACTAAATTCTATTGAAAAATTACAAGACATTCTTATAACGATCAAGTTTTTACTCAAGCTCGGGCTTTAACTACAACATATCGCCTACTACCAGACCGCTCTGGTCGGCATTAGCATAATGTGGGAGTCCTAAATGTTTATTTACCTAGGGTATGTGTCTTAAACGAGTACCTGACATCGCACCGGCTTGACACCATCGCTTAACGTCACATCGGAGGAATGAGGAGGTCGGGTATCGAACTTGCAATCTTCAGCACAGTAGGCAAGCACGGTATGTCTGAGCTACCGGCGCCCTCAATGAGGAACGTTTCTTCCTGCGCAGTCCCGCCTCCCATCTCATTCCAGTCTCTACCCCTTTCATAGTTTTTCTTCTTGCGGTTCTCAACAATAATTTTTCCACTTGATCCTCTTTATTGCACTTTTTACCTTATACAATTTTACAACGTTCATATAAATATTTCCACTAAATGAGATAATTTGGAGCCTCGTTTTCTTCCATTTCCTTCTTCTTAAGTTTATGTACGTACATACTACATATTGTTCTCCTTCCACCGGTTTAAGTGATATCTCCATAGTTATATATTAATTTTCTATATCTAGAGTGAAAATATATCTTTGAATAATTATTACTTGTGATTGCAGCCAATTTAGAGATAACTTACAAATATGACTGGGAATTAATCAAGAAAAATGGAAAGGATTACATGAACTTCACCTCCAGTAGTTTGGACTTTGACAATGGAAGGACTTATTTTGATTTGAAAAATTTATTTAACGGTGACGCTTTCTTAGGTAAAGTATTTTTTTTCAATTTTATTTAGTAAATTGTTCAATAAAAATATGTTATTAGGGTAAAACATGTTACAGGCGAGACACATTAAAAGGTTCGGAGTTTGTATTTTTTTACTGCATGTGTATAAATATACATTTTAAAATTATACTGAAAATTTCAATAATAACATTTAAAGTGTTGTCACTTTTATAAACATTTAATGATGATAATAAAAAGTGCATTTGGCTTCTTGAACAATCCATTAGTTCATCACAATGCCGGCTTATAGCGTTGTTAACGTCCATATTTTCATATGTACAGTAGACTCTCCCTTATCCGGTGTTGCCGGGTCCAACGTGACGCCGGATAAGGGAAAACGTCGGATAACGGAAATCATCAATTAATGACAAAAAATATATCAATTAAAGCATAAAAAAAAAGTGTTTTTAGGTGAGCTAAGGAATAAAACACGTATATATTTTGTTGATAACATTTATTAAATTGACAAATATGTACATACTGAACATTGATTTATTATATGTACATATGTATATTTATCCAAGTATTAAAAAGATATTTTGATATCTGCGTTTAATTACATACATATTTAAAAACAAAATCTAAAATTCTAAAAATATTATTTGTTTAAAAAATGGGTAATTTTCTTTTGTTTCGCTAACACAACACTGTTCCGTGCTGCCACTTGTTTAGTCCCACCACTTGTTTAGTGTTAAGAGGTCTGAAAAAGTGGAGGATGGTTGTCGTTCAACCTAATAAAGTGCTTTCTCTAAAGCCTCCTTACCTTCTTTTCGATAATCTAATAATTGAATGTTAATTTTAGTTTAACAAATTTGATATTATTTTGCGAGCGCCGGATAAGGGAGCGCGCCGGTTAACAGAACGCCGGATAAGAGAGAGTCTACTTTATGTCCATATATATATATTCATATCCATGTATATTGCTTTTCCAGCTATATCAAGTTACGTGATCGGTCAGAAATTCGTCGTTGAGTTTTTACCGGAATTTCATGTTTTTCAGACCCCCTGATTCCAATGAAAAAAAAAAAAATGTCGGTCTGTGTGTTTGTGCGTCTGTGAACATGATAACTTTCGATAGAATGAATATATCAACATGAAATTTTATATATCTATCGATATCTCTACAAGGACGACAACCATTAATTTTTGGCCAATAGGAAGAGGGGGAGGCTCAACTGAAGCAAGGTACTTCCCCCGGAACGAACTAATCAACTGAATAGAAATTTGACAGGTTTTGTCCTCATTAGGTGTTGACTTAATATATGAAATTTTATATCGATACATTCATTACAACGGGCAGTTATTGGAGTTTTTGAATTGAGCCTCCCCCCTAATCCCCCCTCCCTTCGGTCGATTTGGCTGAAAGTCAATATGTGTCGTCGTTAAAGGGTTTTGGATTCGCATATAAAATTTCGTGTTGATAGATTGTTACAAGGGGTTGTTTAGGTGACATTATTTATAACTATTATTAAGGCTGGGCATAGATGCTAGTATTTTTGTGGTTCCTCCTAAACTATCATATGGCCCTTGGAAAAATGTCACTCAGTAGAAATGCAATCGGTCTGTGTCTTTGTGGAGTGTGGTTTCAATATCGCTCCAGTCCAACTTCTCAATTTAACTATCTTAGTATAATCTTCACCCAAGATGCTATCCCTTCACCTAAATCATTTTAAAAAAGTCTTAAAGGGGACTCGGAACCATTGGCGAGTAAAGCCAAAATCTTCCGAAAATCAGGAATTACATTCTTGTATATTCCGAAGCAGGAAGTTGAGGAAGTAATCAAGTGCTTCATGATCGGTACAGAGTCACAATTATGTGAAATCACAGGGCTGAGGTGCTTGCAGTGGGTCCTGCCAAGGGCTAAATGCCAAATCGAACTGGAAAAAAACTCTTTCTCCAAAATGTCTAGCAACGAAAACATCTTTGGAAACTACTATGTCAAATATTTCCGCACAAAACCAAGTCCGGGAGCGTAGAATACGCTGTATCAACACATATACATTCATCTTTCGGGAGTTATCGTGTTCATAAATACACGCTCAGACAGAAATCGGACAGAGGTCGGAAAACATGAAATTCCTTTGAAAACTCGACATCGAATTTCTGACCAATTTCGTACATTACTTGCCCTAGACTTTTGGGGAAGTAAAAAAAAAACTCTGTTTAGTTAATTTTTTTTTTAATTTTTTTTTCAGGAAACAATATGAATAGATTTTTGAATGAGAATTGGCGAGAGGTTACCAAAGAACTAGGACCTGCTGTCGGACAGGCCTTCAGCGATGTCTTCCGACTTCTCCTCACCAGGATAGCTGCTCTTGTACCTTACGATGATATTTACCTTTAACAAAAAAATATATTTTATATTATATTTATAATAAGATCTGTTTAAATTTAATTTAAAATCTGTAAATTGAGGTATTATTAATGTAAATTATTTTATTTTGTGTAAAAAAATAAGAAACGTATATATATTTTTTATTAAAAACTATAAAACTAGTCTAGTTTCTTTTTTAATTTAATTTTTTAAATTTCCATTTCTTTTGAAACGTTTTGTCACTTCGTCTTCCATAAAGTAAATTATTTGGGATAAGTTCCAAGGAAAAATTTCAAAAAATAGATAGGTTACGCCTTTCTTCAAAACGCAGAGGACACCTCATTCGGAGGGCCAGATTTTATATCGCTCTTTCATCACTCTGGTGGACATGAGCCCGACTCTACTTTGGGAGTCATTGTGCTTTCATATGTCCAGATGGTTGTTCAGCGACTAATAGCGATGAAGAATAAAAGGCGAGTCAAAGTAAAAGCAACCTGAATTTCTCACACTTGGAACACTGATTTTAAACATAAATATTTTTATTCTGAATGTTCCTCGTATATATTTTTCTTCTGCTTTTTATTTTTTTTTAAAGAATATAACTTTCAAATAAACGTATTTTTCAAAATATTTACTATTATTTTTCTTAATTCCATTCCAATCTACAACTATTAAAACTTATGGTACTGCAAAAAAAGACGATCTGACAGCGCGACTACTTTTGTGACAGGAGGGGCCGCGACTACTGGAGTTTTAAACGCCGCCCAATGTTATCTGGAAATTCCGTGCACACCCGTAGCGAGGGAGGGGAGGTACTGTAGTTGAAGCGGATGGTTGTGCTGCTTGCTGTCCAATATCGCAATGTGCCTCAGTGACGATTCCTCATGTATTGTTACTTTGCACGCCTCCAACAGGCTACAAGATGGAGGAATTTACAGTGGATTATATGAAGTCATCATTGTTGAATGAATGAATAACTTTATTGCTCATAAAGTATTATCTTACAGCAAGGGTTTCGATATATACTTATAAATACAACTTCTAAATAATATGGACTAAACTGAAATAAAACTAAGCAGATAACATGAATTATGTCCCCCACCTATGGATATAAGCATCCAATGCTCTTATCCCTTCTCTGGTAGCCCTAACTTTTTCCTACCCGGTTTTAATCACTAATATCCAAACTACTGATCAATCGCTGCTCGAGGATTCGAACGTAGACATTGGCAATTATCCATTCATTTCTTTATATTTCTCCTCATATAATTTCTTCCACCCTATAAGGACTTATGTTTGAATGTAATTCATATTAAAATCCGTATTATGCTAGGTAGCATCATAACCCTCTTGCTGCCCAAATTCTTCTATTGTTAAATCGGGATGATGAGGATGCAACCTTAGATCACGCAACCTGATAAGATAAGAAGGCAACCTTAGAAAAAATAAAAAAAACTTTCATATCATTGAATTAAAGTTTTATGTTGCTTAATTATTAAACAACGTTCCTGCTTTGAAATTATTACATATTATATTATGAAATGATAGGAGTGTTTGGACCATAGAATAACGAAATGGACAAACAGAAACTTCAGGTTGACATTAGTAAGTTTATCTCCTCTTTATGGCGGGATCCTGCCAAATTCAAATTGAATATACCTACTTTTCGTTATCATTTATTTAAAAACAGATAATACTTTTTTTTGAACCATTAACTTGGGTTAATCCTATAATTAAAAGACTGAAATGTGATATTAAAAAAAGGATTGAGAACAATAAAGTAATTTATTGATCAAATATATTTTATACAAAATATATATTAGCTTATTTATTACATAACTAATTTTTCCAACAAATAATATTTTTAGTATGCGAAAAATTTTAAGTGGTGCATTAATTTTGTCCATCAGCATACTCCCATCTCTTTTGGAATATGTTTTGTGGAACAAATTGAAATAAATAAATAAAATACAATTCAATGATTGCCCAAAAAATAATTACCTGGGACTCGCACAAGAGATACGCTAGATCCCTCCTGCAACACAACGTTTTGTTCACAAACAATTTTAGTGATGGATAATACACACTGAAAAATGAAACGCAACGTGTAAAGTTCTCTTATAAGAATTCATTGAAGCTTATAAGTACTAAATTATGTCATTCAGTTTTTATTTTATTTTTATTGGGAATAATTAAAATCTGTAAAGTATAAGTTTTAATGACAACTATGGATGGATATAGGACAAAGTAAAATAATGAATGGCTTTATGTACGATAATAAATAAATATAAGAAAAAAAAAATAAATAAAGCAATAACAAATAAAAATGTGTACAAAAAAATAATGTATAAATATATACACAATTCTAATAATACAAAGAAAAAGAAATAAATATAATAATAAAAATATTAGCTAGAAAACGAGCGAGAGAAAAACAGTGACTAGTGAGTGTCACCACTGGGTGATTTCTCCCCTCATGACATTTTGACATTGCCATTATCTCTTTATCAGCACATTTGCTTGTTATATTTATGTGTATACAGTTGTAAATAGCTATTTGTAAATAAAATATAAATATAATAATCAAAATAAAAAATGTAAATAAATAAATTTAGCTGGAGATCCCCCCCCCCCCCCTCCCCCCGACAAGCTCATTCCTCCAACAACGAGATTGAGAAGACCAAAGTAGCCGGGTGATCCCTGGAACCACCTCGCTCTGCCAGCGTCTGACCGAGAGCTCAATGTGAAGACGTGAGGGGAGAAACTGGCCAGTTTAGGACCAACTTGACAAAATGAATTTTAGATCAATGTGGGGGGTGAGATTAGAAATATATAAGGGTGCATCGACAATTGTTCTTAGGACTTAGGATTAGTAGGACGCTTGGTGTTAGATGGCTTACATTCAGTATTACAATGGAAACCCCATCTTAAACTGTTAAATCTAGACATATCCTTCATGAGGGGAGTGGAAGTAACACTAGACCTTGCTAATATAATAAGTTCCTGACCATCGAAGGTTTAACGAAAACTAACTCAAAATCTATCTTTGAAAATGTCTACTAAATTGAGGAATATGTTAACTAATTAGGGAGTATTTCGGCAGATGTCTCCTTTAGTCAATTGTAATAGCAGTCACTAAACGTAAAAATCGTCAGTTCAGATCAAAAATACCGAATTTTCAGACACTAGTTAAATTTATGAAAAAAAGAAACAGATATTAAAGATATACAGCGTCACAAATAGATGGCCCGCAAAGATTTTCGAAAACAGTGCAAGATATGGATTTTTTTTTTTTTTTTGACAAGTTCATTTCATTTCTCCAGAGAATAATTTGTAATTATTACAAAATAATGTTAACAAAACATATTTTGGGCCATCATGCCCTAGAGGAATCATGATGTTTGTAACACATTTTGGGACCTATTCCACGCAGACTGCCTTGGTGAGAAGAATGACAGGGTTGCACATTGCAGGAAGATGTCACCTTCAGAAATTCTCAGCTCTTTATCTGTGAACAGAAAACAATATTAATAGCAACATTCATAGTTAGTTATGTTATTATGACTCATGCCAGGGCTTTAAAAACGAGGTCATATCGCCTACTACCAGAGCGCTCTTTTGTCATTCTGGTGGACATGAGCCCGGGTCTTTAGACGAGTACCAGACATCCCACAGGCTCGGGACCATCGCTCAACATGCCATCCTAAGGACGGCATACTCAAAGTTTTTTCACTCCCCAGAACAACATTCATATATTAAATATTAATTATAATACTATATTAATAATATAATTATTAAATTAATAAACAAAGTACAATTGTTAGATGTTTCACTTCCACACAACTCACTTCTTGGATGGACGCTTTTACTCAACTTGGAAGTTTTTTGCTACTCTATTCGTTACTTCTGTTAATGTTCCGGCTCTGTTTCTTGCACCACCGCAGTCCTTGTTAGCCACCGAAATAGACTATCGCCCGAAAACTCGAGCTTCAGCCATACCCATTAGAGCCAAAAATAGTTCTTTGTCGACAGGCGGTAGTTTCCCAGACGAATAATACAACAGAGACAAGTGAAAAATATCTAGCAAGGAGCTGCATTTTAGCTTTTTGAGGGCGCCGCTAGCCCAGAGGTAGCTTCCTTGTCCATTGAGCTCAAAATGCGTGTTCGAAACCCGGCCGAGGTTCTTAGGTTTTTTTTTTATCTGGGAACATGCCCGACGGGACGTTAAGCGTTGATCCGGAGCCTGTACGATGTCAAGTTTTCGTTAAAGACTCCTACATTAGATAACTAAACATAGGTAGGTAAAATGTAGGACTCCCACAGTAGAGTCGGGCTCGTATCCTCCAGAGCACTGGTTCCCAACCTGGGGGCGATTTGGATTATCAGGGGGGCAATAAATAAGTGGGGGGGGGGGGGGGGGGGGGCGATTTGAGAGCGATGAGTATTCAAAGGGGCCATTGAAAAGGTAAAATCAAACAATACCAAAGTTTTCAATCTTTCATTTATTTTTTCAAATTGTATGTCAATGATCTTAGTTAATTATTTCACTTCTTCGTTCTTAAAAAAAATCTGTAAAAATGTACATTTTAATTTTTTTTCTATTTTATTTAAGAGTGACCGGATAAAACTGCTTTGGTTGTTTTTATATACGATAATAAAATTGTTTAAAATAATAAAACTGCTTTATTATTTACACTTTACTTCAAATTAAAATTAGGCTTACAATGAAAATGAAAAGGGGGCGATAGGTGTTAGTCAACCTCAGAAAGGGGAGAGGGGCCACAAAAGGTTGGCAACCACTGCTCTAGAGCGATGAAAGAGCGTCTGGTAGTAGGCGACATATATATATGTGTGTATATATAATAAATTTAAATTACATATATATGTTTTGAAATAAAAAAAACTAATAAAAAGTTAAAACACAAAAGAAAGCTTTAATGAAAATGATGGAACTAGAAGTTAGTTATTGTGACCCATGCCCGGGCTTCAACTACAACGAGGTCATATCGGCTACTACCAGGGAGCTCTTTTATAGCTCTGGTGGACATGAGCCCGACTCTACTGAGTGAGTCCTAAATTGTGTCTACCAAGGCTTATCCAACTTTAACGAGTACCTAACATGTACTCAAAGAAGACAGGATCGGGACCATCGCTTAACGTCCCGTCCGGACGGGACGCGTCCGAAGGAAATATTTAAAAAGAAAGGTTTTCAAAAAATATTGCATACCGAGACGGCATATATAAATTGCACAAAGCAGTCAATTGCAGCATTGCTGTATCCACCTACGCCTATAGGAGAAAAAAGGGTACTTACGTATTAACGCCACCGCAGCAAATCAATCAACATGTATTTGTAAATTAAAAATTATTAAAGCTATTTATTTATTTTTGGACTTTATATTTATTATTAGCATGTACAACTATTGGTTTTGTAATATGCGGGCGTACCGCCCGCTTGATTGATAATCTGACCCTCCCGTCGTTCAAATCATAATAGTTCTGGTTTTAAGACTTTATATATTTGCGCGGCGGCGTATTAACGCATTAATCGCAACGGAGTATTAACGTATTAATCGCATTGCAAATATATAAAGTCTTAAAACCAGAACTAACTATTATGATTTGAACGACGGGAGGGTCAGATTATCAATCAAGCGGGCGGTGCGCCCTCATATTACAAAACCAACAATTATACATGCTAATAATAAATATAAAGTCCAAAAATAAATAAATAGCTTTAATAATTTTTAATTTACAAATACATGTTGATTGATATGCTGCGGTGGCGTTAATACGTAAGTACCGAAAAAAGGTAGTCTCAAGTACATAATGACCCATCTTTGGAGGTTATGTCATCGGTCAGATTGCATTTTAAAAAGAATTCATACACATACTTACCTGGGCAGCTGGTTTGACTTTCTGCATTTTTTCAGAATCTTCATCCTGCAGACGTTCGTCCGTTATCCTCGGCTGGCTTACCAACCCAATAATGTTGTGCCAGTCCAATTTGACCGCCTCAAAGATATTGTCCCAGCTTGCCACAAAGGATGAACACTGGATCATCCAGAAAATTCTTCAAGGGCCATCTGTATAAGAAAATCAAAATATCAGATTTTAGGAGGAAAAACGGTGTCTTCTCTCGACTCCAGTAGATCCAAAGCTTTAACATTGGAAGAGCTCATGTCACAAACTGTTGCCACAATTTTCAACTTACCCTGGAAACCTGCCTTCAATGAGCTCAACCATATAGTATTTGTATACAAGTTTTGTGGAATAGAAAATATTTCAAAAATAAATTTGTTTTATTTACTAAGTACGAAACAAGCAAGAACCAGAATTGAGGACAAGTTAAACCTCGTTGCTAACCTAATTACTGTATTTAATATTAATTTATTTTATTAATCATTGAACTGAATTTGTTTCTTTAGGCATTCAACATCATAGTTCATTTCGACCCTAGAGAACAAATGCAAGTCTCTAGAGACTAAAGAAAAATAACTTTTCAATATAAGAGGTGGGAGACAGTCCTAACGCATTCCGTCCGCATGAACAGTAAGATAAAATGCATTTCCCTCTAATGCAATAAACGATACACTAAAGAAAATATGGAATAAAATAGATAATGTTAGTTATAATTAGGTATATTAGACTACTAAAATAGTTGAGAAAAAATCAACAAGCCTAGTTTCTGTCTGTGATTCCTTATTGAACTCTTATGTATACACATAGTGATTTTGTGGTTCATGAAATCAAGAAACAAGCAGTGAACTTACTAATCACTGCCGGAAGCCATGGTGTCAACAGAATGGTTCTTCTGCTTTAACCTTCTCTAGGCGTAACCCTAAAAAAATCGAAAATGTTTTTTTTGTTTCAAACAGTTAAACTCGATCTCTTCTATCTATTGCCAAAAGGGCGTAGCCTCAAAAATTGGAAAATAGGAATTAAACGGCCAAACTCACAAGAAATCTTTTTTTTTTTTTTATTACGATTTTCCAAATTGCGGAACCCGCTTCTGCTCATTGTCCCTCGAATTCTTGTGTTCAGTCGACAACGAAATGGGGAGAAACAGATGGGATTAGAGATTCAAATGAAATCTGGACGACTCTGTGGAATTATTTACTACTGGCGCACAAAAGGGAGATTCCAATAAAAACTGTGTCCTTATTCTGCGACTCATGTCCAGGTCAAAATAAAAATACCTAATCAAATATTTGCGACCATTTGGTTTTATAAAATGTTCTTCAAATATTACATTCTTGGAACCTGGGCACACTTATATGCCCGTAGATTCGGTCAATGATAGAAAAAAAACGTAAAAACAAACTGTTGGCTCCGTCTGAATCGCCAACAGTAATAAGTAGTCAATGCAAGAGAAAATCAAGGACCATACGAACTTTTATCTTATTCAGACTTTCTTGATTTCAAATCATTACAAGCCAAGATATTTCCAACTTTAAAAACTACTGGCGACAAAGTAAAGTTCATATTTTCGGAAATAAAGGTAGCTAAGTTTAATAGAAATTTACCTGCAATACACTTGAAATTTTCCTTTAATCCTGAAGAAATAACAAAAACAGTTAGGTACTTTGAAGAAAAATACAAGGTCTGCCAAAAATTTCGTACAACTGATCATTAGGCGGCTAAAATTGGACTTTTAAAAGCTAAGCTACAAGATTTATAACACCTAGTCAACACCAACGTGATTCTTTTAACGTACCACCAAGAGTACAACTCAGAGAAGACTACGTCATGCAAGATGTCCTAGACGAAACTGAACAAGACTGACAATGATAATTAGGAGACTGAAATTATTTAATTATAATTACTCTGAAAATTTTCTCCTGAAGTTAAGTTATTATCCTAAAACTTTTGCTCCTGATAATTTTATTTTCTACAATAATACTCAATTATGATCAAGCAAAATTATTGTGATTCATAGCCTTATTTTATTACTAAATTGTTAATAAACGAAAATTGTAATTTTCTTTCTCTTGTAATTGAAAAACATTAAAGATTTCCTTTATATGTTTTTATTTATTATTTTATGCGATTAATGATATTTTTATTATCAAAACTATTGATAATAAATTTTAATACAGCATGAATCGGGATAAACTTGATATTTAATAATATTAAAATAGCAGAAATCTTCCAAATATCAAGTTATACAAAAATATATTATATTTTTTTAAATGTATAGGTACATTCAAATCGGATGCTAAAGCAAGAAGGCGTAAGCGGGGGCGTAACCTACCTTTCTATTGACCAATTTACAAAATGCACATGCCAAAGTGCGTAACCAAAAATTTTACTTTTGAAATTCGTCAAAATGAAATCCGTCGTCACTGGCTGCTGGTCGAGTACTGTGGGCGAGCGCTTTCGATGTGAAGCAGATATGACAACAGTAATTTGGACACTTGTAGTGTGAGCTTGAAACAGTGAAAACATGTCGAGGAGGCCATGGTGGCCGTGCGGGCTAGAGCGTAGGGCTTTGGTCGCATGGTCTCACCATGGTTTGCGGGTTCGAATCCCGTCCGGGAGTGAGTTTTATTTCGTAGATAGAACTCCCTCCCGGGGCCATGGATGTCTTAAATAATTATACATAACACATTGACATGGCTAATATGCACCGTTCATAAAGCCAAAAGAAAAAAAAAAAAAAATTGATAATTAAGAGAAAACGAACATTTCTCAATCAATCTAAAAAGTTTTGTGATGGCACATTATGATTATTCCTAGCAAATAACATAAAATTCAATTCATTAGAACGCTAGGAATAACTTTAAAACGCACGTATAACAACCACCTTAGTAATCTCTCGCGCCCTAACCAAAATTATTTCATACTGGCATTACTGAGTATAAGAATATCTACTCTCAAGATAACGCTGTACAAAGAGACAAAATTCAATGATTTTGAGAAGGGGCAAGTGGTCTTTAAGCTGTTGGATTTTTAATTATTTTTTTTTAAAATTAGAGTTCGTAGCTGAGTTACGATTTAAAAATTACTTATAGACATTTAGTTTACATTCTTTGGGGAGCTATATCTTTTGCCGTATTGATCCTATATCAAATCTGAGGATTTTATAAGAAACATATTTTCAACAGGACTTACCGCTTTATGGTAAATCAAGGAAACGCCTAGAAATTGTTTCAAAACTGCATTTCAAGATGGTTTTCGGCATGTATCTTAAGACCGGACGAACTGTGAAAAATCTTATTTCATATAAATTATGTATTTCAGTATTCTCTACAACTATTATTTGAAACGTTTTTGATTGGGTCATACACATAAACGGCGTCTTGTAGGGGGTGTAAAATTATCCGATAACACTATCAAAACCCTTTTTTTACCTTTTAAGTTACAGTAATGTGAGATTGCGTAGTGATGGAAGTCCATATATCACTGGTCAACACTAAGTTTGGAAGGTGGAGCAAAAGGATTTTAAAAATTAACTTCCCGTGGTCAAATAGTTGGTTACAGGCTTTCACTAATGTAGGTCTCCAAAGTTGAAGAGCTTATTACAAAAAGTCTTCGACTACACAATGGTTGAGAATCATTGGCTATGTATGAAAAATTGCGATTTAAGAGAATTTCCTGTACCTCTCGATGTTTCTTACGTGTTTTGGTTGAGCTCAAGTAAAAACCAATTCCATTTCCACTATTCTCTTCTGAATCTGTAGGTGTACACGCGTTGTCGATGTTTTCTCACCCTCCAAGTGATCCTTCAAATTGAAAGTGTTCCCGGAAGTTCTGTATACGGCACTCGACAATTAGTCAGTTTTTTCGGACCCACATTCTTATCAAAATAACTTTACACCGGACTTCCGTTCACGACTCATTTTTCAGTTCAAAACACGCTACAAGAACAGTAAATATAACCATCCTTTGATTGTAGATTATAGAAATACAAAATCCCCAAACTGTCCATAGTTTAACGTACAATAGTTTCAACTATCGAGTTTAGCATCCCTAGTATCTTGTAAAATGTAGTTATGCCTCGGAGGAAAGTTAATCGTTTTTGCTGTAAGACTCACCTTTCAATTACGTACACACATCATGGAAATGATTGAAGTGTATTCAGAGGACCTTGACACGTGAAAATCAGTTGAAACATCGATCTTGGATTTACGCACGATTACAATACTTATATTATAGGTATACGAAAATAAATAAAAAAATTCAAGTAACATCTAGTGGAAAACTGAAATACATATTTTATATAAAATACGATTTTCTTTGCAGTTAGTCCGGTTTTTGAGGAAACCCGTCCTGCATAGTTTTAAGATATTTTTTCGACGTTCCCTTTATTTACCCGAAAACTAATAGTCCTATCGAAAACTTGGTTCTTACCAAAAAAGTTCTATATTATATTTCCAATCCCTAATAACTTCTCAAATTTAAGATACGATACGTTGTGGCACCTCAATGTGAAATAAATTTCCATAAAAAATATTTCACAATAATGTTTAAATTGTATCGCGTAGAAACGAATTATAAAACATTTTCATTGGTGGTAGTTTTTATGAAAAGTATATAAATGGGATGTGGTCATTACAGGACTTTCTCATACTAACCATGTATACAGATCACTCACCACACCTACCCCTTACCCCTTCTCAAAATAATTTCATATTTACATCACTAGGTATATGAAAGTTTCTCTCCGAATTATTCAGTACAATGAAGAAAAAAAAAAAACTTGTGAGCAGTGACTTACTGTTTTGTTTCAAGTTTATCCTCAGCTATGTCTGAGTTTGAGAGTCCTGCAAAATCCTGTAATGACCAAATCACATATTTTTGGTTTACTTAGCTTATGAGTGGCTTCTTTTTTGCTGGTCCTCTCTTGTAGCCTGCTTCATGCAAGCGATTACACACTGTTTAAGATGTAACTCGTAGGTCAAAAGTTGTTGCCTCAAAAACTACTGAAAATAGGGCAGCAATTTGATTTTTCATACAAAAGACTATTCTTTTGAATAACAAACCTTCGTTAGTAAATGTGACATGCCCGGGCTTTAACACTTGGGCATATAGTCTAGTGATTCACTGTTAACCATTAACCGAATGATTTTCATGATCATTGACAAGAGACTGGGGTATGAATAATTTGTTTGCTACGAAATATATATTTTTTTATACATGAAAATAAAATGTTGTGGAACGAGTTATCTCTAGAAATAAGAGAGATTCTCTTCCCACTGTTTTATTTCCGATCATCCGACCCTAAAAACCTGGTAGAGCCCCGGCCCGAGGTGGTCAGTTACTTTGTTGTCCGTCCCAACAACATAAGTTTCTTACGTCTCCGAGATGTTGTTTTTAACAATTTTTGTAATAATCATTTATTTATTTAATACTATTTATTCGTGTAACCCAAAACACTTATTATGCAAGTTAAAACCTGTAAGAGATCATCTCAAAAAGCCATTATTTAAAAATTAATTTCCAGTAAAACGTAACACTTCCAAAAGTTTTGCCCAGATATTCTTTTAGGAAAATTGCTAACTTCACATTTACATGTATTTCATAATGAATAATTGTGTATTTTTAAAGTATAAATAAAAATTACTTATAATAATAATAATAATTATGAACTATCGAGACAATGGATAGTGTGAATGGCAACATCTCTACTGTTGAGACATGAGAACCAGTGGTTCTTGGGATTAACAATAAATGACTAAGGCTCTCCCCATGTGTTTAGGACGAGCACACAGTTCAAATATATATTATAACATTACCTCAGAACAGCTGACTACAAACACGATTCGCTTCTCTCTTCATTGCTGTCAATCTGGCGGACTAAATAAAGTCACACACATTATTCTTGCATTTACATTCTCAAAACAAAAAAAAAAAAAGTTAAAACTAAATTTACGTATATAAAAAATAAATAAACAAAAGGATACTTTTGGCCAACCTCTGCCTGGTGTTAACAGCAGACGGGTGTTATTCCTTTTGGGTCCCACATTTAAATCTTACTTTATTTGTCAAAAGTAAACAAACCGATCAATTTCATCTTATAATATCCACAGAAAGTGTGTTAAAGAGCAAGAGAGAAGAGTTTTAAACATAAATTTTATCTTCTCGTCTATAGACAACGCTATTTTGATGTTTAAACGACGGGGCCATAACGAAGAAACAAATCAGGGAATTTCTTCCATTTAGGCCCCCAATATTTTCAATATTTTTTTTCGATAGGTAAAAAACCAAATACTTTTTAAAAAAACATTTTTTTTTCAATTTTTCTAGATTAAATTGATGCAAAAAAAAAAAAAAAATTTACATTTAGTTGTCACCGAAATACAAAGATTTGAATTGTGGGGCCATAGTGAATAAAACCTCACCAGACCTACAAAGGATGGAAAATGTGATTAAAATACTCTTTCATAAATAAACTAATATCGATAGTTGGTTACTGTGACTCATGCCCGGGCTTCAACTCAGAGGTCAAATCGCCTACTACCAGTCGCTCTGATGGACATGAGCCCGACTCTACTATGAAAGTCCTAAATGTTGCCTAACCTGAATTTTTATTCATCTAGGCTCATTTTTGCTCTTCCTCCAAAACCAGTCGACCGTTTCTCCTCCGATGGTTCATTTTTACCATCAATCCACAGCTCCGTTTTGATAAAGCGTGAAGGATGTATAGCCTATGTTGCACACAATAGGCCTACTCTGGCCGCTGTTACACATTCAACCCTCAACAAAAAAAATATAATAATAAATAAACAAAACATTTTATGTCCACCGGGAAGAAATAAGTTCCGCAACGGTGAAAGAATTATCCAAATCGACAAGTATATCTCGAGATTACCTGAAACAGACAAACTTTTTATATATTAGTATAGAATAAATAAATCATCTCATCAAGTTTTAGAGGAAACGGAAAGGGGCATATTTTATACGTGACAACGTTTTTTTCGTAAGAAGTTTATAGGATATGAACAAAGATATAGCGCTCCAAAGTATGTACAATAAGATAGGTGCTTTAGGGTTAGGTTAGGTTTTATGACTCATGTCCGGGCTTTAAGTACAAGGTCATATCGCCTACTACCAGAGCGCTCTTTCGTCACTCTGGTGGACATGAGCCCGACTCTACTGTGGGAGTACTAAATTTTGCCTACCCTAAATTTGTATTCATCTAGGGTAGAGGTCTTTAACGAGTACCCGACATCGTACAGGCTCGGGACCATTGCTTAACGTCCCATCCGAAGGACATCGTGCTTAAGTTTATTTTACCTCCCAGATAAAATTTCGAACCCACGTTCTTGAGCTCAGAAGACAAGCACGCATACCACTGAGCAACCGGTGCTCTTTAAAAGAATTGTTGATTTGTATGTGTTAAGGAGGACATGTACTGCCTCACTAAGGCGGCTCTCATAGCAAAGCAACCTCAGTTTCTTTTGGAATTTGTGTTAGACGGTGCTTTAGGGAATAGTTCAAAGTAATGTTTAAATTGTAACGCATGACAACCAACTTAAAAATAAGTGAAAACTGACATTATTGCAGAGATATTGTGAAATAATTCAAATGAACTTGAATGAAATAAAACTAGTTTATTTATGGTATTGTCTAATTTCACTCAGTATTATTTCTTATGCTTTCGGCTGAGAATGGTAGAAATACCGAAAGTACTCCCATGTATATATATTATGTGAAATTAGACAATACCATAAATAAACTAGTTTTATTTCATTCAAGTTCATTAAAAATAACTGTTTGTATTTATTATTTCGTTAGATTTTTACAAAATATTTATCGGAATTTGTTAATTATCACTACGGAGTAGTTCGATATGCGGTATAAAAGTATAGGATGGTCTATACTAGTCAACTCCCTCACTATAACACTCTCTTGCCAAATATACAAATAAAATGAAAAAAACCTAATCTGATCGAAACATAGCCCACCCTGTTTCTACAGATATCTCCCAACATCCCTCTCAAATTCATATCTTCCTCATTTCAATCAAGATCATGAGAAATTATTATTACTGTACATGATGAGAATGATATGAGGTGTGATTATAGTTTTAAATGGTTATTATATATATATATATTATTACATATTGGTGCATTAAATACCAAAAACAAAAATCAATACGCATCCGTAATTGGAGACGCGACCTAGTTCATGTGACTAGGTCTGTTTGTCAACCGGAGGAACAACAGTCCACACTATAACGATGTGCGCAAATAGGCTACAGGATCTCCCTTTCACAGTAACGATGGAACCATTATGTTAAACATGTGAACAGACCCGAGGCATATTGGTACTCTACACTGCTATTCATAATACAAATGCGCTGAAAATGAGTTGAAGTGTTGTACTGACAGTTATGGAGTGTTTCGACATACATAACCAATTATTTCTGTAAGCTGAACTCGTGAGTAGAAAATTGCTTGTTAAAAATAAGCGTATTACAGACAATATATACAACTCAGAGCGTTTACTTTTATTATAAACTGCAGACAGGTACATACTTATCTACGTATACAGGGTAACTGAATACGTTTCTGCCATCTTGTCTATATAGTGGAAAGCTAATAAAATAATAAATAAAAACAAAGAACTAGTTCAACTTTTATATTGTTTCCAATATATAACATATACATATAACGTAACGATTTATATTGTTTCCAATATATAACATATACATATAACGTAACGATTTATATTGTTTCCAATATATAACATATACATATAACGTAACGATTTATATTGTTTCCAATATATAACATATACATATAACGTAACGATTTATATTGTTTCCAATATATAACATATACATATAACGTAACGATTTATATTGTTTCCAATATATAACATATACATATAACGTAACGATTTATATTGTTTCCAATATATAACATATACATATAACGTAACGATTTATATTGTTTCCAATATATAACATATACATATAACGTAACGATTTATATTGTTTCCAATATATAACATATACATATAACGTAACGATTTATATTGTTTCCAATATATAACATATACATATAACGTAACGATTTATATTGTTTCCAATATATAACATATACATATAACGTAACGATTTATATTGTTTCCAATATATAACATATACATATAACGTAACGATTTATATTGTTTCCAATATATTACCATAGTTTACTATCTGATGTGACTACCCACTACATTTTTACGTCCCCTCTCCTTCTCCCTCTCAAATTAATTTCTCCCTCGTTATATAATTGTACTCCAAACAAACTGAAATTACTCCAATAATCATCTCCAACTATGAAACTACTCCATAATAATTGACTATAATGAAAAAAATTAATAAATTGTCTTCATATGTATAACTGGCACCACAAAACAATGAATAAAATATGGATTAAATGTGGAATATTGTTTTTAATACTCAAAGAAACGGTCTAGGAGAAATATCGGAGTAAAAAACGAAAATATATGTGAAATATTGTTTTTAATACTCAAAGAAACGGTCTAGAAGAAATATACGGAGTAAAAAATGAAAATATATGTGGAATATTGTTTTTAATATTCAAAGAAACGGTCTAGAAGAAATATACGGAGTAAAAAACGAAAATATATCAAGAAACATATTCACGCCTAATAAGTAATGTTATTTCACTTCAAAAAAAAAAAGTGCAGTGTCTGCAAGTAAACATTTTTCTGTGACTAGACCGTTAAGTCAACTTCATATTACTTGTATTGAGAGCAGTCTAGGGGACCTAAGGAGAACTACAAGTGCATGAAAAAACAAATAGGCAGCACTTATTATTTTTTATTAAAATACAATAGCGGATAATATTAGAAAAATTAGAACTTGACCCTAACTCATTTCTCAATAAAGAGGAATTATTACTGACCTATTTTGGTTATAACAACTTGTAGTGATATGAGGAAACAAAATACATAAAATTACCTAAATACGACATGCAACTATTATTATTATCATATGAAAATATGGTATAACAAATGATTGAATACAGACCTTGGTGTGGCAGGGGTGGACCAGGGTGTTATGCCGGCTTGGTCAATGAGGCTGGATGTACTTCCACGACAGCGCATACTGCATCGCTTACTACTTCCAGACACCACTTACCACCATCTAAACACAACAACAGTAATAACTATTACTTTATTCATATGTTATAAACAAATAAATATATTAAACATGAATAAATTATAATAAAATCTTAGAATAAACGTGTAGAACATACTAGAAGAATACTGGAGCTACTAACAAAAAAAACATCAGTGAATCACCGGGACAAAATAATCAATGATGTTCTCGCTTTCCCTCCAAAGCCAATCTGAATCCTCATACTATATATTACATCTACAGATGCTATATATTACATCTACAGATGCTATATATTACATCTACAGATACTATATATTACATCTACAGATGCTATATATTACATCTACAGATGTTAGACACCCCTCACCTTCCCTTCAATCAATTTCAGGGGCAATTAATCAACATTTTGGGGTTTCGAATTTAAATATATAATTTCCTGTCGGTACATTAATTACATTGGACGTTATTTGGATTTTTGAATTGACCCCCTTACCATCCCCTTTGGCTCATTCGACAGAAAATTAATAGTGTCGTTCTTATAGGGCTCGGAATATACATACGAAACTTCAAGTCAATACATTCATACAATGGTAGTTATAAGAGTTTTTGTATTAAGCCCTCCCCCCCTAATCCACTTCCCTTTGGCCGATTTGGCTGAAAATCAATAGATGTCGATCTTAAAGGGTTCTGGATGCACTAATAAAATTTCGTGTTGACAGAAACATTCTATCGGGAGTTACCGGTTTTTTTTTTTCATTTTTGGAATCAGGAAGTCGGAAATCATGAAATTTCGTTGGGAAGGTCGCATCGAATTTCTGATCGATTACAAAACTTCCCCTATACTTCGAATCGATAGCGACACAAAACTACATAAACTTAATATCTATTTGGATTCCACATTGAGTTGATTTTGGAGAGATTGAACAGGTGGTTGAACAATTCTAGGGCTTTAACTATGAAGTCACATCGCCTACTACCAGAGGGCTCTATCGTGGACAAGGGCTCGAAGCTACTATGGGAGTCTTACATTTTTTTTCACTCGACCGAGGTCCTTAGGTTTTTTTATGTGGAAGGTGTTAAAACCTTGATCACCATGTCCTTCGAATGGGACCTTAAGCGATGATACCGAGCCAGTATGATGTCAAGTACTCGTTATAGACCAGACAGGTAGGTGAGTAAAAATTTAGGGTAGGCACAATCTAAGACTCCCATACTATTGTCGAGCTCATGTCTACCAGAGCGACAAAAGAGCCCACTGGTAGTAGGCGGTATGACCTTGAAGTTAGAAGCCCAGCCATGAGTCACAATAACTAACTAACTAGAAAACCTAAGGGCTCGGCCGGGTTTCGAACCCGCAATCTTGAACTCAGTAAGCAAGTAGCCTATGAGCTATCGGCGCCCTCTTACATTTTTAATTTTCGCCCTGGTATTGGTAAAAAAATATAATAATTAGGTGCACCAGAGTAAAATAATACTGAACAAACTAAAATAAAATGAGAAGCAATTGGAATAACAAAAACATGTTAGTACATAACTGTTAGAACTCAACATAAATGGTCGTCAATGGCAATGTACTTTCCCAGCGAGAATACACTGTTTTCGCTCTCCCTCTAAAACGAAACGACCAACTTGACTGAAAATCAATATTGGTGTAGTAGAATTATATAGTTGGGAATCAGAAAAACTGTTACATACCTAGAGCCAAGGCAGTGAAACGCCCCAGATTGCAGAACTGGCAAAAAAAACCATAACGCAGTGTTTCTTCGGAAGATGCATTATTACTATAAGAATAAACACAGCGTTTGATCAATTCGATTTCAGCTCAAAAACAATTGAATTAGAGTGACCATTATCAATAGAACTCATAAATGCGCAACAGATGACATCGCAAAATTATCTGAAAAAAAAAATAGAAAATACATAATAAATAACTTATATTATTTTATTTATTGATCCTACAATAACCTAACGTTTTCTTATCCTTGTTGGGAATAAATAAACACATAACACTGAATAGCAAACATATCTGTAATATCGATTCACAATTTGGATAATTTTTATTATCATATAATAAGTAGGAATACTTACAAGTGTAAAATGTAGGGATAAGAACCGATAAATGACATTTTCTGCTAACAACAGAACAGACAACTAAAATTACAACAAACAAAAACTAAATTGAGAGAAAAGGTTATTTTAATAATACAACTTAAAAGATAATAATAAGGTATACTAAATAAAGCTAAGGCCTCACCTCAAAACACAAACTATTAAGCCTAACCAAGTTGGTAACTGTCAGAATTAGGGCTCCATGAAATGTTTCCTAATTCATGTTAATTCACTAGCTCTGCTAAAAAACAGGAAATTGGAAAAAAGTGAATCTATGGTTATTTAATTCCATTAATTAGTTCAATAGCAATATATTAAATACTAATATACTGATTTCGGGCAAAACATGTCTACTATTAGAAATATTATTTCATAACTGTAATTGACATATCCACTATTAAACATTCGCATACATCTTGGATTTACCAGTGGGCTGAATGGTTAACCAGGAAATGCCCTATGTTATATCCAATGAAATATTAATATATGATTAAAATGTTTCTTAAAGAATCTAATTGTATGAGTGTAAGGTCTTTTTTTTTTTTAATTTCTAAATATCAGTTATAAGCTATAAGTAGGTCCAGTTAAAGTCACCAATAAAACTAAAAAAACTATTAATAGCACGAAAAGCACCATACCAACGAGCAAAAACTATTTCGATAATATACTAGCTAGCTGTAAAAAAGAAATTTGACTTAATAAAATGTATTTAATGGAATCAGGAGCACTATTTAAATGTTTAAAAACATACTGACTAAAATTAGAAGATTTAAAATAATGAATAATGATTAAAATACAATTATTTTAGATTAGGCTTAAAGGACTTATTGAGACAAGTTACATATATTTCAAACTAAAGAGATAAAAATGAAATCATATGAACAGTGAGCCAGAAATATAATCTTGAGGAAACAGAACATTAAAATGAATTACTCACCAACAACAAAGATAAGTTGGATTCGCTCATCTTATAATTTCTCTTCAAAAAAATAAAATTGAGATGTATCCTGGGACCGGTGATGGTTTATGGAATGCACCTTTAGCTAACTAAGACGTTAGTGGGTTTGATTTGGGCATGTTTTTATAATAACATAACTTAATACTATACCTAATTTATAATAAATAAAACTGTAAAACCAGTCATTGCTCAATCAGTTACTAACCACTAAAAGCCCATTAGGATATTAACACTAAATGCTCAAGAACCGAGGCCGCTCTCAGAATGAGAACACTGGAAAGAAATTAAATTCGAATAACATAATAAATTATAAATAAAATAAAATTTATTACAATAAAAAATTCAAAAAAATCGACTAAAAGTTTAATATGAATAAACTCATAATTCCACGGTTCACTCTGTTACGAAAATAATATAAACTACCTATGGGTACCTAAAGTGATAACCTTAAAACAACCAAAAATAATTAAATACAAAATAAATAAAAATGTACCGAACTATGACATTTGAGGTTATTCTAAAAAATATGTGATGTGGGCCATTACTGAGATTTCTTATACCAACCACGCTTACAGATCACCCTCACTCCCTCCCCTTCTCAAAAACATTTCATACTAAAATAACTGGGTGAATGAAAATAAAGAGTAGGCGTCAGAGGTAATTTTTGTTTCATTTTACACCGTAATCCTGAAAGTGACAATACCCAGTAATGCTAGTGTAAAGTAGTAAAACACGTTTTGAGAAGCGTGAGGGGGGGGGGGGGGGGGGGGGAGAGTAATATATTGGCCTTGTAGGAATGTTTTCACTTCTATAATTTTTCATCAAAATTACGAATAATAACAAAATATTTTATAATTCGTTGCTAGGCGATACAATTTAAACATTATTTTGAAATACTTGACCAATGACAGGTGTTGTGCTCTTTATCTAAATACCGGCTAGATCCACTCAATCTCCATCTTGTATCCGAGTAACGGGCTCTTACTCGACTGGATGCCACCTCGTTCACACGGGACCTCGTAGCCTCCGGTTCAAATCCATCCTGAACGTTGAATCAGCGGCAGTGTACATCCCCCGAATGAATTAGTTAGTTATTTTGACTCATGCTCGGGCTTTAACAACGAGGTCATATCGCACAAGTCAAAATTCACTTTTTCAGGGCTCCAATAAGGCATCTGAGCTTTAATGAGGCGGAACATCCTCTCGTAAGTAACTAGCAACTTGTTTGGCAAAAGTGCAAATACTACTGGAACAATGTTGGTCTCCTGATGGGTACGAGTATATGAGATCGTACAGGCTTGCGACCATCGCTTAACGTCCTGACGATGTTGTAACGCCGGAACCGATAGTGTATGTAATAGACAATATTATAAAAAATAAGTTTGTTTTATTTATCTATCCTTTTTTAACTCTAAAATTGACTATACTGTTAGTTTTTCTCAATTTAAAGTTTAAACAAGTGAAAAATAAAAGATTTATAAAAAAAATTCAACAAAAATAAATAATACTGTTTATTAGTTATTGTAAAAACATCAATTAGTATTTTAACATTCAAATAAAATCAATAATAATAAAAAACATTGCCAAAGAAATTTTTTTAAGAGGAAGGCGGTAAGGAGTTTATAGTCTGAAATTAAAACATCAAAGTTTCTGTTAAATAATATTTTTTGCCCATTTTGTATTTTCAAAGCAACAATAAGAGTATACTCTATTCAGAATAAATATTCATACTATAAAATATAAGATACATTTTCAGTATATAAAAAAAACTATATTATTTTCTACATTCGGAAGACTTACCCAAGTATGTGGGTTCGTAACCCGACCGAGGCCCTTAGTTTATTTTATCTGGGAGGTAAAATAAACTTAAGCACGCCGTCCTTCGGATGGGACGTTAAGCGATGGTCCCGAGCCTGTACAATGTCAGGTACTCGTTAAAGACCCCTACCCTAGATGAATGAAAATTTAGGGTAGGCAAAATTTAGGACTCCCACAGTAGAGTCGGGCTCATGTCCACCAGAGTGACGAAAGAGCACTCTGGTAGTAGGCGATATGACCTCGTAGTTAAAGCCCGGGCATGAGTCATAAAACCAAACCAACCAATACTTTCTTGTTCGATGTCAGGTACTCGTTAAAGACCCCTACCCTAGATGAATAAAAATTTAGGGTAGGCAAAATTAAGGACTCCCACAGTAGAGTCGGGCTCATGTCCACCAGAGTGAAGAAAGAGCGCTCTGGTAGTAGGCGATATAACCTCGTAGTTAAAGCCCGGGCATGAGTCATAAAACCTAACCTAACCTTGAAATACTTTCTAGAGGGCGCCGGTAGCTCAGTGGTATGCGTGCTTGACTTCTGCACCGTCCTTCGGATGGGACGTTAAGCAATGGTCCCGAGCCTGTACGATGTCAGGTATTCGTTAGAGATCCCTACCCTAGATGAATAAAAATTTAGGTTAGGCAAAATTTAGGACTCCCACAGTAGAGTCGGGCTCATGTCCACCAGAGTGACGAAGGAGCGCTCTGGTAGTAGGCGATATTACCTTGTAGTTGAAGCCCGGGCATGAGTCATAAAACCTAACCTAACCTTGAAATACTTTCTAGAGGGCGCCGGTAGCTCAGTGGTATGCGTGCTTGACTTCTGCACCGTCCTTCGGATGGGACGTTAAGCAATGGTCCCGAGCCTGTACGATGTCAGGTACTCGTTAAAGACCCCTACCCTAGGTGAATAAAAATTTAGGGTAGGCAAAATTTAGGACTCCCACAGTAGAGTCGGGCTCATGTCCACCAGAGTGAAGAAAGAGCGCTCTGGTAGTAGGCGATATGACATCGTAGTTAAAGCCTGGGCATGAGTCATAAAACCTAACCTAACCTTGAAATACTTTCTAAGGAAATGTATTTTCCAATGTTTCAGGAGCTACGTATGTCACTTATGTTTTAATTAATTTCTTGAAAAGTAAAGTACCAAAATTCTTTTAAAAAAACTACTTTAGTTCATCCCTCCTAGATGGAAATTATTGTTTATAAAATGCTGGGGCTTTACATTTCTAGACCCCCCCCCCCCCCCCCCCCTGGGTTGCTTCATTTTCCACATGTTTTTTCTACTTGAGCGCCTAAATAAGCTTTTTTTCTCACTCTCCTCTTAAAATGAGGACACTATGAATATTAACGTATACAGATAGCTTGTTTTCTATAAACCTTATCAAAATAATATTTCGTGTAGTACTTAATATTCAAAAGCGCTATTTCTTTGTAGCTGAAATCAACTGTTTCTGCTGCTTTTAATAGCTGTTATAAATAACAGTTAAAACTGCTGAACAGCTGCCTCATGAAACGGAGTGGAGTTAGTATTATTATTAAACCCTTGTTATGACGTCTAAAAATTCAATATTTTTCTTGTTAACACCTACAGGTGTCATGGTTGCTCACAGTGCTCAATATTGCGAGATCGAAAACCGGCCAAGACCCATTGTACTCATCATCTCAAAAGTGAAAAAGAATAGAGCACGCCGTCCTTCGAGTCTGTTTGATGTCAGGTACTCGTTAAGGTTAAATGTCCCGTTTTTTATTATGAATTTATTTCAACAGATAGCACCACTATAGCAGGAAAAATATTAAAAGTATTTGGACTAAATGGCTTCACTTTAAAAAAAAAATATTTTTTCCTTTGTACTCCAAATTAATGTAGAATTGACACTCCGTTTTTTTATGTTAAATTGTAAATTCCAAATATAATTTTTTTTTTACATGTTATCTTTTCATTTTTTTTTAAATTTACAGGTGCGGCGCCGAAAGTAGACAGTTCAATGAGCTCAAATTATTTTTCAGATTTAAAATCGGATAAATAGATGAAACGGAAACAGAAAAATACGAAATATCTACAGAGGGTCCGGGAGGTTCGAGATGAATGGTGTAGGGTTGGGGGAAGGGTTGTTTTGATTTGAACGCAACACCAATCCCTTTTCTCTAGCGGCTTTGTTTACATCTGTAGGTGCGCCCCGTTTTATCTTCATACTAAGGCGGGTATTACATCTGTAGGTGCGCCCCCTTTTATCTTCATACTAAGGCGGGTATTACATCTGTAGGTGCGCCCCGTTTTATCTTCATACTAAGGCGCGTATTACATCTGTAGGTGCGCCCCCTTTTATCTTCATACTAAGGAGGGTATTACATCTGTAGGTGCGCCCCGTTTTATCTTCATACTAAGGCGCGTATTACATCTGTAGGTGCGCCCCCTTTTATCTTCATACTAAGGCGGGTATTACATCTGTAGGTGCGCCCCCTTTTATCTTCATACTAAGGCGGGTATTACATCTGTAGGTGCGCCCCGTTTTATCTTCATACTAAGGCGCGTATTACATCTGTAGGTGCGCCCCCTTTTATCTTCATACTAAGGCGGGTATTACATCTGTAGGTGCGCCCCCTTTTATCTTCATACTAAGGCGGGTATTACATCTGTAGGTGCGCCCCGTTTTATCTTCATACTAAGGCGGGTATTACACTATAAAAGTTCTTTGACAAACATCTTTTATAAAAGAAATTTTACGATAAATGTCGATAATATCTCTCATTCGAATCCTATTCAACTCTTCGACAGTTCATACGTACTTAAGAACGCTCGTGACCACAGCTAGTATCGACCTTGCAACGGCGTACCACCCCAGCTAGTAAGTGCTCGGAAAAACTAAGCACAACTTTCCCTCCCGTTCACAATTTTGTGACGTCACACACTCAATTTTTCTATTTGGGCTTAACTCTTAGAGGGTGATAGCTCATATCGCTAGGGGACGGGTGGTGCATTGAGTGCGCCCAACGGTTTTTCACAATTTTAACATCAAACACCGCTAATAAAGTAGTCTAGCAGATCAAGTATTCATCATGAGTGAGCATAAAAATGTATTTCAGATTTATTGAATTTATGTATTATAAAATGAATACGTGAAATTTTCGATCCCCGTACCATCAGGAGACCATGCTTCGTTCAGATCTATTTCGGACATCTTTTTTTGTCCTAGTAAATATAAAATTCCAATAAAAGCCATTATTTCTCCTCTGTCACTTTCTTTCACGTTTTGTTAACTGCTTTGTTGATAATGTCCGCTTTGTTTGCAATATTCAATACGAGAATTCGTATATTTGACTATCAAATCAATCATGTCTGTAGTTATCATTTTATGGAATGCTGAAAGCTCGTCATGAACGTCATCACAATTTTTCGAGTGTGGAAGAATTTTTTTCAAAATATTTTTTTTGGGAGTTCGTGAAAACTTACTTTTTAGTGGAACTTTTTTCCAATTATGTGATTCAGAAATTTCCTTAAGTTTT
The DNA here is from genome assembly GCA_963662175.1 of Aradus depressus. Taxonomy (NCBI): domain Eukaryota; kingdom Metazoa; phylum Arthropoda; class Insecta; order Hemiptera; family Aradidae; genus Aradus; species Aradus depressus. Next base: position 31,615,118 of record OY759223.1, read on the forward strand.
TTACCTTTCACAATGCGGGTTTTATATAACTTTTTAACGAAATGATCGTTCTCACCTGAATCGTTATCCTCTTCCGATGAATTGCCTTCTTTTCCCTCAAGCTCTCCTTCAACCTCAGAATCACTATCGTGGTCACTTTGCTCAATGATTTCTTCCTCATTAACAGAAGCATTTGACTCATCAACATCAGCATCACTAAGTTCTTGAAGAATGATAGAATACTGAGAAGGGGACACAATATCGCGGCGAGACATACCGGGACGGGCGGCGCACGGAATGCGACAACAGTGACTTTTCAAACACAATGCGAGGATAAAACTGTGACAACTGAATCCTGATCGAGGACAACTAACACAACATAGGGGTGGGGAGTTGGTAGGAGGGTAATAAGAGTTTGGGCTTCCTAGAAGGAAAATTTCTGTGATTCACAGGAAATTTCCTGCCCTCGGCGCATGCTATTCCTCTAAGGGTTAAGAGTACTAACTATGAAATTTCATGACAATCCGACCATTAATTAATGAGAGCACTATTTTTATGCTTAGCCCCCCCCCCCTTACAACCCCCCTCCCATTCGAAATTTTGGGACACCACATAGCCTGCTATTCAATCGCGCTCGAAAGGATGCTACATGTGAAGTTTCATGAAAATCCATCCAGCGGTTTGGGCGTGATGCTTGACCAAACCCAGTTTCAGCTTTAACAATATAGAAGTCGGTCGAAGAGAACATGTAGATAACAAAAAGGTGAATTGAAAACCCCATTAACTGCCGATGTAATGAATGTATCAACATCAAATTTCGTATTAAAAATTAACATCCACTGCGGACATGACCAGTCAAATTTCAGCGATATCGGTTGAGGGGAGGAGGGAGTTCAGAGGTGGGGGCCCTTTTCAAAAATCCCAATAACTGCCGATGAAATGAATGTATCAACATCAAATTTCGTATTTAAAATTAACATCCACTGCGGACATGACCAGTCAAATTTCAGCGATTTCGGTTAAGAGGATGGGCGAGTTCCGGGGAGGGGGCGATAATCATTTATACTTAGGCCCCCACAACCCCTCCTCCCGTTCAAAATTTTGGGACGACAAGAAGCCAATTTTTCAACTTGGCTTTTAAGAATACTACATGTGAACTTTCATGATAATCCGTCCATCCATTAATGCGCTAAAGCAATTTTTATGCTTAGGCCCCCCCTTACAACCCCCCTCCCCTTCAAAATTTTGGATCTAAAGGATGCTACATGAGGAGTATCAAGATAATCCGTCCAGCGGTTTGGGCGTCATGCTGGAGCAAACCCCCAAACAAACCCCGTTTCAGCTTTACTGATATAGAAGATTATGAAGGTCGGTGGAAGAGAACGGGGAGTTACAGATTGCTCAATTCAAAATCCCAATAACTGCCGATGTAATGAATGTATCAACATCAAATTTCGTATTTAAAATTAACATCCACTGCGGACATGACCAGTCGAATTTCAGCGATATCGGTTGAGGGGAGGGGGGAGTTCAGAGGTGGGGGCCCTTTTCAAAAATCCCAATAACTGCCGATGTAATGAATGTATCAACATCAAATTTCGTATTTAAAATTAACATCGACAGCGGACATGACCAGTCAAATTTCAGCGATATCGGTTGAGGGGAGGGGGCGTTCTGGGGTGGGGGCCCTTTTCAAAAATCCCAATAACTGCCGATGAAATGAATATATCAACATCAAATCTCGTATTTAAAATTACCATCCACTGCGGACATGACCAGTCAAATTTCAGCGATATCGGTCCAGGGGAGGGGGGAGTTCAGAGGTGGGGGCCCTTCCCAAAAATCCCAATAACTGCCGATGAAATGAATATATCAACATCAAATCTCGTATTTAAAATTAACATCCACTGCGGACATGACCAGTCAAATTTCAGCGATTCCGGTTAAGAGGATGGGCGAGTTCCGGGGAGGGGGCGATAATCATTTATACTTAGGCCCCCACAACCCCTCCTCCCGTTCAAAATTTTGGGACGCCAAGTAGCCAATTTTTCAACTTGGCTTTTAAGAATATTACATGTGAACTTTCATGATAATCTGTCCATCCATTAATGCGCTAGAGCAATTTTTATGCTTAGGACCCCCTCACAACCACCCCTCCCCTTCAAAATTATGGGACGCCACATAGCCTATCATTCAATCGGGATCTAAAGGATGCTACATGAGGAGTATCAAGATGATCCGTCCAGCGGTTTGGGCGTCATGCTGGAGCGAACCCCCAAACAAACCCCGTTTCAGCTTTACTGATATAGAAGACTAGCAGTAATACCCGGCGTTGCCCGGGGAACTTTGACTTTTCTACTATTATCTCCTATAAGTCTTTTAAATTCTTCAACAGTACATTCATGATGTTATAATTTTCAATTATTCATACGGAATAAGGCTTATAGTCCTTCAACGTCAAACACCCCAGCTAGTAAGTTTTTAGGACCCCTGGGCACCACAGCTAGTATGCACCTTTCAACGGCGGAAGCCACACCTAGTGAATACTTAGCATCGCTGGACGTCCTAGTCAGTGCGTACTTAAGAACGTTTGTGACCACAGCTAGTATGTGGCTTGCAACGCTGAGCACCACAGCTAGTACGTAGTTAGGAACGTTGGTCACCACAGCTAGTTTGTGCCTCGCAACAGCGGACCCCACAGCTAGTACGAAGTTAGGAACGCTGGGCATCACAGCTATTAAGTGCCTTGCAACAGCGGACCCCACAGCTAGTATGTAGTTAAATACGCTGGGCATTACAGTTAGTAAGTGCTTTGCAACAGCGAACTTCACAGCTAGTACATAGTTAGGAACGCTGGGCACTACAGCTAGTAAATGCCTTGCAACAACGGACCCCACAGCTAGTACGAAGTTAGGAACGCTGGGCACTACAGCTAGTAAATGCCTTGCAACAGCGGACCCCAATGCTAGTACGATATTAGGAACCCTGGGCATCACAGCTAGTATGCTTTTGCAACGACGGACCCCACAGCTAGTACGTTTTTAGGAACGCTGGGCCCTACAGGTAGTAGGTGCCTTGCAACTGCGAACCCCACAGATAGTATGTAGTTAGAACCACAGGGCATCACAGCTAGTATGAGTTTTGCAACGGCGGACCCCACAGCTAGTACCTACGAGTGAAATACGCTGGGCCACACTGCTAGCGCCTTGCAACAGCAGACCCCACAGCTAGTACATAGTTAGGAACGCTGGGGCTGAGCACTACAGCTAGTAAGTACCTTGCAACAGCGGACCCCACAGCTAGTACGATATTAGGAACGCTGGACATCACAGCTAGTAAATGTCTTGCAACAGTGAACCCCACAGCGAATACATAGTTACTACTACAACATGTGAAATTCATGACAATCCGATTCATGACAATACGATCAACCGTTAATGAGCTAGCTCTATATTTATACTTAGTCCCCCCCCCCCCCCCTCAACCCCGCCACCCGTTCAAAACTTCGGGACGCCACACTCCTTATTTTTCTATTTGGCCTTCAGGAATAATATATGCGAAATTTCGTGACAATACGACCAACCGTTAATGAGCTAACTCTATATGTATATTTAGCCCCCCCCACAACCCTCCTTCTTGTTCAACATTTTGGGCCGTCACACACCTAATATTTCTATTTGACCTTTAGGAATACTACATGTGAAATTTCATGACAATTCGACCATTAGTTAATGAGTTAGCACTATTTATATACGTAGGCCCCCCTTACAACCCCCCCTCCCGATCAAAACTTTGGAACGCCACACACCTTATTTTTCTATTTGGCCTTCAGGAATACTCCATGTGAAATTTCGTGACAATCCGACCAACCGTTGAAGAGTTAGCTCTATATTTATACTTAGGCCCCCCACAACCCCCCCTCCCGTTCAAAACTTTGGGACGCCACACACCTTTTTTTCCTATTTGGCTTTTAAAAATACTACATGTGAAATTTCATGACGATTCGCCCATTAGTTAATGAGTTAGCTCTATATTTATACTTAGGCCCCCCCACTACCCCCCCCTCCCGTAAAAAATTTTGAGCCGTCACACCGCCTATTTTTCTATTTGGTCTTCAGGAATACTCCATGTGAAATTTCGTGACAATCCGACCAACCGTTAAAGAGTTAGCTCTATATTTATAATTAAGCCCCCCCCACAACCCCCCCTCCCGTTCAAAACTTTGGGACGCCACACGCCTTTTTTTCCTATTTGGCTTTTAAAAATACTACATGTGAAATTTCATGACGATTCGCCCATTAGTTAATGAGTTAGCTCTATATTTATACTTAGGCCCCCCCACTACCCCCCCTCCCGTAAAAAATTTTGAGCCGTCACACCGCCTATTTTTCTATTTGGTCTTCAGGAATACTCCATGTGAAATTTCGTGACAATCCGACCAACCGTTAAAGAGTTAGCTCTATATTTATAATTAAGCCCCCCCCACAACCCCCCCTCCCGTTCAAAACTTTGGGACGCCACACGCCTTTTTTTCCTATTTGGCTTTTAAAAATACTACATGTGAAATTTCATGACGATTCGCCCATTAGTTAATGAGTTAGCTCTATATTTATACTTAGGCCCCCCCACTACCCCCCCTCCCGTAAAAAATTTTGAGCCGTCACACCGCCTATTTTTCTATTTGGTCTTCAGGAATACTCCATGTGAAATTTCGTGACAATCCGACCAACCGTTAAAGAGTTAGCTCTATATTTATACTTAGGCCCCCCCACAACCCCCCCTCCCGTTCAAAACATTGGGACGCCACACACCTTTTTTCCTGTTTGGCTTTTAAAAAGACTACGTGTGAAATTTCATGACAATTTGACCATTAGTTAATGAGTTAGCACTATTTTTATACTTAGGCCCCCCTTACAACCCCCCCTCCCGATCAAAATTTTGGGACGCCACATAGCCTATTATTCAATCGGGCTCAAAAGAATGCTACATGGGCAGTTTCATAAAAATCCGTCCAGCGGTTTGGGCGTGATGCTGGAACAAACATACATACATACAAACAAACAAACAAACCCCGTTTCAGCTTTATTAATATAGACTAGCAGTAATGCCCGGCGTTGCCCGGGGAACTTTGATTTTTCTGACAATATCTTCTATAACGCTATTCAGTTCCTCGACAGTACATTCATGATGTTATAATTTTCAATTATTCATACGGAATAAGGCTTATAGTCCTTCAGCTGTTGTAACGCTAGTAAGTTTTTAGGATCCCTGGGCACCACAGCTAGTATGCGCCTTTCAACGGCGGAAGCCACACCTAGTGAATACTTAGCATCGCTGGACGTCCTAATCAGTGCGTACTTAAGGACGTTTGTGACCACAGCTAGTATGTGGCTTGCGACGGCGGACCCAACAGCTAGTTCGTGGTTAGGAACGCTGGTCACCACAGCTAGTATGTGCCTCGCAACAGCGGACCCCACAGCTAGTACGAAGTTAGGAACGCTGGGCATCACAGCTATTAAGTGCCTTGAAACAGCGGACCCCACAGCTAGTATGTAGTTAAATACGCTGGGCATTACAGTTAGTAAGTGCTTTGCAACAGCGAACTTTACAGCTAGTACATAGTTAGGAACGCTGGGCACTACAGCTAGTATGTGCAACAGCGGACCCCACAGCTAGTACGATATTAGGAACGCTGGACATCACAGCTAGTAAATGTCTTGCAACAGGGATACCCACTGCGAATACATAGTTACTACTACTACATGTGAAATTCATGACAATCCGATTCATGACAATACGATCAACAGTTAATGAGCTAGCTCTATATTTATACTTAGTCCCCCCCCCCCCCCCCCCTCAACCCCGCCACCCGTTCAAAACTTCGGGACGCCACACACCTTATTTTTCTATTTGGCCTTCAGGAATAATATATGCGAAATTTCGTGACAATACGACCAACCGTTAATGAGCTAACTCTATATGTATATTTAGCCCCCCCCCCCCCACAACCCTCCTTCCTGTTCAAAATTTTGGGCCGTCACACACCTAATATTTCTATTTGACCTTTGGGAATACTATATGTGAAATTTCATGACAATTCGACCATTAGTTGATGAGTTAGCACTATTTATATACTTAGGCCTCCCTTACAACCCCCCCTCCCGATCAAAACATTGGAACGCCACACACCTTATTTTTCTATTTGGTCTTCACGAATACTCCATGTGAAATTTCGTGACAATCCGACCAACAGTTAAAGAGTTAGCTCTATATTTATACATAGGCCCCCCCACAACCCCCCCTCCCGTTCAAAACTTTGGAACGCCACACCTTATTTTTCTACTTGGTCTTTAGGAATACTCCATGTGAAATTTCTTGACGATTCGCCCATTAGTTATTGAGTTAGCTCTATATTTATACTTAGGCCCCCCCACAACCCCCCCTCGCGTAAAAAAGTTTGAGCCGTCACACCGCCTATTTTTTTATTTGGTCTTCAGGAATACTACATGTGACAGGAATACTTCGTGACAATCCGACCAACTGTTAAAGAGTTAGCTCTATATTTATACTTAGGCCCCCCCACAACCCCCCCCCCCTCCCGTTCAAAACTTTGGGACGCCACACACCTTTTTTTCCTATTTGGCTTTCAAAAATACTACATGTGAAATTTCATGACGATTCACCCATTAGTTAATGAGTTAGCTCTATATTTATACTTAGGCCCCCCCACAACCCCCCCTCCCGTTCAAAACTTCGGGACGCCACACACCTTATTTTTCTATTTGACCTTCAGGAATACTACATGCGAAATTTCATGACAATACGACCAATCGTTAAAAAGTTAGCACTATATTTATACTTAGGCGTACCCCCACAACCCCCCACCAGTTCAAAACTTCGGGACGCCACACACCTTATTTTTCTATTTAACCTTCAGGAATAATACATGCGAAATTTCGTATCAATACGACCAACCGTTAATGAGCTAGCTCTATATTTATACTTAGCCCCCCCCCCCTCAACCCCCCCACCAGTTCAAAACTTCGGGACGCCACACACCTTATTTTTCTATTTGGCCTTCAGGAATACTACATGGGAAATTTCGTGACAATACGATCAACCGTTAATGAGCTAGCTCTATATTTATACTTAGCCCCCTCCCCCTCAACCCCCCCACCAGTTCAACACTTTGGGACGCCATACACCTTATTTTTCTATTTAGCCTTCAGGAATAATACATGGGAAATTTCGTGACAATACGATCAACCGTTAATGAGCTAGCTCTATATTTTTCTTAGCCGCCCCCCCCTCAACCCCCCCACCAGTTCAAAACTTCGTGACGCCACACACCTTATTTTTCTATTTGGCCTTCAGGAATAATACATGCGAAATTTCATGACAATACGACCAACCGTTAATGAGCTAACTGTATATGTATACTTAGGCCCCCCCACAACCCCCCCTCCCGTTCAAAGTATTGGGCCTTCACACACCCTATTTTTCTATTTGGCCTTTAAAAATACTACATGTGAAATTTCGTGACAATTCGACCATTAGTTAATGTGTTAGCACTATTTATATACTTAGGCCCCCTCTACAACCCCCCCTCCCGATCAAAACTTTGGTACGCCACACACCTCATATTTCTATTTGGTCTTTAAGAATACTACATGTGAAATTTCGTGACAATCCGACCAACCGTAATGAGGTAGGACTATTTATATACTTAGGCCCCCCTTACAACCCTCCCTACCGTTCAAAATTCTGGGACGCCACATAGCCTATTATACAATCGGGCTCAAAAGAATGCTACATGTGAAGTTTCATGAAGATCCGTCCAGCCGTTTGGGCGTGATGCTGGAACAAACATACAAACAAACACACACACAAACCCCGTTTCAGCTTTATTTATATAGACTAGCAGTAATACCCGGCGTTGCCCGGGGAACTTTGACTTTTCTACTAATATCTCCTAAAAGTCTTTTAAATTCTTCAACTGTACATTCATGATGTTATAATTTTCAATGATTCATACGGAATAAGGCTTATAGTCCTTCAACGTCTTCAGGAATACTCCATGTGAAATTTCGTGACAATCCGACCAACCGTTAAAGAGTTAGCTCTATATTTATACTTAGGCCCCCCCACAACCCCCCCTCCCGTTCAAAACTTTGGGACGCCACACACCTTTTTTTCCTATTTGGCTTTTAAAAATACTACATGTGAAATTTCGTGACAATCCGACCAACCGTTAATGAGTTAGCTCTATATTTATACTTAGGCCCCCCCACAACCCCCCCTCCCGTTCAAAACTTTGGGACGCCACACACCTTTTTTTCCTGTTTGGCTTTTAAAAAGACTACGTGTGACAATTTGATCATTAGTTAATGAGTTAGCACTATTTATATACTTAGGCCCCCTTTACAACCCCCCCTCCCGATCAAAATTTTGGGACGCCACATAGCCTATTATTCAATCGGGCTCAAAAGAATGCTACATGGGAAGTTTCATAAAAATTCGTCCAGCGGTTTGGGCGTGATGCTGGAACAAACATACATACATGCATACAAACAAACAAACAAACAAACCCCGTTTCAGCTTTATTAATATAGATTATATCACAATGTACACAAGTTTTAATTTGTGTTCATATCTATACATACATCTTTTTTTTTTTGGCATTTTTCTTCCATAGTGGATCGGTGTCACCATATTTAAAGTCAGTCTGAACGTTGTGCTGACGTTGGCATAATCCGAAACCAGCACACTTTATGGCTCTGTCAGTTAACAAATATTAAATCTATAAACCGTTAAAAAGCAAGAAATTTGAAGAATGGAGTCTACCGAGCTCAGGATCGCCACTTAGAAATCTAGCTGAGGCACTTAGGTCAGATGTTTTAATCGGGAAGTTAAAAATAACTTTGAGCACTTCGTCCTTCGGATGGGACATTAAGCGATGATCCAGGGCTTTTTCGAATGTGAGGTACTCGATAATGAGACGTATGTTATGTAAATAAACCTGGGTAGGTATATTTCCACTTAGGTTGAAAGCCTTGAGCACGTCGTCCTTCGGATGGGACTTTCCGGATATATCTGAATCTGTAGTATCAGTTTTAACAATTATTAAGCCTATAAACCGTTAAATAGCGCGAATTTTTTGAAAAACGTTTTCATTTTGATTTTTGTGTGGGGTTCAGATAATCCGGTCGTTCTCTATCAGTTTTAACAAATATTTAATCTATAAACCGTTAAAAAGCGAGAAATTTGAAGAATGGAGTCTACCGAGCTCAGGATCGCCACTTACAAATCTAGCTGAGGCACTTATAATCCGAAACCAGCACACTCTATGGCTCTGTCAGTTAACAAATATTAAATCTATAAACCGTTAAAAAGCAAGAAATTTGAAGAATGGAGTCTACCGAGCTCAGGATCGCCACTTAGAAATCTAGCTGAGGCACTTAGGTCAGATGTTTTAATCGGGAAGTTAAAAATAACTTTGAGCACTTCGTCCTTCGGATGGGACATTAAGCGATGATCCAGGGCTTTTTCGAATGTGAGGTACTCGATAATGAGACGTATGTTATGTAAATAAACCTGGGTAGGTCAATTTCCACTTAGGTTGAAAGCCTTGAGCACGTCGTCCTTCGGATGGGACTTTCCGGATATATCTGAATCTGTAGTATCAGTTTTAACAATTATTAAGCCTATAAACCGTTAAATAGCGCGAATTTTTTGAAAAACGTTTTCATTTTGATTTTTGTGTGGGGTTCAGATAATCCGGTCGTTCTCTATCAGTTTTAACAAATATTTAATCTATAAACCGTTAAAAAGCGAGAAATTTGAAGAATGGAGTCTACCGAGCTCAGGATCGCCACTTACAAATCTAGCTGAGGCACTTATAATCCGAAACCAGCACACTCTATGGCTCTGTCAGTTAACAAATATTAAATCTATAAACCGTTAAAAAGCAAGAAATTTGAAGAATGGAGTCTACCGAGCTCAGGATCGCCACTTAGAAATCTAGCTGAGGCACTTAGGTCAGATGTTTTAATCGGGAAGTTAAAAATAACTTTGAGCACTTCGTCCTTCGGATGGGACATTAAGCGATGATCCAGGGCTTTTTCGAATGTGAGGTACTCGATAATGAGACGTATGTTATGTAAATAAACCTGGGTAGGTCAATTTCCACTTAGGTTGAAAGCCTTGAGCACGTCGTCCTTCGGATGGGACTTTCCGGATATATCTGAATCTGTAGTATCAGTTTTAACAATTATTAAGCCTATAAACCGTTAAATAGCGCGAATTTTTTGAAAAACGTTTTCATTTTGATTTTTGTGTGGGGTTCAGATAATCCGGTCGTTCTCTATCAGTTTTAACAAATATTAAATCTATAAACCGTTAAAAAGCGAGAAATTTGAAGAATGGAGTCTACCGAGCTCAGGATCGCCACTTACAAATCTAGCTGAGGCACTTAGGTCAGATGTTTTAATCGGGAAGTGAAAAATAACTATGAGCACGTCGTCCTTCGGATGGGACTTTAAGCGATGTTCCAGGACTTTTTCGAATGTGAGGTACTCGATAATGAGACGTATGTTATGTAAATAAACCTGGGTAGGTGAAATTTCACTTAGGTTGAAAATAGCGTTGAGCACGTCGTCCTTCGGATGGGACTTTCCGGATAAATCTGAATCTGTCGTATCAGTTTTAACAATTATTAAGCCTATAAACCGTTAAATAGCGCAAATGTTTTGAAAAACATTTTTATTTTGATTTTTGTGTAGGATTCAGATAATCCGGTCGTTCTCTATCAGTTTTAACAAATATTAAATCTATAAACCGTTAAAAAGCGAGAAATTTCAAGAATGGAGTCTACCGAGCTCAGGATCGCCACTTAGAAATCTAGTTGAGGCACTTAGGTCAGATGTTTCAATCGGGAAGTTAAAAAACACTTTGAGCACGTCGTCCTTCGGATGGGACTTTAAGCGATGATCCAGGGCTTTTTCGATTGTGAGGTACTCGATAATGAGACGTATGTTATGTAAATAAACCTGGGTAGGTGAAATTACACTTAGGTTGAAAATAGCCTTGAGCACGTCGTCCGTCGGATGGGACTTTTCGGATATATCTGATTCTGTCGTATCAGTTTTAACAATTATTAAGCCTATAAACCGTTAAATAGCGTGAATTTTTTTAAAAACATTTTTATTTTGATTTTTGTGTAGGATTCAGATAATCCGGTCGTTCTCTATAAGTTTTAACAAATATTAAATCTATAAACCGTTAAAAAGCGAAAAATTTCAAGAATGGAGTCTACCGAGCTCAGGATCGCCACTTAGAAATCTAGTTGAGGCACTTAGGTCAGATGTTTTAATCGGGAAGCTAAAAATAACTTTGAGCACGTCGTCCTTCGGATGGGACATTAAGCAATGATCCAGGGCTTTTTCGAATGTGAGGTACTCGATAATGAGACGTATGTTATGTAAATAAATCTGGGTAGGTCAATTTCTACTTAGGTTGAAAGCCTTGAGCACGTTGTCCTTCGGATGGGACTTTCCGGATAAATCTGAATCTGACGTATCAGTTTTAACAATTATTAAGCCTATAAACCGTTAAATAGCGCAAATTTTTTGAAAAACATTTTTATTTTGATTTTTGTGTAGGATTCAGATAATCCGGTCGTTCTCTATCAGTTTTAACAAATATTAAATCTATAAACCGTTAAAAAGCAAGAAATTTCAAGAATGGAGTCTACCGAGCTCAGGATCGCCACTTAGAAATCTAGCTGAGGCACTTAGGTCAGATGTTTTAATCGGGAAGTGAAAAATAACTATGAGCACGTCCTCCTTCGGATGGGACTTTAAGCGATGTTCCAGGACTTTTTCGAATGTGAGGTACTCGATAATGAGACGTATGTTATGTAAATAAACCTGGGTAGGTGAAATTTCACTTAGGTTGAAAATAGCCTTGAGCACGTCGTCCTTCGGATGGGACTTTCCGGATAAATCTGAATCTGTCGTATCAGTTTTAACAATTATTAAGCCTATAAACCGTTAAATAGCGTGAATTTTTTGAAAAACATTTTTATTTTGATTTTTGTGTAGGATTCAGATAATCCGGTCGATCTCTATCTGTTTTAACAAATATTAAATCTATAAACCATTAAAAAGCGAGAAATTTCAAGAATGGAGTCTACCGAGCTCAGGATCGCCACTTAGAAATCTAGTTGAGGCACTTAGGTCAGATGTTTCAATCGGGAAGTTAAAAAACAGTTTGAGCACGTCGTCCTTCGGATGGGACTTTAAGCGATGATCCAGGGATTTTTCGAATGTGAGGTACTCGATAATGAGACGTATGTTATGTAAATAAACCTGGTTAGGTGAAATTTCACTTAGGTTGAAAATAGCCTTGAGCACGTCGTCCGTCGGATGGGACTTTTCGGATATATCTGATTCTGTCGTATCAGTTTTAACAATTATTAAGCCTATAAACCGTTAAATAGCGTGAATTTTTTGAAAAACATTTTTATTTTGATTTTTGTGTAGGATTCAGATAATCCGGTCGATCTCTATCAGTTTTAACAAATATTAAATCTATAGCAGTTATACCCGGCGTTGCCCGGGGAACTTTGATTTTTCTCCCAATATCTTCTATAACGCTATTCAGTTCCTCGACAGTACATTCATGATGTTATAATTTTCAATTATTCATACGGAATAAGGCTTATAGTCCTTCAGCTGTTGTAACGCTAGTAAGTTTTTAGGACCCCTGGGCACCACAGCTAGTATGCGCCTTTCAACGGCGGAAGCCACACCTAGTGAATACTTAGCATCGCTGGACGTCCTAGTCAGTGCGTACTTAAGAACGTTTGTGACCACAGCTAGTATGTGGCTTGCAACGCTGAGCACCACAGCTAGTACGTAGTTGGGAATGCTGGGCATCATAGCTAGTATGTGCCTTGCGACGGCGGACCCAACAGCTAGTACGTAGTTAGGAACGCTGGTCACCACAGATAGTATGTGCCTCGCAACAGCGGACCCCACAGCTAGTACGAAGTTAGGAACGCTGGGCATCACAGCTATTAAGTGCCTTGCAACTGCGGACCCCACAGCTAGTATGTAGTTAAATACGCTGGGCATTACAGTTAGTAAGTGCTTTGCAACAGCGAACTTCACAGCTAGTACATAGTTAGGAACGCTGGGCACTACAGCTAGTAAATGCCTTGCAACAACGGACCCCACAGCTAGTACGAAGTTAGGAACGCTGGTCACTACAGCTAGTAAATGCCTTGCAACAACGGACCCCACAGCTAGTACGAAATTAGGAACCCTGGGCATCACAGCTAGTATGCTTTTGCAACGACGGACCCCACAGCTAGTACGTTTTTAGGAACGCTGGGCCCTACAGGTAGTAGGTGCCTTGCAACTGCGGACCCCACAGATAGTATGTAGTTAGAACCACAGGGCATCACAGCTAGTATGAGTTTTGCAACGGCGGACCCCACAGCTAGTACCTACGAGTGAAATACGCTGGGCCACACTGCTAGCGCCTTGCAACAGCAGACCCCACAGCTAGTACGTTATTAGAAACGCTGGGCATTACAGCTAGTAAATGTCTTATAGGTGCCTTGCAACAGCGAACCCCACAGCCAGTACATAGTTAGGAACGCTGGGGCTGAGCACTACAGCTAGTAAGTACCTTGCAACAGCGGACCCCACAGCTAGTACGATATTAGGAACGCTGGACATCACAGCTAGCAAATGTCTTGCAACAGTGAACCCCACAGCGAATACATAGTTACTACCACTACATGTGAAATTCATGACAATCCGATTCATGACAATACGATCAACCGTTAATGAGCTAGCTCTATAATTATACTTAGTCCCTCCCCCCCTCAACCATGCCACCCGTTCAAAATTTCGGGACGCCACACTCCTTATTTTTCTATTTGGCCTTCAGGAATAATATATATGAGAAATTTCGTGACAATACGACCAACCGTTAATGAGCTAACTCTATATGTATATTTAGCCCCCCCCACAACCCTCCTTCCTGTTCAAAATTTTGGGCCGTCACACACCTAATATTTCTATTTGACCTTTAGGAATACTACATGTGATATTTCATGACAATTCGACCATTAGTTAATGAGTTAGCACTATTTATATACGTAGGCCCCCCTTACAACCCCCCCTCCCGATCACAACTTTGGAACGCCACACACCTTATTTTTCTATTTGGCCTTCAGGAATACTCCATGTGAAATTTCGTGACAATCCGACCAACCGTTAAAGAGTTAGCTCTATATTTATACTTAGGCCCCCCACAACCCCCCCTCCCGTTCAAAACTTTGGGACGCCACACACCTTTTTTTCCTATTTGGCTTTTAGAAATACTACATGTGAAATTTCATGACGATTCGCCCATTAGTTAATGAGTTAGCTCTATATTTATACTTAGGCCCCCCAACTACCCCCCCCTCCCGTAAAAAATTTTGAACCGTCACACCGCCTATTTTTCTATTTGGTGTTCAGGAATACTCCATGTGAAATTTCGTGACAATCCGACCAACCGTTAAAGAGTTAGCTCTATATTTATACTTAGGCCCCCCCACAACCCCCCCTCCCGTTCAAAACTTTGGGACGCCACACACCTTTTTTTCCTATTTGGCATTTAAAAATACTACGTGAAATTTCATGACGATTCGCCCATTAGTTAATGAGTTAGCTCTATATTTATACTTAGGCCCCCCCACAACCCCCCCTCCCGTTCAAAACTTTGGGACGCCACACACCTTTTTTTCCTATTTGGCATTTAAAAATACTACGTGAAATTTCATGACGATTCGCCCATTAGTTAATGAGTTAGCTCTATATTTATACTTAGGCCCCCCCACAACCCCCCCTCCCGTTCAAAACTTTGGGACGCCACACACTTTTTTTCCTATTTGGCTTTTAAAAATACTACAAGTGAAATTTCATGACGATTCGCCCATTAGTTAATGAGATAGTTACTACTACTACAAGTGAAATTCATGACAATCCGATTCATGACAATACGATCAACCGTTGATGAGCTAGCTCTATATTTATACTTAGTCCCCCCCCCCCTCAACCCCGCCACCCGTTCAAAACTTCGGGACGCCACACACCTTATTTTTCTATTTGGCCTTCAGGAATAATATATGCGAAATTTCGTGACAATACGACCAACCGTTAATGAGCTAACTCTATATGTATATTTAGCCCCCCCCCCCCCCCCAACCCTCCTTCCTGTTCAAAATTTTGGGCCGTCACACACCTAATATTTCTATTTGACCTTTAGGAATACTACATGTGAAATTTCATGACATTTCGACCATTAGTTAATGAGTAAGCACTATTTATATACTTAGGTCCCCCCTACAACCCCCCCTCCCGATCAAAACTTTGGAACGCCACACACCTTATTTTTCTATTTGGTCTTCAGGAATACTCCATGTGAAATTTCGTGACAATCCGACCAACCGTTAAAGAGTTAGCTCTATATTTATACTTAGGCCCCCCCACAACCCCCCCTCCCGTTCAAAACTTTGGGACGCCACACACCTTTTTTTCCTATTTGGCTTTTAAAAATACTACGTGAAATTTCATGACGATTCGCCCATTAGTTAATGAGTTAGCTCTATATTTATACTTAAGCCCCCCCACAACCCCCCCTCCCGTTCAAAACTTTGGGACGCCACACACCTTTTTTTCCTATTTGGCTTTTAAAAATACTACATGTGAAATTTCATGACGATTCGCCCATTAGTTAATGAGTTAGCTCTATATTTATACTTAGGCCCCCCCACAACCCCCCCTCCCGTTCAAAACTTTGGGACGCCACACACCTTTTTTTCCTACTTGGCTTTTAAAAATACTACATGTGAAATTTCATGACGATTCGCCCATTAGTTAATGAGTTAGCTCTATATTTATACTTAGGCCCCCCACAACCGCCCCTCCCGTTCAAAACTTTGGGACGCCACACACCTTTTTTTCCTATTTGGCTTTTAAAAATACTACATGTGCAATTTCGTGACAATCCGACCAACCGTTAAAGAGTTAGCTCTATATTTATACTTAGGCCCCCCCACAACCCCCCCCTCCCGTTCAAAACTTTGGGACGCCACACAACTTTTTTTCCTATTTGGCTTTTAAAAATTCTACATGTGAAATTTCATGACGATTCGCCCATTAGTTAATGAGTTAGCTCTATATTTATACTTAGGCCCCCCCACAACCCCCCCTCCCGTTCAAAACTTTGGGACGCCACACACCTTTTTTTCCTGTTTGGCTTTTAAAAAGACTACGTGTGAAATATCATGACAATTTGACCATTAGTTAATGAGTTAGCACTATTTATATACTTAGGCCCCCCTTACAACCCCCCCTCTCGATCAAAATTTTGGGACGCCACATAGCCTATTATTCAATCGGGCTCAAAAGAATGCTACATGGGAAGTTTCATAAAAATTCGTCCAGCGGTTTGGGCGTGATGCTGGAACAAACATACATACAAACAAACAAACCCCGTTTCAGCTTTATTAATATAGATTATATTACAATGTACACAAGTTTTAATTTGTGTTCATATCTATACATACATCTTTTTTTTTTGGGCATTTTTCTTCCATAGTGGATCGGTGTCACCATATTTAAAGTCAGTCTGAACGTTGTGCTGACGTTGGCAAGAAATTTGAAGAATGGAGTCTACCGAGCTCAGGATCGCCACTTAGAAATCTAGCTGAGGCACTTAGGTCTGATGTTTTAATCGGGAAATTAAAAATAACTTTGAGCACTTCGTCCTTCGGATGGGACATTAAGCGATGATCCAGGGCTTTTTCGAATGTGAGGTACTCGATAATGAGACGTATGTTATGTAAATAAACCTGGGTAGGTCAATTTCCACTTAGGTTGAAACCCTTGAGCACGTCGTCCTTCGGATGGGACTTTCCGGATATATCTGAATCTGTAGTATCAGTTTTAACAATTATTAAGCCTATAAACCGTTAAATAGCGCGAATTTTTTGAAAAACGTTTTCATTTTGATTTTTGTGTGGGGTTCAGATAATCCGGTCGTTCTCTATCAGTTTTAACAAATATTTAATCTATAAACCGTTAAAAAGCGAAAAATTTCAAGAATGGAGTCTACCGAGCTCAGGATCGCCACTTAGAAATCTAGTTGAGGCGCTTAGGTCAGATGTTTTAATCGGGAAGCTAAAAATAACTTTGAGCACGTCGTCCTTCGGATGGGACATTAAGCAATGATCCAGGGCTTTTTCGAATGTGAGGTACTCGATAATGAGACGTATGTTATGTAAATAAATCTGGGTAGGTCAATTTCTACTTAGGTTGAAAGCCTTGAGCACGTCGTCCTTCGGATGGGACTTTCCGGATAAATCTGAATCTGTCGTATCAGTTTTAACAATTATTAAGCCTATAAACCGTTAAATAGCGCAAGTTTTTTGAAAAACTTTTTATTTTGATTTTTGTGTAGGATTCAGATAATCCGGTCGTTCTCTATCAGTTTTAACAAATATTAAATCTATAAACCGTTAAAAAGCGAGAAATTTGAAGAATGGAGTCTACCGAGCTCAGGATCGCCACTTAGAAATCTAGTTGAGGCACTTAGGTCAGATGTTTCAATCGGGAAGTTAAAAAACACTTTGAGCACGTCGTCCTTCGGATGGGACTTTAAGCGATGATCCAGGGCTTTTTCGAATGTGAGGTACTCGATAATGAGACGTATGTTATGTAAATAAACCTGGTTAGGTGAAATTTCACTTAGGTTGAAAATAGCCTTGAGCACGTCGTCCGTCGGATGGGACTTTTCGGATATATCTGATTCTGTCGTATCAGTTTTAACAATTATTAAGCCTATAAACCGTTAAATAGCGTGAATTTTTTGAAAAACATTTTTATTTTGATTTTTGTGTAGGATTCAGATAATCCGGTCGTTCTCTATCAGTTTTAACAAATATTAAATCTATAAACCGTTAAAAAGCGAGAAATTTCAAGAATGGAGTCTACCGAGCTCAGGATCGCCACTTAGAAATCTAGTTGAGGCACTTAGGTCAGATGTTTTAATCGGGAAGCTAAAAATAACTTTGAGCACGTCGTCCTTCGGATGGGACATTAAGCAATGATCCAGGGCTTTTTCAAATGTGAGGTACTCGATAATGAGACGTATGTTATGTAAATAAACCTGGGTAGGTCAATTTCTACTTAGGTTGAAAGCCTTGAGCACGTCGTCCTTCGGATGGGACTTTTCGGATAAATCTGAATCTGTCGTATCAGTTTTAACAATTATTAAGCCTATAAACCGTTAAATAGCGCAAATTTTTTGAAAAACATTTTTATTTTGATTTTTGTGTAGGATTCAGATAATCCGGTCGTTCTCTATCAGTTTTAACAAATATTAAATCTATAAACCGTTAAAAAGCGAGAAATTTGAAGAATGGAGTCTACCGAGCTCAGGATCGCCACTTAGAAATCTAGTTGAGGCACTTAGGTCAGATGTTTCAATCGGGAAGTTAAAAAACACTTTGAGCACGTCGTCCTTCGGATGGGACTTTAAGCGATGATCCAGGGCTTTTTCGAATGTGAGGTACTCGATAATGAGACGTATGTTATGTAAATAAACCTGGTTAGGTGAAATTTCACTTAGGTTGAAAATAGCCTTGCGCACGTCGTCCGTCGGATGGGACTTTTCGGATATATCTGATTCTGTCGTATCAGTTTTAACAATTATTAAGCCTATAAACCGTTAAATAGCGTGAATTTTTTGAAAAACATTTTTATTTTGATTTTTGTGTAGGATTCAGATAATCCGGTCGTTCTCTATCAGTTTTAACAAATATTAAAACTATAGCAGTTATACCCGGCGTTGCCCGGGGAACTTTGATTTTTCTCCCAATATCTTCTATAACGCTATTCAGTTCCTCGACAGTACATTCATGATGTTATAATTTTCAATTATTCATACGGAATAAGGCTTATAGTCCTTCAGCTGTTGTAACGCTAGTAAGTTTTTAGGACCCCTGGGCACCACAGCTAGTATGCGCCTTTCAACGGCGGAAGCCACACCTAGTGAATACTTAGCATCGCTGGACGTCCTAGTCAGTGCGTACTTAAGAACGTTTGTGACCACAGCTAGTATGTGGCTTGCAACGCTGAGCACCACAGCTAGTACGTAGTTGGGAATGCTGGGCATCATAGCTAGTATGTGCCTTGCGACGGCGGACCCAACAGCTAGTACGTAGTTAGGAACGCTGGTCACCACAGCTAGTATGTGCCTCGCAACAGCGGACCCCACAGCTAGTACGAAGTTAGGAACGCTGGGCATCACAGCTATTAAGTGCCTTGCAACTGCGGACCCCACAGCTAGTATGTAGTTAAATACGCTGGGCATTACAGTTAGTAAGTGCTTTGCAACAGCGAACTTCACAGCTAGTACATAATTAGGAACGCTGGGCACTACAGCTAGTAAATGCCTTGCAACAACGGACCCCACAGCTAGTACGAAGTTAGGAACGCTGGGCACTACAGCTAGTATGCTTTTGCAACGACGGACCCCACAGCTAGTACGTTTTTAGGAATGCTGGGGCTGAGCACTACAGTTAGTAAGTGTCTTGCAACAGTGAACCCCACAGCGAATACATAGTTACTACTACTACATGTGAAATTCATGACAATCCGATTACCCTTCAATGATTCAGCATTATTTTTATGCTTAGCCCCCCCTCCAAAATTTTTAAAATGTCACATAGTGTATTTTTTTATTTGACCATCAAGAATACTACATGTGAAATTTCGTGACAATCCGATCATCCGTTAATGACCTATCACTATCTTCAAATTTAGGCCTACCCCCATAACCCCCCTCCCGTAAACAATTTTGAGTCGTCACACCGCCTATTTTTCTATTTGGCCTCCAGGAATACTACATGTGAAATTTCGTGACAATCCGATCATCCGTTAATGACTTATCACTATACTTATACTTAGGCCCCCATCAACCCACCCTCCCGTTCAAAACTTTGTGACATATACACCCTATTTTTCTATTTGGCTTTTAAGAATACTACATGTGAAATTCCATGACAATACGACCAACCGTTATTGAGCTAGCACCATATTTATACTTAGGTCCCCCCGCCACTACCCCCCCTCCCGTACAAAATTTTGAGCCGTTACACCGCCTATTTTTTTATTTGGTCTTCAGGAATACTCCATGTGAAATTTCGTGACAATCCGACCAACCGTTAAAGAATTAGCTCTATATTTATACTTAGGCCCCCCCCACAACCCCCCCTCCCGTTCAAAACTTTGGGACGCCACACACCTTTTTTTCCTATTTGGCTTTTAAAAATACTACGTGAAATATCATGACGATTCGCCCATTAGTTAATGAGTTAGAGCTATATTTATACTTAGGCCCCCCCACAACCCCCCCTCCCGTTCAAAACTTTGGGACGCCACACACTTTTTTTTCCTATTTGGCTTTTAAAAATACTACATGTGAAATTTCATGACGATTCGCCCATTAGTTAATGTGTTAGCACTATTTATATACTTAGGCCCCCCTTACAACCCCCCCTCCCGATCAAAACTTTGGGACGCCACACACCTTATTTTTCTATTTGGCCTTCAGGAATACTCCATGTGAAATTTCGTGACAATCCGACCAACCGTTAAAGAATTAGCTCTATATTTATACTTAGGCCCCCCCATAACCCCCCTCCCGTTCAAAACTTTGGGACGCCACACACCTTATTTTTCTATTTGGCCTTCAGGAATACTCCATGTGAAATGTCGTGACAATCCGACCAACCGTTAAAGAATTAGCTCTATATTTATACTTAGGCCCCCCACAACCCCCCCTCCCGTTCAAAACTTTGGGACGCCACACACCTTTTTTTCCTATTTGGCTTTTAAAAATACTACGTGAAATTTCATGACGATTCGCCCATTAGTTAATGAGTTAGCTCTATATTTATACTTAGGCCCCCCCACAACCCCCCCTCCCGTTCAAAACTTTGGGACGCCACACACCTTATTTTTCTATTTGGCCTTCAGGAATACTCCATGTGAAATTTCGTGACAATCCGACCAACCGTTAAAGAATTAGCTCTATATTTATACTTAGGCCCCCCCACAACCCCCCCCCCTCCCGTTCAAAACTTTGGGACGCCACACACCTTTTTTTCCTATTTGGCTTTTAAAAATACTACGTGAAATTTCATGACGATTCGCCCATTAGTTAATGAGTTAGCTCTATATTTATACTTAGGCCCCCCCAAAACCCCCCCTCCCGTTCAAAACTTTGGGACGCCACACACCTTTTTTTCCTGTTTGGCTTTTAAAAAGACTACGTGTGAAATTTCATGACAATTCGACCATTAGTTAATGTGTTAGCACTATTTATATACTTAGGCCCCCCTTACAACCCCCCCTCCCGATCAAAACTTTGGGACGCCACACACCTTATTTTTCTATTTGGCCTTCAGGAATACTCCATGTGAAATTTCGTGACAATCCGACCAACCGTTAAAGAATTAGCTCTATATTTATACTTAGGCCCCCCCATAACCCCCCTCCCGTTCAAAACTTTGGGACGCCACACACCTTATTTTTCTATTTGGCCTTCAGGAATACTCCATGTGAAATGTCGTGACAATCCGACCAACCGTTAAAGAATTAGCTCTATATTTATACTTAGGCCCCCCACAACCCCCCCTCCCGTTCAAAACTTTGGGACGCCACACACCTTTTTTTCCTATTTGGCTTTTAAAAATACTACGTGAAATTTCATGACGATTCGCCCATTAGTTAATGAGTTAGCTCTATATTTATACTTAGGCCCCCCCACAACCCCCCCTCCCGTTCAAAACTTTGGGACGCCACACACCTTATTTTTCTATTTGGCCTTCAGGAATACTCCATGTGAAATTTCGTGACAATCCGACCAACCGTTAAAGAATTAGCTCTATATTTATACTTAGGCCCCCCCACAACCCCCCCCCCTCCCGTTCAAAACTTTGGGACGCCACACACCTTTTTTTCCTATTTGGCTTTTAAAAATACTACGTGAAATTTCATGACGATTCGCCCATTAGTTAATGAGTTAGCTCTATATTTATACTTAGGCCCCCCCAAAACCCCCCCTCCCGTTCAAAACTTTGGGACGCCACACACCTTTTTTTCCTGTTTGGCTTTTAAAAAGACTACGTGTGAAATTTCATGACAATTCGACCATTAGTTAATGTGTTAGCACTATTTATATACTTAGGCCCCCCTTACAACCCCCCCTCCCGATCAAAACTTTGGGACGCCACACACCTTATTTTTCTATTTGGCCTTCAGGAATACTCCATGTGAAATTTCGTGACAATCCGACCAACCGTTAAAGAATTAGCTCTATATTTATACTTAGGCCCCCCCACAACCCCCCCTCCCGTTCAAAACTTTGGGACGCCACACACCTTTTTTTCCTATTTGGCTTTTAAAAATACTACGTGAAATTTCATGACAATCCGACCAACCGTTAAAGAATTAGCTCTATATTTATACTTAGGCCCCCCCACAACCCCCCCTCCCGTTCAAAACTTTGGGACGCCACACACCTTTTTTTCCTGTTTGGCTTTTAAAAATACTACGTGAAATTTCATGACAATCCGACCAACCGTTAAAGAATAAGCTCTATATTTATACTTAGGCCCCCCACAACCCCCCCTCCCGTTCAAAACTTTGGGACGCCACACACCTTTTTTTCCTATTTGGCTTTTAAGAATACTACGTGAAATTTCATGACGATTCGCCCATTAGTTAATGAGTTAGCTCTATATTTATACTTAGGCCCCCCCAAAACCCCCCCTCCCGTTCAAAACTTTGGGACGCCACACACCTTTTTTTCCTGTTTGGCTTTTAAAAAGACTACGTGTGAAATTTCATGACAATTCGACCATTAGTTAATGTGTTAGCACTATTTATATACTTAGGCCCCCCTTACAACCCCCCCTCCCGATCAAAACTTTGGGACGCCACACACCTTATTTTTCTATTTGGCCTTCAGGAATACTCCATGTGAAATTTCGTGACAATCCGACCAACCGTTAAAGAATTAGCTCTATATTTATACTTAGGCCCCCCCACAACCCCCCCTCCCGTTCAAAACTTTGGGACGCCACACACCTTTTTTTCCTATTTGGCTTTTAAAAATACTACGTGAAATTTCATGACGATTCGCCCATTAGTTAATGAGTTAGCTCTATATTTATACTTAAGCCCCCCCACAACCCCCCCTCCCGTTCAAAACTTTGGGACGCCACACACCTTTTTTTTCCTATTTGGCTTTTAAAAATACTACATGTGAAATTTCATGACGATTCGCCCATTAGTTAATGAGTTAGCTCTATATTTATACTTAGGCCCCCCACAACCCCCCCTCCCGTTCAAAACTTTGGGACGCCACACACCTTTTTTTCCTATTTGGCTTTTAAAAATACTACATGTGAAATTTCATGACGATTCGCCCATTAGTTAATGAGTTAGCTCTATATTTAAACTTAGGCCCTCCCACAACCCCCCCTCCCGTTCAAAACTTTGGGACGCCACACACCTTTTTTTCTCTTTTGGCTTTTAAAAATACTACATGTGAAATTTCATGACAATTCGACCGTTAGTTATTGAGTTAGCACTATTTATATACTTAGGCCCCCCTTACAACCCCCCCTCCCGATCAAAATTTTGGGACGCCACATAGCCTATTATTCAATCGGGCTCAAAAGGATGCTACATGGGTAGTTTCATAAAAATCCGTCCAGCCGTTTGGGCGTGATGCTGGAACAAATATACATACAAACAAACCCCGTTTCAGCTTTATTAATATAGAAGGAACGCAGGGGCTGAGCAATACAGCTAGTAAGTGCCTTGCAAAAGCGGACCCCACAGCTAGTACGATATTAGGAACGCTGGACATCACAGCTAGTAAATGTTATGCAACAGTGAACCCCACAACGAATACATAGTTACTACTACTACATGTGAAATTCATGACAATCCGATTCATGACAATACGATCAACCATGAATGAGCTAGCTCTATATTTATACTTAGTCTCCCTCCCCCCCCTCTCAACCCCGCCACCCGTTCAAAACTTCGGGACGCCACACACCTTATTTTTCTATTTGGCCTTCAGGAATAATATATGCGAAATTTCGTGACAATACGACCAACCGTTAATGAGCTAACTCTATATGTATATTTAGCCCCCCTCCCACAACCCTCCTTCCTGTTCAAAACTTTGGGTCGCCACACACCTTTTTTTCCTATTTGGCTTTTAAAAATACTACATGTGAAATTTCATGACGATTCGCCCATTAGTTAATGAGTTAGCTCTATATTTATACTTAGGCCCCCCCACAACCCCCCCTCCCGTTCAAAACTTTGGGACGCAACACACTTTTTTTTCCTGTTTGGCTTTTAATGTTTGGCTTTCGTGTGAAATTTCATGACAATTTGACCATTAGTTAATGAGTTAGCACTATTTATATACTTAGGCCCCTCCTACAACCCCCCCTCCCGAACAAAATTTTGGGACGCCACATAGCCCATTATTCAATCGGGCTCAAAAGGATGCTACATGTGAAGTTTCATAATAATCCGTCCAGCGGTTTGGGCGTGATGCTGGAACAAACATACATACATACAAACAAACAAACAAACAAACAAACCCCGTTTCAGCTTTATTAATATAGATTATGAAGGTCGGTGGAAGAGAACGGGGAGTTAACAGATTGCTCAATTCAAAATCCCAATAACTGCCGATGTAATGAATGTATCAACATCAAATTTCGTATTTTAAATTTACATCGACAGCGGACATGACCAGTCAAATTGCAGCGATATCGGTTGAGGGGAGGGGTCGTTCTGGGGTGGGGGCCCTTTTCAAAAATCCCAATAACTGCCGATGTAATGAATGTATCAACATCAAATTTCGTATTAAAAATTAACATCCACTGCGGACATGACCAGTCAAATTTCAGCGAAATCGGTTGAGGGAAGAGGGGAGTTCAGAGGTGGGGGCCCTTTTCAAAAATCCCAATAACTGCCGATGAAATGAATGTATCAACATCAAATTTCGTGTTTAAAATTAACATCCACTGCGGACATGACCAGTCAAATTTCAGCGATTTCGGTTAAGAGGATGGGCGAGTTCCGGGGAGGGGGCGATAATCATTTATACTTAGGCCCCCACAACCCCTCCTCCCATTCAAAATTTTGGGACGCCAAGAAGCCAATTTTTCAATTTGGCTTTTAAGAATATTACATGTGAACTTTCATGATAATCCGTCCATCCATTATTGCGCTAAAGCAATTTTTATACTTAGGCCCCCCCTTACAACCTCCCCTCCCCTTCAAAATTTTGGGACGTCACATAGCCTATCATTCAATCGGGATCTAAAGGATGCTACATGAGGAGTATCAAGATGATCCGTCCAGCGGTTTGGGCGTCATGCTGGAGCGAACCCCCAAACAAACCCCGTTTCAGCTTTACTGATATAGAAGATTATGAAGGTCGGTGGAAGTGAACGGGGAGTTAACAGATTGCTCAACTCAAAATCCCAATAACTGCCGATGTAATGAATTTATCAACATCAAATTTCGTATTTAAAATTTACATCTACAGCGGACATGACCAGTCAAATTTCAGCGATATCGGTTGAGGGGAGGGGGGCGTTCTGGGGCGGGGGCCCTTTTCAAAAATCCCAATAACTGCCGATGTAATGAATGTATCAACATCAAATTTCATATTAAAAATTAACATCCACTGCGGACATGACCAGTCAAATTTCAGCGATATCGGTTGAGGGGAGGGGGGAGTTCAGAGGAGGGGGCCCTTTTCAAAAATCCCAATAACTGCCGATGTAATGAATGTATCAACATCAAATTTTGAATTTAAAATTTACATCTACAGCGGACATGACCAGTCAAATTTCAGCGATATCGGTTGAGGGGAGGGGGAGTTCTGGGGTGGGGGCCCTTCCCAAAAATCCCAATAACTGCCGATGAAATGAATATATCAACATCAAATCTCGTATTTAAAATTAACATCCACTGCGGACATGACCAGTCAAATTTCAGCGATATCGTCTGAGGGGAGGGGGGAGTCCCGGGGGGCTCAATTCAAAAATCCCAATAAGTGCCGATGTAATGAATGTATCAACATCAAATTTCGAATTTGAAATTGAAATCCAATGAAAATTATTTATGCTAAGGCTCACCCCCACAACCCCCCTCCCGTTCAACACTTTGTGACGTCACACACTCAATTTTTCTATTTGGCCTTTAAGAATACTACATATAACATTTCATGACATACCGACCAATAATTATGAGTTAGAACTATTTTTATGCTTAGCCCCCCCCCCCCCCCCCCCCTCCTTATAAGCCCCTTCCCGTTCAAAATTTTGGGACGCCACTCACCCGATTTTCAACTTGGCCTTTAAGAATACTACATATGAAATTTCATGATAATCCGACCATTAGTTAATGAGCTTCGGGTATCTTTTTATTTAGGCCTACCCCCACAACCCCCCTCCCGTTCAAAATGTTGGGACGCCACACACCCGATTTTCAACTTGGCCTTTAAGAATACTGCATATGAAATTTCATGATAATCCGACCATTAGTTAATGAGCTACGGGTATCTTTTTATTTAGGCCTACCCCCACAACCCCCTTCCCGTTCAAAATGTTGGGACGCCACACACCCGATTTTCACCTTGGCCTTTAAGAATACTACATATGAGATTTCATGATAATCCGACCATTAGTTAATGAGATATGGGTATCTTTTTATTTAGGCCTACCCCCACAACCCCCTTCCCGTTCAAAATGTTGGGACGCCACACACCCGATTTTCAACTTGGCCTTTAAGAATACTACATATGAGATTTCATGATAATCCGACCATTAGTTAATGAGATACGGGTATCTTTTTATTTAGGCCTACCCCCACAACCCCCCTCCCGTTCAAAATTTTGAGATGTCACACCCTCTTTTTCTATTTGGTCTTCAGGAATACTACATGTGAAATTTCGTGACAATCCGACCAACCGTTAATCAACTAGGACTATATTTATACTTAGGCATACCCCCCCCCCCCCCCCCCCACCCACAATCCCCCCTTCCCTTCAAAATTTTGGGACGCCACACACCTTATTTTTA
The DNA here is from genome assembly GCA_963662175.1 of Aradus depressus. Taxonomy (NCBI): domain Eukaryota; kingdom Metazoa; phylum Arthropoda; class Insecta; order Hemiptera; family Aradidae; genus Aradus; species Aradus depressus. The sequence goes on from OY759223.1 coordinate 31,642,350, forward strand.
ATTGGCTTTTAAGAATAATACGAAAGTGATGAGCGAGCGAGACCACTCCCACCACTTGCCCCCCTACTCCGTCGCCACTAGCGCGCCACTGCTGCTTGTACTCGCTCGATTTATAATGTACTTTTATTTTGTTTATATGACTGGAGATATTCATAATTTTCTAAGTTTAGTATCAAAAATTTTAGTAAACCCGGAAATTTTTTAGATCCGGAGTGAAACCCGCATTGTCCGGGCGAAAACCGTACTATGGTAGGCCTAGTTATACTACATCCTAAACTGAGTAGTCTCCATTCCTGGCGTCCTATCTTGATTCATTGAGGAATGTTTTTTTTCGGGAAACAGCGTTTTTCTGCATAAAACCTCATTTTTCTCAGCTTAGCGACAACTTTTCTTTACTTTTGACCCCTATTTTAGTAAATTTTATACACAAGTAATTTTAGCTAGTTACTTGGCTCCTTTAGGACAAAGAACGAGTGAAGCATGAAAGATAAAAGTTCATCAATTGACAATGGAACTTTATCGCTCTCGAATCCTGATCCAGGGATCGGAATTTCTGCAGCTCAGTCAACTATTCCAACATCATCGATGACTGAACAGTATACTTACCTACCTGCCGTGTTTCATTTTTAATAATGTCATCATCGTATGTTCTTTAATCACGTTACTAATGGGCAAAGTTAGCGGATAACACAGCAATTTTGTAGGGTACCAAAAGATACACAGAGAGCTATGAAGAGCCTCCTTATGCATTGGAGAATGTAAGTTGTAAAACTATTTATAATAGCCATTATTCATCTATTTCCTAGCTTCTTATCATTACAATATAGATAATTGGCAGTTTAAAATTTACTTCATAGGGAAAGCCGAGCCCAGAAGAACTGCGTTTCACTATCAAGTGTATCGACTCTAGACCCTCACTCTAGAAACCATCTTGAAAACCAAAACAATACTGGTGGGGGTAACCAGCTTTCCTAAGTTTATACTCTTTTCACTTGATTAGATCAAAAAAGAATTTTGAATATCATAAAATGATATTCAAACATAACGCATGTATCGAGCGTCATTAAAAATTTTACCAAATTAATTTCATCATTTCAGGAACGCCCCACTGAAAGTAATGTCTGTGTTACCGGCTGGAGACCCGTGAAGACGAAATAAGAAAAATAAAAGGATGTTACCTGGTCGAAGGACAGCATTTCATTCGTGAAATGTTGTCACTAGAAAAACATCGTTTTCAATGTTTGAAAAGTGAAAACGGTTATTTCAAACTCTTTTCGTCGTCGACCAACCTCATGATTTGGGCGATAAAATTTTAGTGCCCTATGTGCAATGAATTAAAACTCATCACTAGTGAATCTAATCGTCCTCGGTCCAAAACATGTTCTCTAAACGAGACTTCAACATCAAAAGAAAAATATATCAGGCAGCGCCATAATGATCCAGTGAACTTATCAATCCACGAAAGGGCAGTTTGGGGATTTGTGTCCATTGGAAGCGGCCACGCAAATATGGAAGAGGTTTTTTCCACGATAGGAGTGCAGCCATTATGTGCTAAATTTTTTCGGATAGCGAACTCAAGTTAGGAAAGGTACAGTATAGTATTATCGTAACAATTAACCCAGGGTTACCATGGTTTATCCTTTTTACTGCAATGCTTCTTCGTTTTTACAGATGTGGCAGGAAATTATATATGACAAGATGATTGCCGAAAAACGTTCAGCTTTGGAGAATGGAGACGTTGCAGGAGATGGGACCCCTTACATCACAGTTGTTGTGGATGGTGGTCTCACCGAAGCCACGGTCATCGGTACTACGAAACTACGATATCTAAGAAACTTGCCGTTCTCTGTAATAGAATAAGAACGACTTGTCAAGTACAAATAGTGTGTTTTCATGGCAATGGTTAACTCCCAGTCTATTATCGAATACATTATTGATGGATATATTAGGTATATTATCTGGAATTCTGGTTCTATATTAGGGTGGTCCTTAAAGTGAAAAAGTTGAACTTTTAAAACGTGCTCCCCCTAGGTCGAAAGAAGTTCCCAAAAAAAAATTTTGGCGCCGAAAAAACGAGAAAACATATTGAATAACCCGTCCCCCATCGAGGTTGAATTTTAAATGGGATTTAACATGGGTTTCAATGTTTTCTTCAGTCGATCGATTACTGAGCCGTTGATTTGCATCGCTTTAAGGTAGAAAATGGTAGGGGTTTTCGGGGTCGCTGAAGCAGAATATGATGTTAAAAACTCATTTTAATACATGCCAGTTGTCAAAAAACCTGTCATTATCATTTACTTTTTTCATAATCACGGTTTTTTGAGTATTATCAGTTTCTAAACAAAAATGTCTACTAGTTTCGATTAAAAAAATGTAAGGAAAACATTTTTCGATATTTAATCGATTTCTAAAAATAATTTTCACACTTGACAGCTGTCGACAATGATAATACTCAAAAAACCGTGATTATGAAAAAAGTAAATGATAATGACAGGTTTTTTGACAGCTGGCAGGTATTAAAATGAGTTTTTAACATCATATTCTGCTTCAGCGACCCCGAAAACCCCTGAGTTTTTCTACCTTAAAGCGATGGAAATCAACGGCTCAGTAATCGATCGACTGAAGAAAACTTTGAAACCCATGTTAAATCCCATTTAAAATTCAACCTCGATGGGGGACGGGTTATTCAATATGCTTTCTCGTTTTTTCGGCGCCAAAAAAATTTTTTTGGGAACTTCTTTCGACCTAGGGGGAGCACGTTTGAAAATTTCAACTTTTTCACTTTAAGGACCACCCTATTCTATATATATATATTTTTTTTTTTTGGCAGGAGGGGGAATGCCAATCACGCACATCCAGGGACAGGGAAGATAGCCCTGGAAAGTGTGGGGCTCGAGCCGCGGCTCCATACCTACCAAAACCCCCTCCTTCGACGATCCTGATTCCCTTCAGCGGAACTGACTGCCTGTCATTACTTCGCGGAAGGGAGGATGGGTTGCTGGTAACGCCCCTTCTTCTGTTCTTATTGCCGCTACTGTTGTTCCTTGTCAGCCCTCTCCTGGAGGGCCAGCCCACCCATGATGACCCATTGGTGGTGGGTCTGGATTCACATTCTTGTTGTGTTCATTCTAATGGGTCGTGTTCACAGACAGTGAATTCTTTTTTTCTTATTTCGAATCTAGATGTCGGAAAACATGAAATTCCGTTATAACTCCGCATCGATTTTTTTTACAGATTACATGACTTTCCCACTTCGTGTAGATGGGGAAGTTAAAGTATACTTAAGGAGTAGTTGATATGGTAGACTGGAAAACAGCCAGACCCGAAGCATGACATCACAGAACCCAGTCATTTTATAAAAGAAAAACTAAATATAATAATTATTTATTGTGATATAACAAACATTCAAAATAGTATTGTAGGCCTAAAAAAAATGTTACAAATTATATTAACCGTAAAGTTCTATTATAATCATTTTATCAACTTGCTGAAGACAACACGGTTTTAGTCAGCTTATGCAGTTTAATTCTGTTCACATTTGCTCGCTTTAAATTTTTATAAGAAAAAAAAAATACAAAAAACTTTTTGTAGTTCAATTGCTGTGCTGCCTTTATTAAAGTTAACTAAGTGATATGAAAAAATAAAATATGTAATAAAATGAAATTCACTAATAATAATTTTTAAAAAATTTCTTATCTTATCAGTATTCTTAACCCTAGTATACTTTAAAATGGTTATTCTTTTAATTGTGAACAATATAAACTATCATCGTATCTGGAGTATGGACTATTAAAATGAGACTCCATTTTAAATATCATACGTTTATTGTAAAGATATGAGTCAACCGTTGTCTGGATGAGCAGTCATCAACGTACGTCAGATGTAAAATGGCTGAAATCCTTGCGGTACCGTTGAAAAAACCGTCTGATGTTGATATTGTTAAACCGTTAAATAATTTGATTGCTTCTACATATAGTACTGCGGATAAACCAGAAGACTACACCGAACAGATAAATGAATTTAGTAAATTAAGAAATAATGCTGTTTGGAAAGCTTTTGAAAAATACGAAAGTTCTTTGGAGGTTATATACAGGTATTTAAAATCAACATTATGTAATTTATTTGTTATATTGTATTAATACAATAGATTTGTAATATATATTTTATTTTATTATTAATTATTTCATTCTGTAGTTCTTAATGTTTTGACTGCCATTGATTATTTCGGCTGTTATCGTTCATGGAAGTTCATATAATTTTCCAGTGTTATCCATTTTATTTCACTTCGCCCTTATTTAAATAGACAATTAAACATTTCTAGCATGCTTTTCTCATACAAAATGAAAGTTTTGGTCAACAATGACTTGTGTGTAAAAAATGAAATGTAATTTAATGTTACTTATATTTCAGCTATTATGATCAATTGCATGCTCTTGAAACTAAAATTCCTCCATCAGATGTCCAAATACCTTTCAAATGGAAAGATGCATTCAACAAAGGAAGTTTCTTTGCAGGAAGAACAAGTCTTAGTACGTATCTGTGTTTTTTTAAAAGTAAAAATAAAATAAAAAATAATGAATTTTGTTGTGTAATTTAAATTGGTTTATTTGTTTTGTTATTTATATTTATTTTAGCAATTTCATCATTATCCTATGAAAGAGTTTGCGTTCTCTTCAATATTGCTGCCTTACAAAGTGGCATTGCTGCAAATCAAAGTCTTGAGACAGATGATGGGCTCAAATTGGCTGCCAAATTACTTCAGGTAAGAAATTAAACAAAATGTATTCTGTTTTATCTCAAAAGTTTTGCAATTTTTCATGCCCCCTGTTCTTCAATTTTTTTTTTTGCTAACTTCAGTTTTTGTGTTGCGATTTAAATTTAATGAACGTAAAAAAGAAATTCTATTATGATCTGATTTCTATTATGTCCTCCATCTTCTCTGAAAAAAAATCAACTTTCCTAATCATTAGCAGTATCATAATTGAAGAAATGTTTTGTCACCGTATTTTATTTGTTCTCTTTGTTATGGAGACCTCAAGAAAGTCTTAGATTTTAAAAATACTTTGCTTATAGCTTTTCTATTTTGAACTTCAGGCTCTCCTAAGCCTAAATTTGTAGGCATTTTAATATACATACAATACTTTTCTTAAAAATTATTTTACAAAATTGTATATTATGTACGAAACCAACAAATGTCGTATCTCAAATGACGGAAAGGACCTAAGAGATGACATAATTTTCTAAGTATTTATTAACAATTTGTATGTTAAAACTGTTTTTGAATAAATAGAAACTTCGATGTGATATTAATGAATTCAGAGGAACTAACAGTAAAATTTGTTTTTAGTATTTAAATTTTGAAGTTATTACCTCATATATATTTGAATTTTTTTTAACTATACAATTTTTGACAAATTATTTACTGGAATTGATGAATGTTGGTTTACATACATATGTATAAATTCATTTTAATATGTAATTTTTGTATAATTGTAGCAAGCTTCTGGTATATTTGCCCACTTGAAAGAGACAGTAATAAGTGCCATTCAGATTGATCCAACACCGGATCTCAATCCAGAAACGTTGGGTGCTTTAGCTCTTCTTATGTTGGCTCAGGCCCAAGAAGTATTTGTACACAAAGCTATATATGGTAAGAAAATGTTCACGTTTATATTTCTTTATTTACTTTTCAACAAAAAAAAAATATATATATTTTAGCGCGAAGATTGTAAATAATTTTAGTTCGAAGGAAATAAGGCTTAGGTAATTAATTTTCATGAATTTAGACCTCTTTGACTTCATATAATATATTTTGTTTTTCATTAATGAGATGCTTCCAAATTAATTTTTTGGTAAGAAAAAAAATTAAATTTTTGATTTTTATTCAATGGTGTAAATAAATTTGCATCTCTGTGTACAGACCAGAATAGAGAATAGAGAAGTATATTGAATGAACATAAATTGAATTAATAACAATCTTTATTAACAGGACTAATTACAATTTACAATTATTATAGTTAATTATATTAAATACATTTATAAACGCAAAATAACAAAACAATAAATCCAAGCAGATACATTTACAATATCTCTGTGGAAGAATAACAATAATTAAGCTTGAATATTCAACATGAAATAATAATACGATAAAATTCAACAGAAAATAAAAGTTTCAATTTAAACAATATAGAAACTTGATATAATAGAATACATTGATAATTACTACAATAAGAAAAAAATTAACAAGACAAATTTTAGGAGAAAAAAAATATATATATATATATATATATGTATATAGAGGGCGCCGGTAGCTCAGTGGTATGCGTGCTTGACTTCTGAGCTCAAGGTCGTGGGTTCGTAGCCCGGCCGAGGCCCTTAAGCACGCCTTACTTAAGCACGCCGTCCTTCGGATGGGACGTTAAGCGATGGTCCCGAGCCTGTACGATGTCAGGTACTCGTTAAAGACCCCTACCCTAGATTAATAAAAATTTAGGGTAGGCAAAATTTAGGACTCCCTCAGTAGAGTCGGGCTCATGTCCACCAGAGTGACGAAAGAGCGCTCTGGTAGTAGGCGATGTGACCTCGTAGTTAAAGCCCGGGCATGAGTCATAAAACCTAACCTAACCTATATGTATATAAATCATTTAAAATAGATAATCATAGACAAGTAGTAATATTAAATAATTATAATTAAAAAAAAAAAATAATGGATTATAATTAAATAAAAGGATGGGGAAAAAAGAAATAATAACAGTACGTATGGAAAATAAATGGAAAGTGCAATTCTAGAATGGAGGTAATATTTATTATTAATAGAATTAATAATTAGAAAATGAATACGGTAAATAATAAAAAAAACATAGTAAGTTAATGGAGACTAAGAGATTGTTCAATATTCCAATAATGGTATATTGAACAATCTCGATACATTTTATGACCAAAATATGGTTATTTTATAATCTATATATGTATTTTGGTCTGCTTCAAATTATTTATTAAAGTTATTCCTTAATTCGAATTATATGTTATGAACTGTATAGAAGAAACTGATAATTTTAAATGGCACCTTCTTTACGGGTAGTAAGATAAACATTGTTAAAAATGTGTATTATATTTATTTTTCTATTAGTACATGTAATATAAAAACATAAATAAAAAAGTTGTCGATGAATCGCCGAATATCAACTTCCCCGGCAATTCTTTGTTTGGGCTAAAACACAATATTTGACATACTTTGTGGTTCCATTGTAGTTATCATACTAAATTTTGTGTCGATACATTCATTACAAATGCAGTTATTATGGTTTATAACTCGAGCCCATCTTCTATGGTCCGCCTTCATTTGATCGCTTTCGTGGAAAATTAATAGGGGGTTCTGAATTTAAATATAAAATTTCATGACAATCATGACATTGGCAGTTATTGGGATTTTTGAGTTGAGTCTCCCTCTGATTCTCCCCTACCTTCGGCTGACTCCGCTGAAAATTAATAGATGTCTATAGGGGTTTTGAAATTTCCTATCAATACATTCATTACAATGGTAGTTATATTACAGATTTTGTTTTAAGCCTCCCTTCTAATCTCCTTTTTTACTTTGCCCGATTTGGCTGAAAATCGATAGCTTTTGTGCTTGTAAGGTTCTGGTCACACATGCAAAATTTCGTTTCGATACATTCATTCTATCGTCAGTTATCGTGTTCACAGATACTCAAGACTTTTTTTTTTCATTTTTGGAATCAGGAGGTCGGAAAACATGAAATTCCGTTGAAAATTCTACTTATTTTATCTGATTATGTTTATTTAGCCCCCTTTTATATATTTTCGCTTCTTTATTTCTAGACCAAATGAAGGAAGGTGTGATTGCCAGGTTGTGCGCTCAGTGCAGTGAGTTCTACGGTGAAGCACTGACTCTAATGCAGAAAGATGCAGTCCGACAGATCTGGGACAAAGATTGGATCCCACTGGTAAAATTCCTTCATTTTCTTACTTATAATATTTTATACATATATTCAATATTATTGTTGACTTATATATTTTTTTAAAATGTATTATTTGTAGGTAGCTGGAAAGAATTCATCTTTCAACGGATTGGCACAATATTTTCATAGTATTGTGTGTAAGAATACAAAAGCTGTTGGTGAAGAAATCGCAAGACTTCAGGTAAGCGATGCAGCTTTAATTCCTCAGCTGAACCTGTATGTAGTCTAAAAAAGAAAATCTATTTTGAGTTTTTGCTAGAATTTTATTTTTTTTGATCCTCTGAATCAAAAAATGAAGAATAATTTGAAAGTAATGTCTGTTTCTAAAGTGAGTAACGCGAATTATATTGCAAAACAAACTTATTTTTAAAATATTGTCTTTTCATTAAATATTATACAAATACTACCGATTTCGGCATTACAGTCACGAATAATTTCAATTTAGTTATTATAGGTCCGGCGAGTACCTAATATTGTACAGACCTCGGGATCATCGCTTGACGTTACATCCGACGGACAGCGTGCTCAAGCTAAATGCCTCGGCCGGGTATCAAACCCGCGATCTTGAACTCAGTAGGCAAGCATGTCTAAAACTGAGCTACCAGCGCCGGCGTTTCAATTTAAATTTTTATTGATTGATGATTAATTAAATTAATATTCTAAAGTCATATGTAATCATCTTGTTAAATACACAAACATCATTTCACGTATATCCTGTATAAATTAGTTTCCCCCCCTCTGATCACCCCTCTCCTTTCTTTGGGTGATTCAGCTGAAAATGATTAGCTGCGCAATCCTTATAATGCTTCGAATTTATTAAAAGACACAGAGCTGTTGTCCACACGAGTTTATTTAGAATAGCCAGCTTTCAGTCTAATGAGACCATCTTTAGTGCTAACTTACTTAACAAAGGCAGTGAGCTATACCAGTTCCTGATGGCTACTCTGTAGTTGAGTAGCAATCAGGAACTGGTACAGCTCACTGCCTTTGTTAAGTAAGTTAGCACTGAAGATGGTCTCATTAGACTGAAAGCTGGCTATGCTAAATAAACTCGTGAGTGGACAACAGCTCTGTGTCTTTTATTAAATACAGCACGCTCACAACAACCTCCAAAAATTCCTCGCTTCGAATTTACATATAAAATTTCGTTTCAGTATATTTATTACATCGCCAGTTAATTGAGTTGTTGTGTTAAGCATACCTTCTCTTCGTCCGATTTGCCTGGAAATCAATAGGTGTGGTCCTTCAGAGGTTCTGGTTACACTTATAAAATTTACGTTATCGTGTTCAGTCACTTTTTTTTTTATTCATGGAATCAGTAGGTTGGAAAACATGAGATGTTTGATCACAAAAATCGATCTCGGGAAGAACATTGCTGGTGATTCACCGACAATTTTAAGTTTGCTAATTGCAGCCAGATGTACACATATGGATTTTCTCAAATGTGAGATAGGGATAATAACAGTGGTTCGATAGACACAACAAGACGACAGATAGACCATTGTTTAGGACAAACTAGGTTTATCTTTATGAGTTGAGTCTTAAAAATAACTCTCTCCAAACATAATACAGTTTCGGGATTTGACGAAACTTCTCTAGTCCGATGAACAATTATAGTTTTCTTAAGTTATCGTGTTCACAGACATACGATTCGTGCAGGACATTTAATGTTCACAGGGGAACAAAACATTTACTTCCTCTGCTATCGGAGCGACAAAGTATACGGGAAGTTATGTAATCTGTCAAAAATTCGATGCGGAGTTTTCAACGGGATTTCATGATTTCCTACATAGATTCCAAATGTGAAAGGAAAAAACTGTGGGTCGTTGAACACGATAACTTTTAATATCCAAGCTTCTTAAAATGGCTAGACTGTATTTTTGCCATTTTATTATTATTTTTTCTCTGAGAATTCGATGTTTTCTTTTCGACCACTCAAGAGAGTAATATGGGCCGCACGTTGTCGAGCCCTGCCCTAGGACCCTGTGTCCTGAGACCCTATCCAAAGAAGGAGACTTATTTACCTACCCTGAATGTTGTGTTATGTTCTCAGAAGAGTGTTGGTTTGCTGAAGGCGGGCCAGCAGCGGTCCGGTCGGGCCACCCTCTTCCAGGACTATGTGACCAAGGCAGAACGGGCCTTGACTGAAGCCAATAAGGATAATGATTTCATCTACCATGAGAGAGTCCCTGATCCCAAGACTCTCGCTCATATCAGCCGGGCCACTCTCGCCAAGCAGATGTCTCTCCCTCCGCGACTCTCTCCCAACTTTAAAGGTGAGCCACAAACTCTCATTAGGGTCCCTGATCCCAAGACTCTCGCTCATATCAGCCGAGCCACTCTCGCCAAGCAGATGTCTCTCCCTCCGCGACTCTCTCCCAACTCTAAAGGTGAGCCACAAACTCTCGTTAGGGTCCCTGATCCCAAGACTCTCGCTCATATCAGCCGGGCCACTCTCGCCAAGCAGATGTCTCTCCCTCGGAGACTCTCTCCCAACTTTAAAGGTAAGCCACAAACTCTCATTAGGGTCCCTGATCCCTAGACTCTCGCTCATATCAGCCGGGCCACTCTCACCAAGCAGATGTCTCTCCCTCCACGAGTCTCTGCCAACTTTAAAGGTGAGCCACTAACTCTCATATTTACTTTTCTTCTCCAGATACACGAAAGTATAGGGAAAGTTGTGTAATCGGTCAAAAATTCGTTGTGGAATTTACAACCATGTTTCACCTCCTCATTTTCAAATGTGAAAAAAAAATCACTACACCCACTACCTTATACCCAAACCGTTTCAGCAAGGGAAAAATAATTAAAATTATTGATGAAAGTTTTGATTTTTCGTGCTAATTTTTAAAATCTGTACTTGTCTTGATCTTGAAACTCGACGATTCTTGTAGATTTGACTAAAAAGTATGTTTATTGTTGTAGATTTGTTCCAAGAACTGGTTCCTTTAGCGGTGCACCAAGCGTTGGCCGCCTTCGATATCAGAAAGACAGAACTGGTCAACAGGGAGATCAACGAGCTGCGGAAGGCAACACAACTGTTGAACAGGTAAAGATACTCTCAGACCTTATACTAATGGGGTGTATAAAAAAAAAAATTACCGTTTTATCCGTACGAGGAAAAACACTAGATTATTCATCATTTTTTTATTAATAATTTTCACGTGTAGAATATAATTTATAAACTGTATCTGAATCCCATATTACTTGTTGCCTGCAGTGTACTGGCTTCACTGAACTTACCGGCCGCCCTTGAAGAGAGCTCAGGAGAGACGGTGCCGCAGTCGCTGGCCGAGAAGGCGGGCACTGTCATGAGTCGAGGTGGGATCAAGCGAGTAGAGTCTATGATAGCGGAGCTGCCTGAACTCCTACAGCGCAACACAGACATACTCAATGAGGTACCTCCTACTAGGGATGTAGAACTATCGAAAGTTAACTTTCTATCGGCGTTAAACTATCGATAGTTTAAGGACTTTGTATTTCTGGGATCCACTGAATCGAAGAAAGGTTACATTTACTGTTCTTGTAGAATGTTTCGTTGCTTTGAGTTGAAAATTTACTATTCTTGTAGCGTGCTTTGTTGTTTTGAAGTGAAGAATGAATCGTAAATGGAAGTCCGATAGGTGGAGTTACTTCGATATGGATGTGGGTCCAAAAAAAACTGTCTAAATGTCGTTTGTGCAGGGCCGAATACAGAACTTCTGTGAACGAAGTGTTAGACTTATAGGAAGTCTATTTGACTTGTTGAGAAAACATCACAGCAGTATTTGCATTTTGTTAGGTTAAGTGTGAGTGAGTTAGAACCAAGCCACCCAAGTATGTCCTTTAAGTGAAGCTCAGCGTATTGGAACACCTCACGCCAGGACCGTCCACGGTACAACACCACAGTATCATCTGCGAATAACACTATCCTACCCTCCTTCGGTTCGTATACTGTTATCTCGTTTATGTAGATGAGAAATAGAACAGGACCCAAGGTACTGCCTTGGATGACCCCATAGTCTATCTGTTTCGTGTAACTCTCCACACCCTCAACTGAGACATATTGTGTTCTGTTAATTAGATATGATTCGAACCATCTTAGTACTGTCCCTTTATCCCTATTTGTTTCAGTTTCTGAATTAGAATGTTCCTGTCAATACAGTCAGTATTATCAATAGCGAGGTCGAGAAAGACTCCAGTACTTTCTCTCCCTCGTTGAGTCCGGCTGTGACAGTGGAGGTAACTTCCAGTAATGCGTCACTCGTTTTTTTCTGGGCTGAAAGCCGAATTGTCTGCAGGAGAGCAACTGGTTATCAGAAACGTATTGCATTAATATATGTTTAACACATTTTTCTAGTATTTTAGAGATTGTGTTTAGCATAGAAATAGGTCTGTAGTTAGATAAAATGTGGGTAGGACCGTTTTTATGGATGGGGATAACTGGATTTTTTTAAGTAAATGGGGGAAGGAACCAGAATGTAGACTTAAATTTATTATATGAGTCAGTGCGGGGTCTAGATATGAGGAGTGTTTTTGTATAACTTCGGTTGAGAAATTGTCAGGACCTTGAGCCGAACGGCCACAAAGTTCATTAAGGGTCTTTGCAACGTTCGCTATCTCTAGGAAGTGTGAGAGTGAACATTGGGGAGAGGCGGAGGGTGGAGGTGGGAAGCAGTTAGCACTAATATGATCCTTTAGTTCTTGTCCAATTTTGCAGAAGTATTCATTTAACCTATTCACAGTAGCTACAGGTTGGCCAGGGAGGAGGTTCTTCAATTGGGTCCGGTTCCTTGTGGGTTTGCCTGACAATGGACCAGAATTTCCGCGGAGACCCTCGACATGCATCTAGCTGGTCACGGTAGTAAGCCTCCTTAGCTAGTCTCGATGTAGAGTGGAGCTTGTTTCGATATTTTTGTAGTATGACTTTAGTTTAAGGTTGTTCGGTTGTTTGATTGTCAGTTTGTATAATTTGTCACGTTTTCTGATGGAAGTCACAAGTCCGACAGTAATCCACGGTTTGATTGGTCTGTATTTTGAGGGTAGTTTGATAGTCTGTTTAGTTGAGATGTCAAGTTTGTATTGTAGCGTTCTGTAAAATTCGACTAAAGCCTTATTCGCGTCCGTTTGTTTGAAGATCAATTCCCATTTTTCATCGGCTAGTACGTCATTCAGTTTGTCATGATTAGTTTTATTTTTAGTCAGTAAGTCGTTGTTTCTATCTCTGTTTTTCGTCTGATGTCCCAGTACGATGAATGTGGAGAAGTGATCAGTGATAGACGTGCGGATCACGCCAGCCTCAGGGACAAGTGCCTTATATCTAACGAAAATATGGTCAATACAACATCCTCCGAACGGTGAAGGCCGCGTAACCACATTAACCGCTGAGACAAACCCAGAGTGGTGGAGCTCGTTGAGGTATTTTTCTCTAACATGTAGGTAATTGCAGGGACCATTGATTGGGATGTGTAATGATAACCCCAATGGTCTTATCCGTGCTGCCGTCATGATGTAGTAGGCTGTCAACAAAGGTTTGAGGTGAGCCGGCTGGGCTGCGGTAGAGGGCAAGGAGTGTGACTATAAGGCCGGGAGATGACAGGTCTTCCAGAGTCAGATGTACTGAGCTAGACGTACTAAAGAAGCACATTACCATTGTTTCAGTGTCGACTTTTTTTTTTCAAGAAAATTTTATTTGTAAATTTGAAGCCCTAAAAGGTCGACACCTATTAATTTCCAGCGGAATCAGCGGAGAGGCTCAATTCTAAGATCCTAATAACTGCCGATGTAATAAATGTAGCGACATGAATTATATATTCAAATTCAAAACCCCGTAAAGATAGCCCCTATTAATTTTCCACGAAATTGTTCGACTGGGACCAGAGATGGGCTCGACTTAAATATCCTAATAACTGCCGATGTAATGACTGTATCGACTTACAATTTAGTATGAGGATTCAGAAGACACTTTGTGTAAGTAAAAAAAAGATCGACGGTTTTCTCTACATAAACTTTTTTATTTGAATTTTAAATGTTTTTTGACGTGAAAACGTCTATTCGCTCGTTAAGCACAGTGATAGCCTGGTCAAACTTTCTTGTGTTACAAAATACAGTCAGATTTCAATCGATAATAACTACGAGACTAATAATGCGATAACAACGGTTGAAGTCACACTGGATAGAGCATGTCTGTACGTGTTTGTTGTGCAGTGTTTGTTTTGCCTGTGACTTTATCAGGCTAGTGTGGGCGCCGGCGGATGATTGTTACGAATTAGCGTTGTGTAAAATTAGAAATTAGTGTAGCGTGATAACGCGTTTAGATAGGACGTTGATTCGGGTGTCATTGTAAAGAGCTTGAGGAGCACTACTAGGACTCAGTGAAACAATAAAAATATTCGCCGAAGTATATGTAAAAATCGGTATTAAATTGAAAATTGCAAAAAATTAAAGATGTCGTCTCATATGAATCGTAAATATGCGCGGAATTATAGAAAACGCAAATCAGAGGAAAGCTCGCATCAAAAGGAATTTAAAAAACTAAAAAGTCTAGTGCCGAGCAAATGCAAGAGCAGCATCGAAAAGAAAATGAAAAATGATTTTATCCCGACGTTTTCACGGAAAATCTACGGCGTGGACGGACCTTGACTACGCTGTTTTTTTAAATTGTTTCTATTGCTTTTAAAAAGTCGGGGAGGACATTAAAAAAAGTAATTCCATTAATATATGTATATAAGTTGTTTGTTGATGTTATCGTTATTGTTGACAGGCAGAACGTATGCTAGACGAGGAGCAGGCCTCAGACGATCAGCTGAAGGAACAGTTCAGAGAGCGATGGAACCGAACTCCCTCCACCAAACTGACAGAGGTGTTCAGGACCAACATTGCCAAGTACCGGATGATCATCGACAATGCCATCTCTGCAGACAAGGTGAACTAAGCTAACCTGGTCTGGATCCATCTTATCTTGACCCAGCCCATGATTATAGGTTGAGGAATAATAATTGAGAAAGTGTCGAAAAAGGAAATTTAGTCAACAACAACAAAGTTGATTTATTTTTTTATTCCCTTAATTTTTCTTTTATTTAATTTATTTTTTGCCTATTATCACCAGGAATATTTGTTTTCGGCAGCATGCGACTAATCCTAATCTTAATTGCGAACAAAATTAATAAAAATATCAGACATTTATACATATATATATATATATATATTTTTTTTGTTTCTTTTAGCAATTCTTCATTGAAATTACGCAAATAATAGTTATTCTCACATATTTAGACTATCCACTTATTTAAAATAAGGGAGTGAAATTAAACCTAAAACTTTTAGTTAGTTATTGTTACTCATGTCCGGACTTTAACAACGAGGTCATATCGCCTACTACCAGAGCGCTTTTTCGTCTTTTTGGTGGACCTGAGCCCGACTCTACAATGGGAGTCCTAAATGTTGCCTATTTATGTTTATTCTCTGGGTTAGGTGTCTCTCGAGTATCTCACATCGTACAGACTCGGGACCACCCTTTAACGTCCCACCAGAAGGAGCCATCGGCCGGGTTCCGAACCCGCGATCTTGAGCTCATTAGGCTACTTCTAAGCTACCAGGGCCCCCCTCATATTTTGCTCTTTAGATGCAACAACAGGAGATTGGTTAATCTCCGTAAACCTCCCGTCGATTTCTTGTATGATCAGAGCTCAGTATACACAGTTCTATGTGTACTAATGTATGGTAAAACTGAGAGGGCACTTCGGTCTTTTTGAGGTGAAAAAAACCTTTTGCATGCCGTCCTTCGGATGGGACGCTAAGCGACGGTTCCAAGCCTGTGTGTCAACTGCTCGTTAAAGACCTCTACCCTAAATGAATAACCTAGGTAGGCAAAGTGAGGACTTCCATAGTAGAGTCGGGCTCATGTCCACCAGAGTGAAGAAAGAGTGTTCTGGTAGTAGGCGATATGACCTCGTAGTTGAAGTTAATCCAAATCCTCTACTAAACTCTGTCTGATCCCATCTGTTTTACACCCTATGGGAAAGACGACAGCTCTAAATTGGTATTTTTTAAATTTATTAATAATAATATAATATAATTCATCTCTCAAACGACTTCTTCTTTTTATAATTGTTTACAGCTTATAAAAGACAAATTCGAGCAAAATAAACGTGGGATGTCGCTGCTGAGTGAAGGAGTTGAAATAATGAAGGCTTCACTGCCGCTACCTGGTGGAGGCAGCCAAGACACTCCTCTATCACACAAACTTAGACAGCTCATGGAAGAGGTGACTTTTTTTTTTTTTTTACTGCCCCACCTATGCGATATACAGGGGAAGTTATGTAATCGGTCTGAAATTCGAAGTTGAGTTTTCGCCGGAATTTCATGCTGAAGAGGAGGGGGAAATCTGAGGGTGGCTCAACTGAAAAACTCCCAATGTAATGAATGTATTGGCCCAAAATGTATTATGAGGATTAGAAGCCCCTATGTAAGTCAACTATTCATTATTAATGCAAACGGTCGTCTGGTTTTGAAGGGGGACCAAAATTTTAATGAGTTAATTCATTCTGGGAAAGTACGACGACTTTTCAAACTTTTTTTACGATTCGCAGAGAATCATTAGGGGATTATTTTTCTTGTAAATGTGCTGATCAGTTTAAGTTTAGTCTTCCATCTGGCAACCTTCGTATCAATTTCTTATTTTACTTGGAACTATTCCCGGAATTATAAACATACTTTGAATTCTAAATATCTTCTATTAATTTCCGCAGGTCGAAACTTTGAAAGCGGAACGAGACACTATTGAAATGGAACTGAAGAGCAGCACGACAGACATGAAGGAGACGTTCCTTGAGGCGTTGGGAAGTTCGGGTGGGATCCACGAAGGAGCCATGTCGACAGAGGTGCTAGAGCGGGCCTATGGACCTCTTCAGCAGCAGGTCAGGGAGAGTATAGCCAGACAACAGGCGTTACTCGCCAGGATACAGGTAATACACTATCTTTGCCTATTTTCCATGAAGAACGTACACTTATGAGTATGTGTCCACCACTAACAAAGCCGCTTCCATAGGGACTACCAAGCTGTACGTGTTAGTGGAGTCTCCTGTGGTTATATACTCACAGCCCTTTTTTACTTCACCAGCTCTACGAAGCATAGGGGAAGTTATGCAATCGGTCAGAAAGTCCATGTAGAGTTTTCATCGGAATTTTACGCTTTTTGATCCTCTGATTCCAAAATTGAGAAAAATAATTCCTTTTTATCTGTGGGTGTGTGTGTGTGGTAATGTGGACATGATAACTCCCGATATATTATTGAATGTATTGACAAGAAATTTTATATGTGTATCCAAATCCCTACTTGGGTGACACCTATTGATTTTCAGCCAAATCGGCCAAAGGGAGTTCAATACAAAAAAATCACTTCCGATGTAATGAGTAAATAGGTACAACATTTAGTATGTGAATTCAGAAGTCCTTGTGTAAAAATAAACTATTAGTTTTTAGCCAAAACGATTGGTTAGTTTCAGAGAGAGAGCTAAAACTTAATTGATGAAATCGTGCTGGGGATGTACATTGCCCATGGAAGTTCGGTCAGAAATTCCATGATGATTTTTCTTCGAAATTTCCTATTTTCCGATCCCTTGATTCCAAAATTTAAATGAAGTTCCTGCCTGTCTATGTGTATGCCTGTGGACACAATATATAGACTCAAAATTTTATATGTATATCGAAAATCATTTAGCCAAATCGACCAGAGAGCATGGGGTGCTTAACACAAAAACTCCAATAACTGCCATGTAGTGAATGTATCGACACGAAATTTTACATGTAAACCAAAAACCCTCCGAGGACACGTGTCGTTTTTCAGCTAAATCAGCCTAGGGTGAAGGGGATCAAAGAAGTTTTTTTTCGCAAAACTATGGATTTTTATTTGTTACTGTGTTTGAGATATGTTTGTTTTATAAAGTATTTCCATGTTATAGTTTATTTATTACGTTTAGGAAACCAACACAGAGTTCTGCTCGGAGCGGACTGCGGGAGGCGGTTTGGTGGAGCGAAGGGAGTCAGCACTTAAAGAGTTGGCGGCTGCGCACGATGCCTTCATAGAGCTACAGAACAATCTGACAGAAGGGGCCAAATTCTACAACGATCTTACTCAAGTAAAAACCTTCTATTTCAATTATTTAAGATGAATTCATTTTAAAAAATGTATTTTTACTTATCTATAGTTATTATGACGCATGCCCGGGCTTTAACTACGAGGTCATATCGCCTACTACCAGAGCGCTCTTTCGTCACTCTGGTGGACATGAGCCCGACTCTACTGTAGGAGTTCTAAATTTTGCCTACCCTAAATTGTTATTCACCTAGGGCACGGGTCTTTAACGAGTACCTGACATCGTACAGGCTCGGGACCATCGCTTAACGTCCCATCCGAAGGACGGCGTGCTTAAGTTAATTTTACCTCCCAGATAGAATAAACTAAGGGCCTCGGCCGGGTTTCGAACCCACGACCTTGAGCTCAGAAGGCAAGCACGCATACCACTGACCTACCGGCGCCCTCTACGCCATACTTATTTATAACATTTACAAGTGTACTCAATGTTTATCAGTCAAATTATTCAATACAAATGAATCCGATCTCTAGTTCCAAAAGTAGTTTAGCTGGTAATTCAACTACAATTGTGCACAAGATCGCGGGATCGAAACCCGGCCCAAGTTATTTATCTGGGAAGTAAAGGAAAAGTTATGCATTAGTCAGAAATTTCATGCGGAGTTTTCAACGGAGGTTTTCCATCCTCTATTTTCCAAAAATTAAAATAAAAAATGTCTGTATGTGAACACGATAACTCCCTATAGAATGAATGTACCGACACGTTATTTTATGTGGGAGAGAAAAACTGTAATAACTGCACCTGTAAGGAAAGTATTGACATGAAGCCCTATAAGGACAACACCTATTAATTGCTCGAAATTGGTTGATGGGAAGACGAGGGGGGGGGGGGGGGGAGCAGAGGAGGGCGCTCGACTCAAATATCCTAAAAACTGTAATGAATTGTATCGACACAAAATTTAGTATAAGGAATCAGAAGCCACCGTAAGTCAAATATTGAGTTTCAGCCCAGACGGTCGATTGGCTTTGGAGGGAGAGCGAAAACGTAATTGATTAATTCGTGTTGGGAAATTTACACTTTTTGAATTCACAGAAATGAATTTTCAATCTTCTTAGTTCTCCATCTTTACTACGATACAGTCGGTACCAGAAAACGAACATTTTGAAGAAAAAATACATGAAGCTATAGAGAAATAAATATAAGTTGTTAATCGTCTGGTGTGTGACTTATTATTTTGCAGATCTTAGTAGTATTCCAATTATTTTGCAGATCTTAGTAGTATTCCAGAACAAAGTGTCCGACTTCTGTTTCGCCAGGAAGACAGAAAAGGACGAACTGATGCGGGACATGACACAAGACTTGAGTCGGGGTCCGTCTGGAATCACTCCATCCGTCCCTGCACATCACGCCAATGCTCCTTCCTCTTCAAATAATTCTGGTAATTTTTATTTAAGTATTTTGTTCTCTTGTTGAAGTATGAACTTTGTTAATATAGGTAAATAGTTCATGGAAAAAAACCATATATCTACCAATTTCTTCTTTATAATAACAATACTGAAAAACCGTCCACTGGTGCCCTTCCATTACATTGACGTTTATTTCCCTAGCTATTCGAAGTACAGGAGAATCCGATGCGGACTTTTCAACTGAATTTCCGACATTTAGATTCGAAATATGAAAAGAAAATGTGTGTATTTGAAGCGATAATAGAATGAATGTATAGAGACGAAATTTTATATGTATATCCAGAAGCGTCTAACGACGAAACCTATTGTTTTTCAGCCAAATCGACCAAGGGGAAGGGGGATTAGGGGGAAGGCTTAAGATAAATACTGTAATAACAGCCGATAGAATGAATGTATCGTCAAGAAATTTTATATGTGTGACCAAAACTCCTCCATAAGGGAATTCACAACACCATATGGGCGACACTTATTAATTTTTATATGTATCGTTAGAAAGGGAGGGGTGGATCTGAGGGGGGCTCAACTCAAAAACGCCCATCATTGCTGATGTAATGAATATGTCGACTTGAAATATAACCTGTCAAATACCAGCGATATAGGCAGAAATGAAGGCGTTTTCGGGGAGGGGGCTAAATTCAAATACCCTAGCAACTGCCGATATAATAAATTTATTGACACCAAATTTAGTATAAGGATTTAGGAGCCCCTATGTAAGTCAACAGTTGAATATTAGCGCAAACGGTCGACTGGTTCTGGAGGAGGAGCACAAAAAGTTAATTAATTCGTTATGGGGAATACATTGCAGGTGATTCACCGACAACTTTTGATTTGTTACATCCAGCTTGATGTTGGACATTACTCTTCTCCTTGTGAAGAGACAACTTTTTGACAAAAAGCTATTTTCCCAGCCATCATCCAACTTCGTATTCTGTGGCTAAGTCTACCACACATTATTTCTCTGTCCTCTTTAATTTTCGGAGGGAGACTAGAGAAAAGAGGCCTAATAACTGAATGTATTGATAAGAAAAGTTTTGTATAAGGATTCACAAGCCATAATGTAGTTTTAAATTTCAATACATTTTCTAAATTTATGATTGTTTTTGTTGTGTCAGATATGAAGAAGGCTGCGCCGCCCCGGCCGCCCCCACCCCAGCTGGCACCAGGCACTTCACACACTCTGCCTTACCCCACACAGCCACAGATGCCCATGCCGTACGCCCCGCCCATGGTCGCCGCTCCCTACCCGACCTACATGCACACCCCCCTCCCCGCGGGGTACAATCCATACGCTACCATCGCTGGATATCCACATCATCCACCTCAGCAGCCTCCTCAAGGTATTACACAAACATGGTTTATCTTATCGTCTCTTTATAGAGTCTAGGCATATATATTGCGTACATAATATCGCCACAACTATTTCGTACAATAACCTATTTCTTCGAGATGCTACAGCTCTATGTACGCATTGTTCATATTTGTAATCTGGAAAATTTCAAATGAAACATTTTTTATAAGGAACAATTTTTCGATAGGATTGACCGTTTTCTCATAAATCAGTGAAACGTCTAAACTATTCAGAGATTCAATCAAGGATAAGTATTTGGCTGTCGATTTTGAATTTATTTTATCGTTGATTTCTATTGGAAAAGTTTATTCGTAAAAAGAAAACTGGCAATGAACTTTCATTTTGTGCCAGACAACAGCGGGCTTTCCAGCTAGTATTGTGCCGGGCGCCAGTATCTCACGAGGTATGCCGGTACTCGTTGAAGGCCCCTCTATCCTATGTGAATAAACCTAGGTAGGCAGACTTAGTACTCCCACAGTAGAGTCAGGCTCATGTCCACCAGAGCGACGAAAGAACGCTCTGGTAGTAGGCGATATGACCTCCTAGTTAAAGCTCGGGCATGAGTCAAAATTACTATTTCATGACGCAAATTTTCAAAAACATCAAAATACGATTTTGAATTACTTAATAATTGAAAAATGTATGCTTTTTGTAATAGTAAGATGGAGGGCGCTGTTAGCACAGCGGTAGTGTGCTTGTCTGCTGTGTTCTGAATTGCGAGTTCAAACCTGGCTATGGCCTTCAAGATTTTTTATCTGGGATTTCTGACCCTCTACCCTCATTACACCATCTGGATAGGCAAAATACAGGATTAAATAGTCAGATAGTGGTAAAAAGATTTCTTGAAGTATATTTTTTTCTATATTTTGTTTCATGAGGCGCCAAATCCTTTTATTTAACTAACCAACTAAAATCTTAGTGAAAAATACCTGTATTTGATGTTTAAGTTTAATGATTAATATGAAAAAGTTTGTTTTGTTGGTTTAAATCACTAGCTATTTTATATTCCCATCTTCGCCGTTTTTTTTAATAATTTTCCGTTTTTATTTTTACTTCTCCAGATATTCGAAGTATAGGGGAAGTTATGTAATCGGTCAAAAATTCGATGCCGAGTTTTCAACGGAATTTCATGTTTTCCGACCTCTAGATTTCAAATATGAAAAAAATGCTGTCTTTATGAATCCAGAGCCCTCTAACGACGACACCTATTGTTTATCAGTCAAATCGATCAAAGGGGAGGGGAGATTGGGGGGAAGCTTAAGATAAAAGCTCTAATAATTCCCGCAAAAAATTTAGTATAGGGATTTAGGAGGCCCAACATAAGTAAACTGTTGAATATTAACGCAAACGTTCGACTGGTTTTGGAGGGGGAGCGAAAAGTTAATTCATTATTTTGTTCTGGGGAAATACATTGCCGATGATTCACCGTCGACTGTTTTTACCTAGGAATCATGAAGTTCGATAATAGTCGGCCTTAATTTAAATTTAAAATCTTAAACTCATATAATAATTTAGAAAATGTTTTCAAATAATTTATTGGAAAAGTTGGTTAGTTATTGTGACTCATGCTCGGGCTTTAACTACGAGATCATATCGCCTACTATCAGACCGCTCTTTCGTCGCTCAGGTGGTCATGAGCCCGACTCTACTGACTCTACTATAGAAGTCCTAAATTTTGCCTACCCTAAATTTTAATTCACTTAGGATATGGCTCTTAACGAGTACCTGACATTGTACAGACTCCAGACAATCGCTCAACGTCCATTTCGATGGATGGCGTGCTCAAGGTTTTGTCACCTCCCAGATAAAAAAAACCTAAGAGCCGGGTTTCGAACCCACGATCTTGAGCTCTATAAGTAAGCACGCTTACCACTGAGCTACCGGCGCCCTCTTCTCATTTATATATATTTTTTATTGTAAATTCACATTTTTTAAAAATAGGTTTGTGATCTTGTCCCTCAGGTTACTACCCAGCTCAAACGTATGGTTATCCGCCGAACTATGGAGCTCCAACAGGCCAGCATCCACAGAACCCTCCACAGCAGCCCCCCAACCAGTGGTAACACCCTTTGGAAAAAATAGCGCTTTAGTAGCGAATCGTCAATGAAGAAATTTGCGAATGCCAATATTGTCTTACACAATCAAATATATGCCTATCTATTTTTATATTATGTGTATAAATACTATATTTACTTTATATATATATAATTATGAATTGGTAAAGGTAATTTGGAACAATAATGCATATCTACTTCACAAAAAAAAAAAAAAATTTGAAAGGCTTTTCTCGAGTATTCTATGCTATGGAAACTTTAATTCGATAACAACTGAAATAGTTACTTGTATGAATGAATTAAACGTTTTATATTACTCAAAATGTCTTATTCCAATCTTGGGAAAATAAAATAAATTAACTTCATTTTTCCTACTAATATTATCAAAATGGTTCATACATCTACTATACTCATCACACAATGCAAAATACATTTTATTAAAAATGAGCGGTCTTCAGATGAAGTGAAATTGTTAAACCCCCAAAATGTCTAAAAAAGACAATATTCTAAAAGCTATAAACCAGCGGAGAAAATTTCATATTCGTTATTGTTCCAAAAAACCAGTTTTTATAAAATATTTATTTAATAATTTTTTTTTTAAATTAATTTTGTTCCGATTTTTACTGTGCTATAAAATGTATTATGTAAATAAATATATTTATTAGTGTTAATGAAATTGTTAAAATTTTTAGTTGATCAATTCATCACTTTTATTATGTTACACTTCAGTCGAAATAAACAAAATTAATTATTATTTTAGTTCAGTTATTAGCTAGTTACTATATTTGAACAATGAAGCATTTTTATAATAATTAGTTATTTTATAAGAAATGGAAGAAAAATTATAATAATATGAACTGTTATTGCTTAACTATTATTATTGAAAATACATGTTATTTTTCTGATTATCGTTGTTTATTATGTTACACCCTAAATAAGACATGAAGAATGAAGTAGACTAGTTTTCCTCACAATCAGTGCAACAGCACAGCATTTTAGATTAATTCTTACCGTGATTAAAACAATAGTTTGAATGTTAGTTACCAAGTCTCATGGTATTCGATTGAACAAATTTAGTTATTATGACATGCCCGGGCTTTAACTACACGGTCGTATCGCCCACTATCAGAGCGCTCTGGTGGACATGAGCTTGACTCTACTGTGGGAGTCCTAAATTTTCCCCTTCCCTAAATTTTTATTCATCTAGGGCAGGGGTCTTTAACGAGTACCTGACATTGTACAGACTCGGGACCATCGCTTAACGTCCCATCCAAAAGACGGCGACATGGTTAAGTTTATTTTACCTCCCAGATAAAATAAACTAACCCGCGATCTTGAGCTCAGAAAGCAAGCACTCATTATGAGCTATCGGCCCTCTCAAATTTTGATATTGTCTACCATTTAAAACTATAATGTTTATAAATGTTTTTTTTATTTTATCACAAAAGTTTTGATAAAGACTTAATGGCGAAACGTTTACAAAAATAAAATAAATATATTTTGTGGAGACCGAAGACAAATTTGTTGATTGTTTCAAACAAACTTCATCAAGTGAACATTATACTGGTCTCAATTCAAGAATATTCTTCCTTAACCTGAAAGAACCATTACCTACAAATCAAATGTGTCTAGCTTTGCCAAGGTGAGAAAAATACGCTGAGCCAAAAAAGAGGCCACCCCCTAGTTAGCGGGTTTTATGTAAGAAATATGTACCCATAAGTATTTAAGGTATAGTATAAGTCCACAAAGGAAGGAGTAAAATTTCATTGCTGAATGTTAAATCAAAGTTGAAATTAATTGTGGTTTACAGTTAAACAATTAATTTTTTTTATATGGACAACACCTATACTGGCAGTCCATTGTCGTCTAGTCTGTTCACGTGTTCATCTCGTAATATGGTTTTAAATTTCACGAAAAGCTTGATAGCATTACTGGAAGATGTGGTAGAAGCCAAGTGTAGGTCTCACGCGGACTACCGTCCGGAGGACATACAGGCGATATCGGCCGGAATCGAGTGACAACATAGAGATGATCTCTTCATTGTGTCCAATATTCCAACAGATAAGCACACTAGCGCAGTCGAAGTTAGATAGTGTCTTCAACAAGTGAGGCAAGTGAATGTTGGCCTCAAGAAGGCCTGCACTAGGCCCAGAACTTCAGCCTGGCGTGAGACAAGCTCACTTAATTAATATTCGCCAGAGAACACCAAAATGAATGATGAATTCCACTTTTGTTGTAAGATGACTGTAGAGAAATAGTTTGGAGAAGAAATAAGCGATATGCTGCAGTAACCTTCACTCAGCTGGGGAGCTACGGCGGTGGTGGACTCGGTGGTTTGGCCTGGGATAAATCTGGAAGCCCGCACCGCACGGACCTAACTTTCATAGAAGTGTCTCAGCAGACAGATATTTAGAGGATATTCTCTCTGAAGCTGTGGTCCCATTTGCACCCTTCCTCCAAGAAGAAATTGTTTTTTTTTCATTCTACTAGGAAACGGCTTCTATCCATTCTTTACCAGATCTAAATCCCATCGAGCACTTATGGGATGAAATGCAGAGTTCTGTTAAAAGGAGACCACAAATGTCTGGCACATTGTAGGAACTCAGCCTTGCATTGGAAGAGGAATATAAGAACCCCGAGGATTTTGTGAGAAACCTCGTCGATCAATGCCACGCCGTCTGCAAGTTGTTATCAATGCAAAACGAGGCAATACTCCATATTAGTAAGCTTTTTTTTTGTAAATATCTGTAGAATACTTTTTTTTTCTTAGCACAATAACTGCAGATATGATGAATATATCGATATGAAATTTCGTATTCACAAGTCAAAACCCTATGAGGAAAATACCTGTTAATTTTCAGCGAAATTTACCAAAGAGAAGGGAAGTTCAGAAAAGGGGGAAAAACTGCCGATGTAATGAATTTATCGACACAGAATTTAGTTTGCGGATTAAGAAGCCCCTAAGTAGGCCAACTTCATTATTAGCCCAAAGAGGGTAGACTGATTTCGGAGTAGCGAAAAGTTAATTGATTCGTTCTGGGAATACATTGCCAATGTCTCACCCAAGGCTTTTTTTTATCATTAATATCAGATTTTATTAGCGTTATATGAAAAATGAGGCACACCGGAATTATAGGAAAAAGAAAAAAACATTAACATGAAATATTCTTTATTTTAAAAGTAAATATGGTTTATACAGTTTTAAACATGATACATTATCTTTTTAAATATAATTGTACGTCTATAAATATAGTAAAGTCTAAAAATGATATGATAGGTACAGACAAGAAGGTTATAATGAACAAAACAAAGAGATTATAATGGTAACACTTCAAGAAATTCGTATATAATGAAAGGAAGTCAGGAGTTGGCCGCATTTTGTCTAATCAGTCATTGATGTTTATAAATCGCTAAACTCAAAAATAGTAGAATAGAGGTCAGTTCGTGCAGAAACTTTGTCAACTTTCTGCACCTTGTTTTACTTCGGATCATTCCTTATGGCGACTGTTCCTGATTTTAATTGTTTTTTTTTTATCCATGGAACCGAATGATAATATAAAAGACGACTCTGTTTTTGAATATTGCTCGAGGTGTAAATAACTCAGAATTTGGCCAGAACGTTTCTGAAACTCTTTATTTCCTTCTTGAGGGCCTAAGACTTCACTATCGGACACCCATACAAACATACCAAATACACTCTGGTCCATAATAAGGCACTGAAGAAGGAAATAAGTAGTTTCAGAAACGTTGACCAAATTCTGAGTTGTCTTATTTACACCTCGACTTACCTCTAATTTCGAATGAAATTCATTTGACAATTTTTTCTGCAGAAATTTTCAAACTTTTCATATATTTTTGTTATTAAAAAAAAAAAATAAATAAATAAAAATATTTTAAAAAGTTTTCCCTATTTCAGATATTAATTTTACCAGTAGCTGGTGTTTATTTACAAATAAACTAGCACCGGAATCAGAAAAGTGATGGAATTAACTAGATATTGCCTTTCTATACATTTAGTATCGAAATACACTAAGAAAAAACTTGTAAAATCAGGATTAGTCACCATTTTCAGCTATTTAATTCATAATTCTCGGTTATGACATAAATCGTATATATATTTTTTTTGTTGACAACAGAAATAGAAGAACACAACGTTGCGATCTATATCAATAAAGTGGAAAACAAATAAAAACAAAAAAATTGTTTAACCTTTATATTGTATAATTCCATAAACAATAAATACATATAATAAATATAATAACGTCAGCAGAAAGTTTAACAGTTACTTGCTGTCTGTCCGAAACCGATTCACAATATGTATATATTTTTGAACAAAAGTCAAGTTCCATAAAATTTATAAGATAGAGATACAACAAAATATTTGACGGGGTTAGAATCAAAATGGTCCAAGTGACATTTTTGAAAATTTGTCGTTAAGTGCATAATCGGGTACAAAAATGATAGTTATGTTCAGGAAAAAAGTTGTACAAGTGAAATCCTAACTAGTGTTGAGATCTAGTGGCAAATCACTTATTCCATTTTGGTGACATGAACAAGTAACTTAAACATATCAATAGTGACCTTGAAATTAAGATTTTTTTATTCAATTTTATGGTTTGCTAACAGCAACTTTCATCATAAAAGCAGAAGACAAAATATTTCCGGTTTCGATAAATTATAATGTTTTAAATCAGTTAAGTACTTAATGCACAGTTTCTTCAAAGCTTTAAAAATGTCACTTAGACCACTTTGATTCTAACCCCGTCATTTATTTCTCCTAATATAAATCTTGTTGATCTGTTATATTATATATTTTACAAAAAAGTATTTTTCTTTTAAATATAACATTTTATAAGATGGAAAATGTAATATCGGCTGGAAATGGATTGATGTACATGATAAAATGCAACAACTCACAACCCCTGACAAAAAAATAGTTATTAAAAACGATTGAATGGCTTCGACAAAAATATACAAAAAATGTTTATTTTAATTATTAAATAATAACTTATTATTAATTATTATATTTAAAAAAAAAAAAACTGTTTGTTGGCTTTAATCCATTACTACTTATTTTGAGAAATGTCTTAATATTGGCACAGTTGGTACTACAATAGTATTTTATAATTTTCTTTATTTATACTAAACTCTTGTTATGAACACCGAAAAAATAAATAAAATAAATAAATAAAAATAAAGGACACACTAAAACATTAATACATAATAGAAAAATAATGAAATATTTCTATATAATATTAGATATCTGTCGATATATTCAGTTCTAACATATCACATATAATTAATAAATAGAATAATGTTTATAATTTTTTTGTATAAACACAATAACATACACATAAATCTAAATTAATATTCCTAATTATGTATTATTATAATATAATTAATTAATATAATAAAGAAGTGTGATTAGATCACGCAATGAAGGGTTCCATAGGTGAAGATTCAAGCTGTTTTTCCTATATTTTGAAAATGATCTTCAAGAGACTTTTGTGAATTGTTTTGAGATTTGTATTGTATTTTACAAGATTGACTCAAATGTTCATTATTTTTCTTAGTATTTTCAAGTAAAATAGTCTTAGAGCTATGGAGAAGGAAGGAATCGAGAGTCGAATGTTTTTCGGCCCCACGGCCGTCATGTTGCTAAAATTAGCGAAAAAAAAGTATGTAATATCTACTTTTAGAAAGCTTTCATTCGACATCTTACTAATTAATAATAATAGTAATAATAAATAAATAAAAAATGACAACAGTCCAAGGAAAAGTGCTGGGACTGTCCTGCAGTTGGACAGTCTTACTTCACTAGCTCAAGGTATAGGGGAAGTTAGTTAATCAGTCTGAAAATCGATGCGGGGTATTCAAAGGAATTGCATGTTCTCCGACCTTCAGATTTAAAAAGAAAATTTAAAAAAATCTGTCTTGTGTGTCCAGAATGCCTTAAGGACAACACCTATCGATTTTCAGTCAAATCGGCAAAATGGAAGGGGGTAGTAAGGGGAGGCTTAACATAAAAACTCTTAATAACTACCCTTGTAATGAATGTATCAATATGAAATTTAATATTTAAATATGAGATTTAAATTCAATAGGTACCATCCTTATGAGGTTTTGAATTTAAATTCAAAACTTCATTAGGATGATACCTATTAAATGTCTGCATTAAAATCGCTCCAAGGGAAGAGGGGAACTAGAAAAGACAGACTCGACTTAAATACCCTAACTAATAAGCTATTATGTAAGTCAAATATTGAGTTTTAGCCCAAACGGTCAACTAGCTTTGGAGGGAGAGCGGAAACGTTATTAATTCTTGGCCGAGAAGTACTTAGCCTGCTTTTTTCGAAATATTGTGAAAAAACACAGTAACTTAATAGTACAAATACTTTGTTTTCTAGACACGACAGAGCGCTATAAGGGTCCCATTTTTGATCTTCAACCCCTACAGAACCCTTCAATAAATTTGAAAAAACTATACCTTGATTATCTAACCACTTCTTAAATATACATCAGTCCACAAACTTCATGAAACATTTCAGTTCCTTTTAATTTATTTAAATAATAATAATAATAGTTATTTGGTATACTGTGATTTATTTAAAGCGCCAGAGGTAATCTATGAGGCTCAATGTAAAATTCAATTTTAACAGACAAAATTCAGTCTTCAAAAAGGATCATAAATAAATACTTTCAATATTTGAAAACGAAATAGCAATAAAAAAAATATTAACAAAAAATATTGAAACCAAAAATAAAAACTCAGACATATGGAATACTGTGAACAAATTTTGAAATTGACAAACACCTAACTGTTTAGTCATTTATCTATATATATTACTTTTCTAATATCATAATTGTCAAATTTCAATCAGAGATATCAAATTTTTTGCATAATTTATGTAGAAAAATATTGTCAAATCTATTTGTTCAATTGTTTTGATTAATGTTTGGTACATTCTGAAATTGTTTATACTTGTATATATTGTTTAAATTTTGGTATAAATATTGTTAAAATATCCTAATTTTAGTACATTAGCTGTATTTTTTTATAGTTTAATTATATTGCAATTTGTTAATCGGCCATTGATGAACACATCAAATTAAAAATTATTTTTTTCAGAAATTATTTTATATTCGAATTCGAATGGGAAAATTATTTTTTTATTGAAATAAGTGTTAAAAACCTGTCAATTGAGACAAAATATAGATTAAAAATCGACCTCTACATCAAATCCAAAATAGTTTTCCTGTAATCTTTACATAGTCATACAAAAAAATTGTTGGTTCAGCAGTTTCAGACAAAAAATAAATAAAAGACATACTTTTTAAGCAGTTTTTCCCTTGATTTAAAACTCAATACCGCAAAAATAACAAATATATATATTTTTAGAATTAATGCGTTATTATGTTTCATGTGACACCCACCCTTAACACATTTATAGGAAGAAAAAAAAATTTTGACTTTCACTTCAACTTCAAAAACTATTTGGTTTTACTTTTTGAGTTTCAAACTGGTACTACACTACAAAAATAATATTACTCTTACTGTGGTCCAAACAAATGAAGATAAAATTTATAAACAAATTTTTAATTAACTTCTAAAAAACAAAATCGCACAACAAATATGATATGTTTGATAAAATGAAATACAAAATAACAAAATTATGCAATGCCATTAAACACACTTATGATTAAATTTCGTTTGTTTTTTTTAATATCTAAATTTATATTATTTAGAATCAAGAACGCTTTTGGAAAATTAGACTTCTAGTTCACTTATGGAATATTTATGATTATAATGCCCAAATGTACATTTTTAATAAACAAAATTGTTTAGAGACAAATGAGAAATTAAATATCAAAAAAACATTTTTTTGGCAAATATGAATACGACATTTAACAAAATGATTAGATTTTATGTTCAAGTTGTATTTCTTCAAACTGAAAATTCTGAAAGTAGAACTTCAGGTATAAAACGATGTTCGTCAGTCTCTTGTCGGAACCAAAAGTCAGCTGATAAGAAAGAAAACTTACATCTTATCTGACTAGGCTCGTTCTCTTAGCAACTCGTTGTTTTTCAACCCTTCTACACATTACATCAAAATGAGTTAGTTCTGACGTCCCAAAGTTAAAAAGTACAGCAACTATTTTTTATGGAAACTTAGTTACAATAGTGAATGTACAAAATATATATTTTTTTAAATTTTTGAATTGGCACATAATTTCCATTATATATTCGATGATTTATTAATGCCCTACCTCATTTCGTTATTGTAAAACATTAAAACAATTTTTCAGTTTATAGGAAACATATAATTCACTTTCAAAAAGACATTTGATATTTTATTCATTGTACGAAACATTTCCCATCTTAGTCACATTAATACAATTTACCATACACAAACACGAAGACATATCTAAAAAATGTTTACTAAACACAGAAACGAGAACAGGACAGTAGAAAAATAATATCATTTACAAATAGGAATGTCAATATACTAAATTTAAATTCTACAATTAAAAAATATTATATAAGTGTTGTTATATTTCAAAAATAATTATTTATACATTATATAGAAATAATTATTTTTATTATAATTAACAAGCTTTTCAGAAGAGTTTAGTAATTAAAGCGTGGGGCGATGAACAATAAATTACCAAATTTTAAATTTGAGGTACAATAAAAAATAACGGGACATTCCAATGTCAAATCAACAGATATTTGAACTTAAATCACGCGGATTTCTATGATTTTCTGTGCATCAGTTGTACCTAGTAAGAATGGAGAAAGTACAGATTTGTTTTGGATGTTTCAAGTGAACATAACTCAAAATGTTTTGAAGCTGTCATTATCCGCTCTTTTACAATTTATTATAGAATGAAATTTTTTATGTATGATCGTTATATACTGAAATACTCAAAAATACCATTACACTATTATTATTATTTTTTTTAATATATCATATTGTCATTCCTCTCTTCACAAAATTTGCATTTCAAAAATGGAAAAAAGTTGGTTCAAACTAAAAAAAAAAAGTGCTTGAATTATCCAAACACCCTAATAACTCCGATTTAATGAATGTATACACGAAATTTTAATGTTCAGCCAATACTCCATTAATGATGACATCTAAAGGAGCGCGAATATTTAGTTGATTACAAAAATTTCGAGCTAGGGAAGTACACTGCCGGTGATTGACCTGAGTTTTTTTTGTTTTTTTTGAGATGCAAATGAGAATTAGCTGCATTGAACAGTTCCAACAATTTTCAATTTTTTTTTAATGAACCAATTTTAATTGAAAGCAAAACGTTGCCAGGCTGAGAGGAGAACAATGATTATAACATATATTGTTCATAGGAAAAAAAAAACAAAAAAAAAATTAAACTAAGTTTTTGAGTTAATTGAAAAACAAAGTTTTGAAATTCTTTGAAAAAACCATTATTCAAGAAATGTAAAGTGAGCACACGATCACCCTCTTCTTTTTCCATTTTTTAAAAATATAATCTACTATCTCTGATATAATTGCTCTAAAAAATTAGAGAAACCGTACTTTTTCTAATATTATAAGGGACTATAACTCATGATCAGAAAATTTACAAAATCTGAGAATTTATTCATGGAATGTTGAGGGAAGTCATGTGAAGTAGTAAACTCAGAATTTGACCAAAGTTTCTGAAACTATTTATTTCCTTCTTCAGGGTCTTATTATGACTAGAGTGGATGTGTGTAGGGAAGATGTGATTTGTCTGAAAGTGAACTGTTAGTCACATACTCACGGTTCACTATCAGACACAACACACAAACACATCCCATTCAAGTCAAAATAAGGTAATCTTCCCTGTTTTTTTTGGTCTACTGAGCTCATGATCTTGGGTTCGAAACCCGACCCTAGGCTGTTAGGTTTATCATCTGGGAGGTGAAGAAGTTTCCTTCAAGTGACGTTAAACGATGGTCCCGAGCCTGTACGATATCAGATACTCGTTAAAGTCTTCTTAAAGTAAATAAACCTCTGTAGCCAAAATTCCCACATGGGGGCTCATGTCCACCAGAGCGACGAAAGAGCGCTCTGGTAGTAGATAATATGACCTAGTAGTTAAAGTCACATTAACTAAGTCTAATTTGTAACATTTTTAATCGTGTATAATTTCAATTTTTATTCAAAGAATTTTAAATATGTTTGTTACATGCTGTTAGGTCCTGAAGGATCACACGTCACTATGAGACACAGAGTTCAGACTTCAACACACATCCACTCTAGTCAAAATAAGGCCCCTGATGAAGCAAATAAATAGTTCCTGAAACTTTGTCCCTCAACATTCGTAAAGATATTGTCGAATCAATCATCGTGAAATCGAACCAAAAATTCATATTTACAGGATGACAATTTTACATGGAAAAACTATGCTAAAATAGATTTTTTTTCTATCTTGAAATATCCCCTGCAGCATTATTCGGCCGCACGCTTCAATTGTTTCATATAAAAAAAAATAAATAAATAAATTTTACAAGCAAATACACAACGAAATACTCAAAACATTTCAATCATCACTTTGGAATTTAGTGTAAAATAAATGAAAAAATGTTAACACTATATTGAAAATTATATTCCCCATACAATTAGCTTTCAAAAGCTCCCAACATTTTCACTTTCAAAAGACATCATTGACGAACACTTTTGAAATATTCCCAAAAGAATAGGTAGTTTAATGTTTTTTTTTTTTTTTTATTATTATTATTATTAAAATAGTAATAATTACACCAAAATTATAAAACAAATTAATAATAATGATTAAAATAAATGCACTTTTAATACTTTTTCATTTATTTATTTCTGTCAGTCTGATCGTTAAGGGAAGCACTACGTTGAATGATCAGAACAGCGAATAAATATAGTTGTATCGCTTAGGACTTTTGGATTTTAATTTGCTGCTCAGTGAAATTCAATATTTTAAAATTTTGAATACAATTGTACTTTTTTTTAAGGGCACAAAACATTATATAGTAAATATCTAAAAATATGTTAAATTATTATAAAAAATTCAAAGTAACATAGTCACCACCTCCCCTCTATATACGAGTATCTCCTTTCAAATGGTCTTAATATGTGTAAAAATATCTACCATATGTTTTAGTATTTATTTTATGTAATTCTAATAACCTTACTATAATTTTAAATGCATATTTATTTTTTTGGTTAATCATTTGATTATATTTCTACTTCTGAAATACCATGAGTCAAATAATCATTAACATGAATGAATAATTAGATACAAAATTTTGAATACATCTGGGAGTATTGTAAACTTAGAGAGAAGTTAGTTATTAAGACAGAAATAAAACAAAATTTTGGGAGTCAGTCATCGTAAAAATCTTTAATATGCCTTCCCACTGGAGGGGGCGAATGTCGATCCCGAGCCTGTGCGATGCCGCATCAATTAACTTTTAAACATCCTAGTGTGTGTTATGCCATGATCTATTCGTGTAGGAGGGCGCGAGTAGCTCAATGGTATTTTATCTGGAAGATGAAAAAACCATGAGTACGCCGTCCTTCAGATGAGACGCTAAGCGATGGTCCCGAGCCTTTGCGTTAATGACCCCTACTACCATAGATAACTTTAACCTGAGTAGGCAAAATTTAGGAGTCCCAGAGTAGAGTTGGACTTATGTTCACCAGTGACAAGAGAGCGCACTGGTAGTAGGCGATATGACCTCACACAACGGTGGTAACGACAGGTTTGAGATATATAACTCTTTAAACAGAAATATTACGATACATGTATATATTTGGCAAGTGGGAAAAGGGATTTGGAAAAATCCAAAATTTGAGTTTCCACAATTTCAACAAAATTATTAACAAATATATAAAGAAAAAAGGGGCGCCGGTAGCTCAGTGGTAAGCGTGCTTGACTTCTGAGCTCAAGTACGTGGGTTCGTAGCCCGACCGAGGCCCTTAGTTTATTTCATCTGGGAGGTAAAATAAACTTAAGCACGCCGTCCTTCGGATGGGACGTTAAGCGAGCCTGTACAATGTCAGGTACTCGTTAAAGATCCCTACCCTAGATGAATAAAAATTTAGGGTAGGCAAAATTTACGACTCCCACAGTAGAGTCGGGCTCATGTCCACCAGAGTGACGAAAGAACACTCTGGTAGTAGGCGATATGACCTCGTAGTTAAAGCCCGGGCATGAGTCATAAAACCTAACCTATAAAGAAAAACATATTTCTTAAAAATATTGTCTATTTCACAAAATATAAGGGAGTACTTTCGGTATTGCTACTATCTTCAACCACGACCTAACAAATTCTTAATATACGGTAATTGTCGTGACTTTTAAAAAACACGTTTTTCTTTATATATGTTTTATTAAGCGTTTCACAATATCTCTGCAAAAATGTTAAGCATCATTATAAAAAAATGTTTGACTCAGTGTATTTGTAAAGTAGGAAATCGTAAATGTAATTTCATTCTCACAAGATCAAAAATATTTCTCTCTTTCTCTATAAGAATCTAGCACTTACATTAATACTGGCAGAAAGGTAACACCCTCTTCTTCAGTTACTCCACATTACCTCTACTTCTTACAGGTCGGTGTGCTCCTCTACTTAATGAGTCTTGCGAAGGCGGCTGCCAGTTGACTCACAGGCTCCGTCGGTGACTCTGAGTCGTCTGTCATCTGCGGCGGAGGAAGTGTGTTTCCATTGTCCTCCTCGGCTGACTGGTACTGGAAGTTGTCATGGAGGCCAGCAGTCTTAGCTGGAGCCACTTCATCCTCCAGACTCGAGTAGCTCGCTGTGGTTCCGTCCGAGTCGGAGGAGACTTTCTCATCGCCTGAAAAAACATAAAATTAATAAAAAAATCAGGTTCTATATTTATGCAACGCCCACTTATGGAAATTTCTTCCTTTTGGCTGTTAGGGGGCGGGGGAATGTAGCCCATTTTTATTTTGGCACCTCAGGGAGACGGGCTACATTACCAGGGTTTATTTACAAACATCCAAGGCCCCAGGAGAGATGTTTTATCTATGAAATAAAATTCTCCCCCGGTCGGGATTCGAACCCACACCCGTGGTGAGTCAATGCAACCAAAGCTCTACGCTCCAGCCCACATGGTCCCGTCATGATGGTGTAATACCGAAACGGGTAGTATATGCACCCACAATTTTGTCTGATAGACAACATTTCTATAAGATGCTGTTATTATTTATTATAAAATTCCACAAATTGTTCACTATTAGACATATTGTCATCAAATTTACTTATGGTTTTACTTGAAACTGATTGTAAATATGCGAATAAAAAAAAAAAAAAAAAAAAAAAAAAAAGCCTTGACAATAGCGAAACTGTTATTCACGAGTTGCGCATACTCATTATTGATTTAATATATACTACGATTGAAATATTTAGTTAAATAATTGAACATTAACAACCAGCCCATTCCTGCATCCGACACTGTCCGATATCTAGCACTTCATTTAGACAGACGTTTAACTTGGACAACTCATATCAGACTGAAACGCACATACCTCCAAAGACGATTTGGACGACTGAAATCAATCATCGGACGACGATCGACATTATCGCTTGAAAACAAACCACATTTACAACACTATACTAAAACCCATCTGGACTTACGGCATCGAGATATGGGGATCAGCCAAAAAATCAAACATACAACGCCTTCAGTCAATAAAATCCATTTTACTACGCTACATTGCCAATGCCCTATTTTACGTTTCCAACCTCACATTACATAATGACCTCA
Source organism: Aradus depressus (assembly GCA_963662175.1). Classification (NCBI taxonomy): domain Eukaryota; kingdom Metazoa; phylum Arthropoda; class Insecta; order Hemiptera; family Aradidae; genus Aradus; species Aradus depressus. The sequence goes on from OY759223.1 coordinate 31,679,042, forward strand.
ACATCCCATTTGTACCTTCTGTTGTCAAGACACGATATCAAAATGTTCACGACAAATTCCATCATCACGCCAATCCACTTATTCTTCAATTATCCACGAACACACTCTCCACAAATCCGCCACGACGTCTCAAGCGAGCATGGCAGAGGGACCTGCTCCAGGACTCCTCTTCGGTCACGTACCTCACCAGTACAGCGACACACTTGCCACCGCACATCATCACAATCACTAGTGACAAATGTTGTCGTTGTGAATGTAAATAAATAAATAAAAAATAATTTAATAAAATCAATGTAAATTATGTACTTTAAGAACTACCTATATATACTTTTAGGTTTCTTCACTTTGAAAACTTATCAAACCGAATTAAACAAATAAAATGTCGTCGGTGAATCACCGGCAATGTACTTCACCAGAATGAATTAATCAATTAACTTTTCGCTCCCCCAAGACAAGTCGACCGATTGCGCTAATATTCAACATTTGACTTACTTTACATAGGGTCTGTATTTAACTCCCCCTTCACTTCAGCCGATATCGCTGAAATTTGACAGGTTATGTCCTCACTGGGTTTTGACTTTTAAATATGAAATTTCATGTCGATACATTCATTACGTCGGCAGTTATTGCGTTTTTTGAGTTGAGCCCCCGCTGATCCCCCCGTTTCCTTCCGCCGATTCCGCTGAAAGTTGATAAGTGTCCTCCTTATGGGCTTTTCAATTCACATATGAATTTTTGTATCGATACATAAATTACAACAGCAATTATTAGATTTTTCAGTTGAGCCTCTTCCCTAATCCCCCCCTCCCCCCCCTTTAGCCGATTTGGGGTTTTGCTTAAACATATAAAATGTCGCGTCGATACATTCATTCTATCGGCAGTTATTACAGTTTTTATGTTAAGCCTCTCCCTACCCCCCCCCCCCCTCCCCCCTCCCTTCTCTTTGGTCGATTTAGTTGAAAAACAATAGGTGTCGTCTTTAGAAAGTTTTGGGTTCACATATAAAATTTCGTGTCGATACATTCACTCTATCAGTAGTTATGATACGATCGTATATCGTGTTCATAGACACACACACTCACACTAAAATAAACCTGGGTAATCAAGATTTCGGATTCCCACAGTAATTTGGCTCACGTCCATGAGAGCGACATGACCTCGAAGTTAAAGTCCGTACATGAGTCATAATAACTAACAAACAGACAGAAATTCATTTTTGGAAACAGTAGGTCGTATGAAATTCCGTTGAAAATCCGCATCGAAATGTTCACCGATTACATAACTTCCCGTATACTTCATATTGCTGGGGAAGTAATTATAATGAGTTCTAATACTGACCACATGACTCGATGTCGGCGCCACTCGAGCTGCTTCTCTCCTCATCAACACTCCCATCTTCATCATCGCTCGAATCCTTGGAGTTATCAGAAGCAGAACCTTCAGCAGCCGCCGAAGCTAAAGTTAACACATCATCATCATATTGTCAAAATATTTACATTTATTCCTCAACATAGATAGATAAACTAAAAAAAGACGCGTTACCCCAGAAAGTAGAAAATTTTGACTGGACCGATACAGCAAAATACCTTGGTGTTCTTCAGACGACTGATCTTCAAGCAACATCAGACAGAAAGCAAATACTGTGAGCGGACTTATGTTCTCCTTATTCCCGTTACTCCACAGAAAGGCAGCCCTTAATCTAACCAATAGATTCCTCATATACAAGCTTCTGTTGCGGCAGTGATAACGTATGCATGCCCAGTGTGGGCCGGTCTTGCAAGCAATACCAACTTGAGAACTCTTCAAGTGGCCCTATACAAATGCCTTAGATTGGTTGGTAGCTACTCGAGGGACACCTCCATCCTCCAAATCCATGAACACCTAAATGTTGAGCTCCTACTGGACTACAGAATAAATTTCAGTAAAAACTTTTTACTTAAGTGGGACACAAATCAAAACGTTTTGGTAAAGAAAATAGGGAAAACTCAGGGAGGGAAACACAAAAATATCCGTTCACGATTTTAAATTATAACCTCTGTTTTTGAATGTTTATTAATTTATTTTCTATTCATTTCAGTTACTTTGTATTTGTTTTTTTTCTTTTCTTTTACATTGCCAACATTTGCTAAGACTACCCATATTCTTCCCAAAACTATTTGGAGACAGCATGAAATTTGCCAGAGGAAGGTTCTCCGTTGGTAGTGCAGCCACCTCCTGGCCAATCTTCCCGCTTTAAAGAACCTTACAATTCGCATGACTGTTAACAGTACATTTGACAGTACCCATTAAGATTATAACAAATGTAATGTAGTATGTAAGAAATGAGATTTTTATTCATACCTTGAATTAATTTTTCCAATATAAGTGGATAAAATTCTTTTGCTGTGGCATGATTGGGTTCATATTGTAAAACTGAAAATAATACATAACTATCAACTATTTTATAACTAAATTGTTAAATATATACAAAAAAAAAAAAACTAATGAACAACATTTAAAATAGCTAATAGACATGGACACTCACTAAGTTTGCAGTACTTGAGGGCTGTTTCATAATCTTTCAGCATTAGTGCAGACAGAAACTAAAAAAAATAAAACAAGAATAACAAATAAATAACTAAATGATTATATGACAAATAACATGAATAAGTCGAAGTGAACAATATCTATTTTTTAGGACTCTACCGTCAGTTAAAAATTGAAACAAAAAAAATGTTTAACCATTATTTTAACTATTTACTGTAATCTAAAAATAGGTATAAATATTAAATTTCTCTTTAAACATTTAATTATCAAATTGTAATTGAACTACCCATATCTTAAATATTTATTGAATACTAAAATAAAGATTTGAATATTTACTACATATTGAATATCAATATTCAAATTTAAAACAATATTCAGTATTGAATTAAATATTCTTCCAACTACCAAATTAATTTTTTTGTGAACATTTTTTTCTATTACTGAGAATATTATTTTGAAGACAAAGAGTTTTAAACCAATATTTCTTGAATAAATCAAACAATATGTTTAAAATATTGCCGAATCATCGAAAAATAATACCAGTTCAATACACTAATTAATAATAGTGTTTATTGAAATAATACTATTACATAAATTAAATACTAATGGTTCACATTGTCTGCGCAATGTGATTTTATTATTTATTTCATATTCAGATGAATTATAGACTAAAAATTCACATAAATAAATAAATAAATTAAAAAGGAAATCAGCATTTTCTATCAATAAAAGTATTATTATTATTTGATTTTTTTTTTTTCTTCAAATAAATTTCACTATTACTCTATTTTTTAATAGAATATAAGAATAGTTTCTATTTATTTAGAATTGTTTTTTGTTATTATTATTAATCCTTCTACGAAATAAAACTCTCCCGGTAGGGATTCGAACCAACAACCATGGAGAGTACATACGACCAAAGCCCGACACTCAAGCCTGCACCCACCATGGTCCCCTTATTATGTAGAAACCACAATAATCTAAAAAGGGTTTTCCTTGTACAAATAAATGTTTTCGAAACGTTTGCAAATTAATGTTAAAAATTCAAAGTTAACCCATAAATACCCAACTATTTCCTTCTATTGTGTTTCAAAACTTGAAATTTAACATCGTCAGCTGTATATAAGAGAAGGCCAGAAATTCGATGAGGAGTTTTCAACGGAATTTCATGTTTTCCGACCTCCAGACTCCAAATGTGAAAACAATAGAATAAAAAATCAGTCTGTGTGAATACAGAATCCTCTAACGAGGACACTTTTTGATTTTTAGCCATTTTATTAAATGCCGTTGTAATGAATGTATCAACTCGAAATTTTATATTTGAAGTAAAAACCCCATAAGGACGACACATCAATTTCCAGTGAACTCGGCAGAGGCAAAGGGGGGATCAGAGGCAGGGCTCAATTCAAAAACCCCAATAACAGCCGATGTAATCAATGTATCGATATGAATATTCATATTTGAAGTCAAACCCCAATAAGGACCTAACCTGTCAAATTTCAGCGACATCGGCTGAAGGGAAGAGAGACTTAGGGGAGGGGACTCAATTAAAAAACGCTAATAACTGCCGATGTATTGAATTTATCGTCACAAATTTTAGTATTAGGATTTAGGAGCACCTATGTAAGTCAACTGTTGAATATTAGCGCAAACGGTCGACTGGTTTTGGAGCGGAAGCAAAAAATAAATTGATTAATTCGTTCTGGAGAAGTACATTGCCAATGATTGACCGTCAATTTTTTTATTAAATTTATTTATAATTTGAATTAATATTTTATATTCAGTTAAAAGAGAAATAAAGAAAATTCATTATTTATTACAGTGTATAAAGCGCATATTTTCTATTTTTCCTCCAAATGAATTATTTTTTAATGTAGAGAAACCCCTAAAGTGTTATTTTTTTTAAACAATTATTGATGGTTCCCAGACATACAATTTTCTAAATCTCCATACTCTAGGGGTGATAATAATAGTCCTTGTGGTATTTCAAATTCATATATGAAATTTTGTGTTATATTGAATTTTTTAGTTAACCCTCTTCCCCAGTCCCCCCCTACCTATTGCCCGATTCGGCGGAAACTGGTGCTCTTCTTATGGGGTTTCGGTCACACATATAAAAGCTTATATCGATACATTCATTCTATCTGCAGTTATTAGAGTTTTTATGTTAAGCCCCCCCCCCCCCCCCCCCCCCCCCCCGTTGGTCAATTTATCAGTAAAACAATATGTATCGTCGTTAGAGGGTTCTGGGTCCACATATAAATTTTCAAGTCGATATATTCATTCTATCGAGAGTTCAGAGACACATCGACAGCATTTTTTTTTCATATTTGGAATCTAGAAGTCGGAAAACATGTAATTCCGTTGAAAACTCCGCATTGAATTTTTGACAGATTACATAACATCCCCTATACTTCGTATAGCTTGGGGAGGTAAACAATAAATAAAAAATAAATAATCACCTCAGCCAAAATCTCGGTAGGGGCTGACATGCTTTCATCTGCGTCCGTGTACTCACTCAAGTCTTCGACACTTTCACTAGAGACAGTGCGGTTACCATTCAGTTCCATAACAGTTACAGAGGAACAGTTTGTATGGATCAGTGTATCAGTGACTAGTGCCCATTAGTACACAGACTATCTACGACATTGCTTCCACCTCATCTGGAAAAATACAATTCAATTATTGTTATTATTTGAACAATCAAGATTGCTTTTAAAATATATAAGCACAGCGTTAGACCAAATATTGTATACATTTCCAGGAACCTCCAACGTTTATCAAATAAAAGTTCCAGCTGTTATACATTTTCTATGTAACAGATAAATCCTCCTTCTATGTAACAGATAAATCCTCCTTCTATGTAACAGATAAAAACCTTGATTATAACAAAACAAAAACCTTGATTATAACAAAAACAAAAACCTTGAGCAGGCTGTTCTTCGGATGGGACCTTAAGCTATGGTCTCGAGTCTGTACAATTATAAAAACCCCTACCCTAGGTGAATACAAATTTAGGGTAGGCAACATTTAGGACTCCCATAGTAGAGTCAGGCTCATGTGACAAAAGAGCTCTCTGGTAGTAAGCGATATAAGTTAAAGCCAAGGCATGAGTAACAATAACAAAGTAGGTAACTGATTCTCCAAAAACATTTTCATAATGGTGTGATTAGTTAGTTATTATGGCTCATGCCCAGGCTTTAACTTCAAGGTCATATCGCCTACTACCAGAGCCGCTCTTTCATAACTCTGGTGTACATGAGCCCGACTCGAACTATGGGAGTCATAAATTTTTTATTCACCTAGGGCAGGGGTCTTTAACTAGTATCTGACATCGTACAGGCTCGGGACCATCACTTAACGTCCCATCCGAAGGACGGCGTGCTTAAGTTTATTTTACCTCCCAGATTAAATAAACGAAGGGCTTTGGCCGGGTTTCAAACCAGATAACTTCAGCTCAGAAAGCAAGCACGCATACCACTGAGCTGATGATTAGTGAATTTTGCCCTCGCAAAATGCCAAAATTCAATACTTAAAAAAAAAATATATATTTTTCGGTTAAATGGGTCATTACCTAAAATAAAATTTAAAAATTGGGGGAAGGCTCCTTGACTAGGTCATCAAAATTTGTGTTGATTGCACCGCCCCCCCCTCCCCATGAAATTTTTTTTTTTTAAATAAAAAATAGTCTTAGTTGGGTTAATTAAAAAATGTACTCACGTTAATAATTGAATTGCTGTGCAGAAGAGCGTGCTAATTGTTCGGATTCTGGATGCTAACTGGAAAGAAATAATAACAACTTTAAAAGAAAATTAAAATAAAAAATTACTTCCCTAGCTATAGGAAGTACAGGAGACGGTATGTAATCAGTGAAAAATTCGATCCAGAGTTTTAAACGGAATTTCATGTTTTCCAACGTTTTGATACAAAAAATTGAAAACTAATTTCTGTTTGTCTGTGTGATTGTGAACATGAAAACTCCCGATAGAATGAATGTATCGACACGAAATTTTATATGTGTTTCCAAAACCCTTTAACGACGACACCTGTTCATTTTCAGCCAAATTGACAGAAGGGAAGGGGGAGGCTTAACACAAAAACTCTATCAACTCTTGTTGTAATGAATGGGTTGTCATTTCTAGTGGAATCAGCAGAAGGGGAGGGAGGGGGGGATCATAAGAGGCTCAACTCAAAAAAACCAATAACTACTATTGTAATGAATGTATCGACATAAAAGTTTAGTATGAAGATTCAGAAGCCACTATGTAAGTCAAATATTGCGTTTTAGTCCAAAGGGTCGACTGGAGGAAGAGCAAAAACGATATTAAATCGTGCTAATAGAGTACAGTCAGAGCCGGTGAACATTTGTTTTAGTTGGTAGTGCGACGATTTCTAAATTCACAGAATAATTGCATGAAAATTGAGAAAACAATGAACATCTCCAGAGCCTGATTTACCTTGATAGAGACTCCTGGGCGTCATTTGGGAGGGGGGGGGGGGGGGGGCAACTTCAGCGAAGAATCAAAAATACATTATTGTAAACAGTCCACTCATAACAAAATGTGCAATAATAACAATTTTTTTTTTTTTTTTTTTCGTAAAATGGATTGCTTAAAAAAACTCTAAAATTGGCTAGCACTTAATCCTCATTTTTGACCTTTGTGAGAATTTATTCCTATAATAATGCTTTTTATAATATATATGTTTAACATAACAAATTCGGTTCCTAGAATTTCTTACTTTTTAGGTTATTAAAATGAAAACTATATAGTACAGTATACTTTTTAAATATTTGAAAACAAACTTCCCTATTTAAAAAAAAAAAATGTTATCCATAAATAATTGTCATGTTAAAGTAATATATTTTTTCATTTGGTGGAGGCCGCTAGGCTTCGCCTAAATTGCCTATATTGTAAATCGGACACTGCAGGATTTTTGAAGTCTTTATTTGCGGAAATGCACTACCAGATAAATAATTAGGATCTAAAAAAATAATACAAGATTATTGTATCTCAACATAACAAGGCCACTGACAGCTCAGGGAAAGTTCCGTGTAATTATTAATAAAATAACTTCACGGTATATTCTATATTATCTCTTATATAAAAGGCGATTGGGAAGGTTGAGAGCCAAGAAGTGACATCTGTTGAGAGTTTGACAAACTAATTTGGTAACGCTTTTTCGTCACTTATTTTTTCAATAACCAACGTTTTCAATGTAGAAAAAAAAAAGTAAGCAAGCAATCTCAACTTCGCCTCTGTCACAAGCAGTTATCACACCTATCTGAACGAATCGTACCCTTCTTACAACAAAACAAAAATTAGAACAAAACTTTCACACTTGTTAGTCCGGTCCTAGCCAGGCAGTCCTCTTCGACAACTGAATCGTCGTTGGCTGCGTGACCTCCTGCCTGAGGACTGCTGACCGCTTCAAGTGATCCAGTGTTTTTGACATTCTGCTCTTCTATTCATATTTTCTTATTGTGTTCTCATTAAAAAAAATATACAAAATATTTTAATATTTCTAAATTAGAAGGTACTTCCTCATGGCAGTATGGCCGACATGTCCCCTTAGTATTGTGGCAGAACCAAAGAACCGCATAACTTGTAAAAGCGGAGGATTACTATTCCCTTGATCTTCTTGTAGACTCCCCCCCTTCTAGATATTTAGTAGCTCTTAATGTACACTAGGTTAGTACTCAATAGTTTTATAAAAAATTAAAAAGCAATTTACAGAGTAGGAAATGTTGTGATAGCCACGACCTTGGTCTGGTCTAGACACGTATAACAGAAGCCACATGGATAATGAATTAGGTGAATGAAAGTTGTTTGTGACTCATGCCCGGGCTCCAACTGTGAGGTCATATCGCCTACTACGTGAGTGAAAGTCATGGGAGTGTCTAGCCTTGTGAGACAGGAGCTTCTGAGGCTGCATCTTATGTAACCAGAGCAACATGTCTCAGTCTACGTAGCAAGATGAAATCTAATCTATAAGACTGGACCTCATATTGAGGAAAATCAGAATATAGAAAAACTCTAATCAAAGGAGGTTTAACCCAGATATCAAAAATAACGAAGTGGGATGAATCTCGAAATATTCAGCCCTTCCCTTCGTTGGTTCCCCGATATTTTGAAAAACAGTCCTTCATTTTAGTTTCTGGTGGTTAAATTTCAAAGAAACGACAGTACTACAACCTTGGGCATGCGTTTAAGCGATGGTTCTCAACCGAGTGCGATGTCAGGAACCCATCCCATACCATAGGTTAATAAAAATTTAGGATAGGCAAAACTTAGGAGTCCCAGTTAGGATAGGCAAAATTTAGGAGTCCCAGGGCAGGTTGGGCTCATGTCCACCAGAGAGACGAATGAGAACTCTGGTAGTAGGCAATATGACCTCGTAGTTAAAGTCCTAGCATCTGTCACAATAACTAACTATAAAAATCATGAAAATTGTCCATGAATATGTTAAATCATAGATCAAAAGTGACACCAGGGAATAAATACTATTAACCTTGAAAACTGGTGTCAAATATGGTCGTTTTGAGTTCTTATCAAATGGTACTAACAATAGATCATTACTCATGTCTGGCAGTCTGTGAAAAACAGAGAGAAACAAAGTCGTCGGTGAATCATCGGCTAAGTACTTCCCCAGCAAGAAGGAATTATTTCGCTCTCCCTCCAAGGCTAATAGAATTTGGGCTAAAAGTCAATATAGATGTGTACTGCTTAAATAACAGGATCGATGGGAGGGTCAAAATTCAAATACATGACATAATTTACATATAGAATAGAATAATTTTATTTGTCCGGCGTTCAATGGCCTAGATTTTTGACGCCGTACAAGTGATTAAATTAGATGAATGAGGTGACTTGTCTTCATTGAGGATAGGACGGCTTCTATAGACGAGTCATCATCTCATGTAGGTTTCTTGTTCGTACACCCAGGGCCATTAGTATTTCCTTATATCCAGGGCACTCCTCCAGGATGTGTCTTACTGTGAGAGGCCAGGCCCCACACCTGCCACAGCCCGGGTCCGTCGCCCTGTTCATGAGGTGGCCATGGGTTAGCCGAGTGAGGCCTACACGGAGCCGCATTAGACATACCTCCTCCTGCCTATTCTGCCTTTCGGAGCTTTTCCATTTATCAATATTTGTTTTGATGGAACTAAATAAATAATAAGTAAAAATTATACAAATCAATTTGTATATATGTTCTTTTCATATTACCTATGTATCCAAAGTAAAAAAATTGAGTATCTAACAAATGTTATTGTTTTTTAGAAGTGTACAATATGCGGAAACTAGATAGCATGTAAGGAACTAGAATTATAATCAAAACAATTGACTTTTTGAACAAATTCAGTTTTTACAATTAAATCTTCAATTGATAAAATTATTTTTTTACAAAATCTTGGTAAAAATTATAAAAATATTCTACAATATGACACAATTTTATTTTTTAAGCCTTTCATACTTTTCCTGCCTTAAGAAAGCAAGTTCCAAAGATATTCACAAGAATAGGAAATTAATAACTTCATTTTGATATCAATGTTATTCTAAATACCAGCAGATAAATACTATTCAACAATATATCCATAAATCGCAAGATAAATGTGAAATATAATATAAATAAAATGCATCCAATCTGTCGTTTTAAGAACATAATCGAAAAATATTATAAATAGGTACCTAGATTTAAAATTTGTTAATCTGGGACTAAATAGAAATGGGTACACACTACAAAATATAATGTGAGAGATTATACTGGGATTACAATCTGAAAGTTTAACTTTTTGGGCAAATCCAGTTCTTGCAATCTGTCAATTGATAAGGTTATCTTTTACAAAAATGTAGAAATTATACGTCGATTCTAAAACAAACGATACGATCTAATGACGTTATTTCTTTATTTTTAAAGCCTTTTATACTTTTTAGAACAGAAGCATGTATGCAAGTTCCAAAGATATGTACAAGAATGAAAGCTTCATAGGAAATGATTAACAGCTTAATTTTGATTACACAGTTATTTTAAATATTACAAGATAAATACTATTCAATTATATACATAAATCACAAAGTAAATATGAGTGAATTATAATATGAATGAGATATATCCAACCTGTGGAAGTGTCTGTGTGTGGAGAGTTGAGCGGTGCAACGTCCTAAGTTTAATCAATAATCCTAACCCTTACCAACTTCACTCTTACTACGCACTTCCAATATGGGACTTGACTCCACCAATCTCCTTCAGTGCTCCTCATAAATAACAAATAATAACTGTCTAATTGGACAATAATAAATAATTTATGTTAATCAACTGACCAGTTGTTCATAGTAATAGTAATATAAATAAAACTATTATTATTGTCCGTTATGATTCACCCCTGTTTTCAGACACAATATATTTATTATTATTTAATGAAACAAGTGTTATTTCATATCAATATAAACACAAAAGTTAAGGACAAGATTCTTAAAACATAAGAAAAAAGGTAGTCTTTAAATAACTTCATTAGCAAGAATTATTCAATTAGGTTTCTGCCCTCCCTCCATAGTGATACCCGATCGTGATGTTCTAAATTGATAATTTATGCTTTGCATTTTTCGATTGCCAAGATCTTAGTTTATTATTTATGTATTTTTTGGTCTGTACATTTATGAAAACAATGTGTAACTTTTCCAAGTTGAACTACAAAGAATAAATGTACCTATCTCAAGTTTAACTGACATAATAGCTATAAAATAGTATTCGTTGAATCACCGACTATATTCTTCCCCAGCATGAATTAATCAATTACGTTTTCGCTCTCCCTTCAAAGCCAATCGACCTTTTGGACTAAAACACAATATTTAACATACATAGTCCTCACACTCTGTTTTGTGTCAATACACTCATTACATCGGCAGTTATTAGGGTTTTTGTGTTGAATCCTCTCAGTTCCAATTCCTCTTCCATATACAATCCTCTCAGTTCCAATTCCTCTTCCATATACAATCCTCTCCCTCTGATCATCGTTTCATTCCCCTTCCTTTGTATTTTCTTACATTTACTATCAATTCTTACTATTTCTGTATTTAGTTTATTTATTCATTTCATTTTATTATTGCATTTGTTTCTCTTAAATCAATATTATTTCAAACCGTCTGGGCATCTTCCACTTTTTAATTTATCTCTTTTTCGTCTTTTTACTATAAATCTATTTCCATTTAGTTAAGGTGTTAATTTAAATATTTATCTATTTACATGTATATTTATTATTGTACGATACTCTTCACAGTAGCAACACACACACTTCAGTAAAATTGAATCGTGAAAAATTTTAATTTTTATAATTTTTTAATTAGAATTTTCAGATTCTTCACATAAAAACTTGGTTTCCGGTATTTTTAGTTTTCTTGTACGAGCAATAGTTTTCGAGATATTAGTCTTTGAAAGTTGCGTTTTAGTTAAAATCAATTGGGAGTGGATTCAAAGAGACCTCAGTCAGCAAACCAGGCGAAGAGTGGGGGCGACCCTCCCCCCTGCTCAAAATCCTGGCTACGCCCCTGTCAATTTCACATGTATCTTTTCATATTGAACCAATTATGTACTTTTATACTTCCCCAGTTACACTCAATACTTTAACTTTCTAAGGGAACTTCACATTTGTAGCCGAGATATTTTGAAACACTTAATCTATATTAATAAAGCTGAAACGGGGTTTGTTTGTTTGTTTGTTTGTTTGTTTGTATGTATGTTTGTTCCAGCATCACGCCCAAACCGCTGGACGGATTTTTATGAAACTGCCCATGTAGCATTCTTTTGAGCCCGATTGAATAATAGGCTATGTGACGTCCCAAAATTTTGATCGGGAGGGGGGGGTTGTAAAAGGGGCCTAAGTATAAAAATAGTGCTAACTCATTAACTAATGGTCAAATTGTCATGAAATTTCACACGTAGTCTTTTTAAAAGCCAAACAGGAAAAAAAATTGTGTGGCGTCCCAAAGTTTTGAACGGGAGGGGGGGTTGTGGGGGGGCCTAAGTATAAATATAGAGCTAACTCATTAACTAATGGGCGAATCGTCATGAAATTTCACATGTAGTATTTTTAAAAGCCAAATAAGAAAAAAAGGTGTGTGGCGTCCCAAAGTTTTGAACGGGAGGGGGGGTTGTGGGGGGGCCTAAGTATAAATATAGAGCTAACTCTTTAACAGTTGGTCGCATTGTCACGAAGTTTCACATGTAGTATTCCTGAAGACCAAATAAAAAAATAGGCGGTGTGACGGCTCAAAATTTTTTACGGGAGGGGGGGTAGTGGGGGGGCCTAAGTATAAATATAGAGCTAACTCATTAACTAATGGGCGAATCGTCATGAAATTTCACACGTAGTATTTTTAAAAGCCAAATAGGAAAAAAAGGTGTGTGGCGTCCCAAAGTTTTGAACGGGAGGGGGGGTTGTGGGGGGGCCTAAGTATAAATATAGAGCTAACTCTTTAACGGTTGGTCGCATTGTCACGAAGTTTCACATGGAGTATTCCTGAAGACCAAATAGAAAAATAGGCGGTGTGACGGCTCAAAATTTTTTACGGGAGGAGGGGGTAGTTGGGGGGCCTAAGTATAAATATAGATCTAACTCATTAACTAATGGGCGAATCGTCATGAAATTTCACATGTAGTATTTTTAAAAGCCAAATAGGAAAAAAAGGTGTGTGGCGTCCCAAAGTTGTGAACGGGAGGGGGGGTTGTGGGGGGGCCTAAGTATAAATATAGAGCTTATATTAATAAAGCTGAAACGGGGTTTGTTTGTTTGTTTGTTTGTTTGTATGTATGTATGTTTGTTCCAGCATCACGCCCAAACCGCTGGACGGATTTTTATGAAACTGCCCATGTAGCATTCTTTTGAGCCCGATTGAATAATAGGCTATGTGGCGTCCCAAAATTTTGATCGGGAGGGGGGGTTGTAGGGGGGGCCTAAGTATAAAAATAGTGCTAACTCATTAACTAATGGTCAAATTGTCATGAAATTTCACACGTAGTTTTTTTAAAAGCCAAACAGGGAAAAAGGTGTGTGGCGTCCCAAAGTTTTGAACGGGAGGGGGGGTTGTGGGGGGGCCTAAGTATAAATATAGAGCTAACTCTTTAACGGTTGGTCGGATTGTCACGAAATTTCACATGGAGTATTCCTGAAGACCAAATAGAAAAATAGGCGGTGTGACGGCTCAAAATTTTTTACGGGAGGGGGGGGGTAGTTGAGGGGCCTAAGTATAAATATAGAGCTAACTCATTAACTAATGGGCGAATCGTCATGAAATTTCACATGTAGTATTTTTAAAAGCCAAATAGGAAAAAAAGGTGTGTGGCGTCCCAAAGTTTTGAACGGGAGGGGGGGTTGTGGGGGCCTAAGTATAAATATAGAGCTAACTCTTTAACGGTTGGTCGGATTGTCACGAAATTTCACATGGAGTATTCCTGAAGGCCAAATAGAAAAATAAGGTGTGTGGCGTTCCAAAGTTTTGATCGGGAGGGGGGGTTGTAAGGGGGGCCTACGTATATAAATAGTGCTAACTCATTAACTAATGGTCGAATTGTCATGAAATTTCACATGTAGTATTCCTAAAGGTCAAATAGAAATATTAGGTGTGTGACGGCTCAAAATTTTTTACGGGAGGGGGGGGGTAGTTGGGGGGCCTAAGTATAAATATAGAGCTAACTCATTAACTAATGGGCGAATCGTCATGAAATTTCACATGTAGTATTTTTAAAAGCCAAATAGGAAAAAAAGGTTTGTGGCGTCCCAAAGTTTTGAACGGGAGGGGGGGTTGTGGGGGGGCCTAAGTATAAATATAGAGCTAACTCTTTAACGGTTGGTCGGATTGTCACGAAATTTCACATGGAGTATTCCTGAAGGCCAAATAGAAAAATAAGGTGTGTGGCGTTCCAAAGTTTTGATCGGGAGGGGGGGTTGTAAGGGGGGCCTACGTATATAAATAGTGCTAACTCATTAACTAATGGTCGAATTGTCATGAAATTTCACATGTAGTATTCCTAAAGGTCAAATAGAAATATTAGGTGTGTGACGGCTCAAAATTTTTTACGGGAGGGGGGGGTAGTTGGGGGGCCTAAGTATAAATATAGAGCTAACTCATTAACTAATGGGCGAATCGTCATGAAATTTCACATGTAGTATTTTTAAAAGCCAAATAGGAAAAAAAGGTTTGTGGCGTCCCAAAGTTTTGAACGGGAGGGGGGGTTGTGGGGGGGCCTAAGTATAAATATAGAGCTAACTCTTTAACGGTTGGTCGGATTGTCACGAAATTTCACATGGAGTATTCCTGAAGGCCAAATAGAAAAATAAGGTGTGTGGCGTTCCAAAGTTTTGATCGGGAGGGGGGGTTGTAAGGGGGGCCTACGTATATAAATAGTGCTAACTCATTAACTAATGGTCGAATTGTCATGAAATTTCACATGTAGTATTCCTAAAGGTCAAATAGAAATATTAGGTGTGTGACGGCTCAAAATTTTTTACGGGAGGGGGGGGTAGTTGGGGGGCCTAAGTATAAATATAGAGCTAACTCATTAACTAATGGGCGAATCGTCATGAAATTTCACATGTAGTATTTTTAAAAGCCAAATAGGAAAAAAAGGTTTGTGGCGTCCCAAAGTTTTGAACGGGAGGGGGGGTTGTGGGGGGGCCTAAGTATAAATATAGAGCTAACTCTTTAACGGTTGGTCGGATTGTCACGAAATTTCACATGGAGTATTCCTGAAGGCCAAATAGAAAAATAAGGTGTGTGGCGTTCCAAAGTTTTGATCGGGAGGGGGGGTTGTAAGGGGGGCCTACGTATATAAATAGTGCTAACTCATTAACTAATGGTCGAATTGTCATGAAATTTCACATGTAGTATTCCTAAAGGTCAAATAGAAATATTAGGTGTGTGACGGCCCAAAATTTTGAACAGGAAGGAGGGTTGTGGGGGGGGCTAAATATACATATAGAGTTAGCTCATTAACGGTTGGTCGTATTGTCACGAAATTTCGCATATATTATTCCTGAAGGCCAAATAGAAAAATAAGGAGTGTGGCGTCCCGAAGTTTTGAACGGGTGGCGGGGTTGTGGGGGGGGGGACTAAGTATAAATATAGAGCTAGCTCATTAACGGTTGATCGTATTGTCATGAATCGGATTGTCATGAATTTTACATGTAGTAGTAGTAACTATGTATTCGCTGTGGGGTTCACTGTTGCAAAACATTTACTAGCTGTGATGTCCAGCGTTCCTAATATCGTACTAGCTGTGGGGTCCGCTGTTGCAAGGTACTTACTAGCTGTAGTGCTCAGCCCCAGCGTTCCTAACTATGTACTGGCTGTGGGGTTCGCTGTTGCAAGGCACCTATAAGACATTTACTAGCTGTAATGCCCAGCGTTTCTAATTACGTACTAGCTGTGGGGTCTGCTGTTGCAAGGCGCTAGCAGTGTGGCCCAGCGTATTTCACTCGTAGGTACTAGCTGTGGGGTCCGCCGTTGCAAAACTCATACTAGCTGTGATGCCCTGTGGTTCTAACTACATACTATCTGTGGGGTTCGCAGTTGCAAGGCCCCTACTACCTGTAGGGCCCAGCGTTCCTAAAAACGTACTAGCTGTGGGGTCCGTCGTTGCAAAAGCATACTAGCTGTGATGCCCAGGGTTCCTAATATCGTACTAGCTGTGGGGTCCGTTGTTGCAAGGCATTTACTAGCTGTAGTGCCCAGCGTTCCTAACTTCTTACTAGCTGTGGGGTCCGTTGTTGCAAGGCATTTACTAGCTGTAGTGCCCAGCGTTCCTAACTATGTACTAGCTGTGAAGTTCGCTGTTGCAAAGCACTTACTAACTGTAATGCCCAGCGTATTTAACTACATACTAGCTGTGGGGTCCGCTGTTGCAAGGCACTTAATAGCTGTGATGCCCAGCGTTCCTAACTTCGTACTAGCTGTGGGGTCCGCTGTTGCGAGGCACATACTAGCTGTGGTGACCAGCGTTCCTAACTACGTACTAGCTGTTGGGTCCGCCGTCGCAAGGCACATACTAGCTATGATGCCCAGCATTCCCAACTACGTACTAGCTGTGGTGCTCAGCGTTGCAAGCCACATACTAGCTGTGGTCACAAACGTTCTTAAGTACGCACTGACTAGGACGTCCAGCGATGCTAAGTATTCACTAGGTGTGGCTTCCGCCGTTGAAAGGCGCATACTAGCTGTGGTGCCCAGGGGTCCTAAAAACTTACTAGCGTTACAACAGCTGAAGGACTATAAGCCTTATTCCGTATGAATAATTGAAAATTATAACATCATGAATGTACTGTCGAGGAACTGAATAGCGTTATAGAAGATATTGGGAGAAAAATCAAAGTTCCCCGGGCAACGCCGGGTATAACTGCTATAGATTTAATATTTGTTAAAACTGATAGAGAACGACCGGATTATCTGAATCCTACACAAAAATCAAAATAAAAATGTTTTTCAAAAAATTTGCGCTATTTAACGGTTTATAGGCTTAATAATTGTTAAAACTGATACGACAGAATCAGATATATCCGAAAAGTCCCATCCGACGGACGACGTGCTCAAGGCTATTTTCAACCTAAGTGAAATTTCACCTACCCAGGTTTATTTACATAACATACGTCTCATTATCGAGTACCTCACATTCGAAAAAGCCCTGGATCATCGCTTAAAGTCCCATCCGAAGAACGACGTGCTCAAAGTGTTTTTTAACTTCCCGATTGAAACATCTGACCTAAGTGCCTCAGCTAGATTTCTAAGTGGCGATCCTGAGCTCGGTAGACTCCATTCTTGAAATTTCTCGCTTTTTAACGGTTTATAGATTTAATATTTGTTAAAACTGACAGAGAACGACCGGATTATCTGAATCCTACACAAAAATCAAAATAAAAATGTTTTTCAAAAAATTTGCGCTATTTAACGGTTTATAGGCTTAATAATTGTTAAAACTGATACGACAGATTCAGATTTATCCGGAAAGTCCCATCCGAAGGACGACGTGCTCAAGGCTATTTTCAACCTAAGTGATATTTCACCTACCCAGGTTTATTTACATAACATACGTCTCATTATCGAGTACCTCACATTCGAAAAAGCCCTGGATCATCGCTTAAAGTCCCATCCGAAGGACGACGTGCTCAAAGTGTTTTTTAACTTCCCGATTGAAACATCTGACCTAAGTGCCTCAACTAGATTTCTAAGTGGCGATCCTGAGCTCGGTAGACTCCATTCTTGAAATTTCTCGCTTTTTAACGGTTTATAGATTTAATATTTGTTAAAACTGATAGAGAACGACCGGATTATCTGAATCCTACACAAAAATCAAAATAAAAATGTTTTTCAAAAAATTTGCGCTATTTAACGGTTTATAGGCTTAATAATTGTTAAAACTGATACGACAGATTCAGATTTATCCGGAAAGTCCCATCCGAAGGACGACGTGCTCAAGGCTATTTTCAACCTAAGTGAAATTTCACCTACCCAGGTTTATTTACATAACATACGTCTCATTATCGAGTACCTCACATTCGAAAAAGTCCTGGAACATCGCTTAAAGTCCCATCCGAAGGACGACGTGCTCATTGTTATTTTTCACTTCCCGATTAAAACATCTGACCTAAGTGCCTCAGCTAGATTTGTAAGTGGCGATCCTGAGCTCGGTAGACTCCATTCTTGAAATTTCTCGCTTTTTAACGGTTTATAGATTTAATATTTGTTAAAACTGATAGAGAACGACCGGATTATCTGAATCCTACACAAAAATCAAAATGAAAATGTTTTTCAAAAAATTCGCGCTATTTAACGGTTTATAGGCTTAATAATTGTAAAAACTGATACGACAGATTCAGATTTATCCGGAAAGTCCCATCCGAAGGACGACATGCTCAAGGCTTTCAACCTAAGTGGAAATTGACCTACCCAGGTTTATTTACATAACATACGTCTCATTATCGAGTACCTCACATTCGAAAAAGCCCTGGATCATCGCTTAATGTCCCATCCGAAGGACGAAGTGCTCAAAGTTATTTTTAACTTCCCGATTAAAACATCTGACCTAAGTGCCTCAGCTAGATTTCTAAGTGGCGATCCTGAGCTCGGTAGACTCCATTCTTCAAATTTCTCGCTTTTTAACGGTTTATAGATCTAATATTTGTTAACTGACAGAGCCATAGAGTGTGCTGGTTTCGGATTATGCCAACGTCAGCACAACGTTCAGACTGACTTTAAATATGGTGACACCGATCCACTATGGAAGAAAAATGCCCAAAAAAAAAAGATGTATGTATAGATATGAACACAAATTAAAACTGGTGTACATTGTGATATCTATATTAATAAAGCTGAAACGGGGTTTGTTTGTTTGTTTGTTTGTTTGTTTGTTTGTATGTATGTATGTTTGTTCCAGCATCACGCCCAAACCGCTGGACGGATTTTTATGAAACTTCCCATGTAGCATTCTTTTGAGCCCGATTGAATAATAGGCTATGTGGCGTCCCAGAATTTTGAACGGTAGGGAGGGTTATAAGGGGGGCCTAAGTATATAAATAGTCCTACCTCATTACGGTTGGTCGGATTATCACGAAATTTCACATGTAGTATTCTTACAGACCAAATAGAAATATGAGGTGTGTGGCGTACCAAAATTTTGAACGGGAGGGGGGGTTGTGGGGGGGCCGAAGTATAAATATAGAGCAAACTCTTTAACGGTTGGTCGGATTGTCACGAAATTTCACATGTAGTATTTTTAAAAGCCAAATAGGAAAAAAAGGTGTGTGGCGTCCCAAAGTTTTGAACGGGAGGGGGGGTTGTGGGGGGGCCTAAGTATAAATATAGAGCAAACTCTTTAACGGTTGGTCGGATTGTCACGAAATTTCACATGTAGTATTTTTAAAAGCCAAATAGGAAAAAAAGGTGTGTGGCGTACCAAAATTTTGAACGGGAGGGGGGGTTTTGGGGGGGCCTAAGTATAAATATAGAGCTAACTCTTTAACGGTTGGTCGGATTGTCACGAAATTTCACATGTAGTATTCTTAAAGGCCAAATAGAAAAATAAGGTGTGTGGTGTCCCAAAGTTTTGAACGGGAGGGGGTTGTGGGGGGCCTAAGTATAAATATAGAGCTAGCTCATTAACTAATGGTCGGATTGTCACGAAATTTCACATGTAGTATTTTTAAAAGCCAAATAGGAAAAAAAGGTGTGTGGCGTCCCAAAGTTTTGAACGGGAGGAGGGGTTGTGGGGGGGCCTAAGTATAAATATAGAGCTAACTCTTTAACGGTTGGTCGGATTGTCACGAAATTTCACATGGAGTATTCCTGAAGGCCAAGTAGAAAAATAAGGTGTGTGGCGTTCTAAAGTTTTGAACGGGAGGGGGGGTTGAGGGGGGCCTAAGTATAAATATAGAGCTAGCTCATTAACGGTTGGTCGCATTGTCACAAAATTTCACATGTAGTATTCCTGAAGACCAAATAAAAAAAAAGGTGTGTGGCGTCCCAAAAATTTGAACGGGTGGAGGGGGGGGTAGGCCTAAGTATAAATATAGTGCTAACTCATCAAAGAATGGTCGGATTGTCACAAAATTTCACATGTAGTATTTTTAAAATCCAAATAGAAATATAAGATGTGTGGCGACCCAAAGTTTTGAACGGGAGGTGAGGTTGTGGGGATAGGCCTAAGTATAAATATAGTGCTGGCTCATTAACGGTTGGTCAGATTGTCACGAAATTTCACATGTAGTATTTCTGAAAGTCAAATAGAAAAATAGGCGGTGTGACGGCTCAAAATTTTGTACGGGAGGGGGGGTAGTGGCGGGGGGGCCTAAGTATAAATATAGTGCTAGCTCAATAACGGTTGGTCGTATTGTCATGGAATTTCACATGTAGTATTCTTAAAAGCCAAATAGAAATATAGGGTGTATATGTCACAAAATTTTGAACGGGAGGGTGGGTTTATGGGGGCCTAAGTATAAGTATAGTGATGTCATTAACGGATGATCGGATTGTCACGAAATTTCACATGTAGTATTCATAAAGGCCAAATAGAAAAATAGGGTGTGACGTCAAAAAATTGTGAACGGGAGGGGGGTTATGGGGGTAGGCCTAAATTTGAAGATAGTGATAGGTCATTAACGGATGATTGGATTGTCATGGAATTTCACATGTACTATTATTGATGGCCAAATAGAAAAATACACTAGCTGTGATGCCCAGTGGTTCTAACTAGGTACTAGCTGTGGGGTCCGCCGTTACAAAAACATACTAGCTGTGATGCCCAGCGTTTCTAACTAGGTACTAGCGGTGGGGTCCGCTGTTGCGAGGCACATACTAGCTGTGATGCCCTGTGGTTTTAACTACATACTATCTGTGGGCTCCGCAGTTGCAAGGCACCTACTAGCTGTAGGGCCCAGCGTTCCTAAAAACGTACTAGCTGTGGGGTCCGCCGTTGCAAAAACATACTAGCGGTGATGCCCAGCGTTTCTAATTAGGTACTAGCGGTGGGGTCCGCCATTGCAGAACACATACTAGCTGTGATGCTGAGCGTTTCTAACTACGTACTAGCTGTGGGGTCCGCCGTTGCAAAAACATACTAGCTGTGATGCCCAGCGTTTCTAATTAGGTACTAGAGGTGGGGTCCGCCGTTGCAGAACACATACTAGCTGTGATGCTGAGCGTTTCTAACTACGTACTAGCTGTGGGGTCCGCTGTTGCAAGGCACTTACTAGCTGTGATGCCCAGCGTTCCTAATTTCGTACTAGATGTGGGGTCCGCTGTTGCGAGGCTCATACTAGCTGTGGTGACCAGCGTTCCTAACTACGTACCTGCTGTGGGGTCCGCCGTCGCAAGGCCCATACTAGCTGTGATGCCCAGCGTTTCTAACTAGGTACTACCGGTGGGGTCCGCCGTTGCAAGGCATATACTACCTGTGGTGCCCAGCGTTCCTAACTACGTACTAGCTGTGGTGCCCAGCGTTGCAAGGCACATACTAGCTGTGGTCAAAACGTTCTTATGTACGCACTGGCTAGGACGTCCAGCGATGCTAAGTATTCACTAGCTGTCGTTTCCGCAGTTGAAAGGCGCATACTAGCTGTGGTGCCCAGGGATCCTAAAAAATTACTAGCGTTACTACAGTTGAATTCCGTATGAATAATCAAAAATTATAACATCACTGTCGAGGAACTGAATAGCCTTATAGGAGATATTGGGAGAAAAGTCAAAGTTCCCCGGGCAACGCCGGGTATTACTGCTAGTAAAAAATAAAGAAAAACGAATGTTATAAAAAAAAATGTTGTCTATTTCACAAAATATATATAATATGGGAGTACTTTCGGTACTGCTACCATCTTCAGAGGCGATATACTTAAAAAATAGGACTGTTGAGTAGGTTCCAGAAAAAATAATACATTGTACAAACATGTCAACAGCACTAAAGAAAAAAGAAAAAACATAAGATAAAAATGGGTTTACTATCTAAAATGTAGTTTTTGTAATTTTGTTTACGTAAGTCGAACTGGGAGACAATTTAAAAATAGGGTAAAAGAACACGTTTCAGAAATAGGCTTAAACATTGACACAACACGAACTTCAGTAAAATTAAATCGTAAAAAATTTTTATTTTCATAAATTTTTAATTAGAATTTTCATATTCTTCACATAAAAACTTAGGTTCTCGGTATTTTTAGTTTTCTTGTACGAGCAATAGTTTTCGAGATATTGGTCTTTGAAAGTTGCGTTTTAGTTAAAATCAATTGGGAGTGGATTCAAAGAGACCTCAGTCAGCAAACCAGGCGAAGACTGGGGGCGACCCTCCCCCCTGCCCAAAATCCTGGCTACGCCCCTGTCAATTTCACATGTATCTTTTCATATTGAACCAATTATGTACTTTTATACTTCCCCAGTTAAACTCAATACTTTAACTTTCTAAGGGAACTTCACATTTTTAGCCGAGATATTTTGAAACACTTAATAAAAAATTTTAAAAAACGTGTTTTTTGTTTAAATATTGTCTATTTCACAAAATATATATAATTTGGGAGTGAGACAATTTAAAAATAGGGTAAAGAACACGTTTCAAAAATAGGCTTAAACATTGACACAACACACACTTCAGTAGAATTAAATCGTAAAAAATTTTAATTTTTATAATGTTTTTAATTAGAATTTTCAGATTCTTCACATAAAAACTAGGTTTCCGGTATTTTTAGTTTTCTTGTACGAGCAATAGTTTTCGAGATATTGGTCTTTGAAAGTTGCGTTTTATGTAAAATCAATTGAGTAGGTGATTTCCAAAACCAGCCATTTCTCATGTTGAGTGCCAAAAGTAGCTATTAGAAAACTTAAATAAAAAATAGCAAATTTTCTAGCCACAATATATTTGGCAATGTTTGCAAGACGAGAGATAAAGTTATTACCCACCCATGAAAAAAAAAATCGGAACTTCAACTTAAAACGGTTAATTTCTATCAGTTTTTGGTGATTATCCCAAAAGTTGTTTACGGACAAATGGCTGGTTTTGGAAATCACCTACTCAATTGGGAGTGGATTCATAGAGACCTCAGCCCGCAAACCGGGCAAAGAGTGGGGTCGACCTTGAAGAATCTCTAAGTTACCTGTACGTATGAGTTCGTCAAAATTATCAACAGTTATGAAAAACAGAAATGGCATGAGGTTACAAAATACTAAAAAGAAACTTACTTCATGGTTATTTTATTAAATATATTGTGAGAAGAGATATTTACGTTGATACGCTTCGATTGGCACCAAAGCGGAGTCGATGTCATTTTTCATTCGAGAGATATCGTGCAGGAAAAATTGACCACGCACATACACACACACACTTTCTTTCCAAAAATAGTGTAATACTGTAATGACCTTGAAACATAAAAATATGATGAAAATGTTGATTTCAATTTTTGGACCCATTACAATAACTTTCAATATGCTGAGAAGTTAATAATTACACAAGTCAACATGATTTGTGAGGTGGCTAACTTCACTTTACGAAACATATAAGGAAGTAAAAATAATACCTACTTATTTTTTTGTATTCTTCGTTGATGAATTCTTATGTTGAAAAAATAGTTGAAAGTTGTTGGCTTTCTAAGGGGGAATCCCCATGAGTAGGCAGTGACTCATAGAGGAAGGAGGTCAGAGTAAAACAAGCACGGATGCCAACTGTACCGTTCATTGGGGGACCTATGTTTTACCACTACCTTAGCCACGTAGCAAGAGTAGCAAATGCTACGGGCCCCGCACTCCAACGCCTGTCTGACCGTAAAAAAATATCAATTTAGATAGGAGCGTAAAAATATTTTGCATGCCTTAAGCGCGAAGCGCTTAGGTATGCTTTACTCCCACCTGAAAATCTAAAACTCGATTTCGTCACGTTAAATCTTATCTGAAATTAATCATTTACATTTATATGGTATATCATTAGAATGGTGTTTCCCGAACGTAAAAATTGCCTTGCGCATTTACTTGTCTCTCATGATCACTAATTGCAGTGGCGAACGTTCTTTTTCTACATTAAACGTATTAAAAATGAGTTAAGGAACGCGATGGGCCAAGAACGTCTTAATCATCTCACTTTGAATGAATATAGAGCATGATTTGCTTAAAGAAGTCGATATTGGAAGTGTTATCTCTAAATTTGCCCATATTAAATCTAGAAAAGTTTATTTGTAACAGTTTTGTTCTATTTAATACCCTAAACTTGAGAAACTAAAGCAAACCAAGGGCCTCTTGACAGAATTTGCTACAGGCCCCTCGCTGGCTTAATCCGGCACTGCCACTACCTGCTTCTCCATATGTTTATATATCTCACTTATAACTATATTTATATATAATACTTATAACTGAACTGTAATCATATAGTCTATTATATATAACGCTGTCCCAGAAGAGCAATGTATAATTGCTAAAATAATATTGATAATTGCAAATAAAAGTCGTCGGTGAATCAACGGCAAGGTACTTCCCCAGCGCGAATTAAGTAACTACCATTCGCTCTCCCTCTGGAACCAATCTACCGATTTGGTTCAAAATCAGTAAGTCTTACTTAGATAATACTGAATTAACTTACTTAACTTTGATGTTACATTTGTTACTTAGCACTCCACTTCCTCTTGGCCCATTCAACTGAAAATGTATTGATATCGTCAATATGAGATTTTGGATTTACGTATAAAATTTTTTGTCAATATATTCATTACAGTAAAAGCTCTTTATTCGCGGGGTATATGTTCCGTAAATATGCCGCGAATACAGAAACCGTGGATATGGAATGGTAATTAGTATGGAATCATAGGGGATACGTTCCAAGGTTCCAAAATAAAACCAATATATATCAAAATAAAATCAATTTATTGAGAAATTCTCAATTAAAATCCATCGTTATTGTCAGCTTTAGGCAAGGGTTTAAAGAATTTAATAATTTTTTCTTGTTTTGCCGCATTTAAAAGGTCTTTAAATTCAGATTGATATTGAGCTGTAGCATTAATAATTTGCCTTTTAAAAATAAGGCTCCTTTCCATAGATGGATCAATTTTCATGAAGAAATCACAAAGTTCATTTACCATACGTAAACCTTCACTCAGATTTTTCAAGTTAAAGATCACCTTTTCAGTGCTCGTTGAAGGCTCTTCTTCAGTGGAATGTGGAGTTAACATTTCCTCCAAGTCGGTTTCGGTCAAGTAAGTCATCCTGCGAATCAAGCAACTCCTGAATGTCACTTGATTCTATCTGTTCGAAGCCATCTCGTCCTATTCCATTTGTAACTTGAACAACATTGTCAGTTAAAGTTTGAATTTGCGCGGATTCTTCATCATTTCCGACAGTCAAAACAGGCCACAGTTTTTTCCAGCATGTGTCTGCCTCGGCACGTAACAGCAGTACTCAAAGGATGCCGTTAATAAACGACACCGAACCCCTTTCTGTTTACCGATTGCATCCGCGAATAAAGAAATTTTTAGCCGCGAATACAGGAACTGGGTTGCAATTTTTTCACCCGCGAACAATGAAACCGTGAATAAGGAAGTTTTAATGGTTTTTATGTTAAGCCCCTCTAAACTCTACCTTCCCTTTTGTCGTTTTGGCTGAAAATTAATAGATGTCGTCCTTATGGGGTTCTTGATACACATATAAAATTTGTTTTTCATTTTTTGAAATCAAGGGGTAGGAAGACATGAAATTCCCTTGAAAACTCAATTCTGTGTGAAAACGTATTTTCCCCACCCGCGCAGATTCCAAAAATGAAAAACAAAAAATTACTATAATTTGATAGAATGAATGTATCGACACCAAATTTTATACGTGTATCCACAATCCCAGAAGGAAATTTTCAACCAAATCGACCAAAGGGGGGAATTAGGGGTGGTCTTAACCCAAAAGTGATTAGAGACTGGTTGATTGGTTTTAGAGGGAGAGTGATAACTTATTGGTGATTCACCGATGTCATTATAATTTGTAATATCCTTCTGACAAAATAAATTTACATTTTTCTACTTATTTTTAACTTTTTTGTGACTCATTCTTCCCTGACAAAAGGTAAACATTTGTGACCTTTGTAAAAAATTGCAAAGGATGATAATAATAATGTGATGAAAAGATTGGTATTTTAGTGAGGTCTTTTCCTGTTAGCAGCAGTGGGTGGCAGAAGAGGTGGGGGAAGGGGGGGACATTTACCTTGGAAGGTCGACAGTACCAAATGTACAATATTATTAGTTTCCTGATCCGGATAAGTGAAATTATGGGGTGTAATTTCAGGGAGAATCCATTCATAGGAACAGAAAATATAGAACACATTGTGCCGAATTTCCGTTAAAAAAAAAGTGTACTTGCCAAGCGCGAATTAATCCTGATAACTATGACAATATATAGGCTCATATAATTTCAATAGAATCATTGGTAGCATTTGTAGAAATAGAAACAATGTATATATATACATATATACAGTAGAGTCCCGCTAATCCGGACTAGATGGGACCGGACCCCGTCCGGTGTAAATGAAATTACCTGTAAAATGCACAAGATAAATATTTTTGCGATTTTTTTTCTCATAAATACACCTTTTCCTTCAGCTTAATTTTATTTTCAATACTACATAATGTATAATATTATATTTTTTTTCTCATAAATACACCTTTTCCTTCAGCTTAATTTTATTTTCAATACTACATAATGTATAATATACATTATGTAGTATTGAAAATAAAATTAAGCTGAAGGAAAAGGTGTATTTATGAGAAAAAAACATCGCAAAAATATTTATCATGTGCATTTTACAGGTAATTTCATTTACACCGGACGGGGTCCGGTCCCATCTAGTCCGGATTAGCGGGACTCTACTGTATATTATTAGGGTGTTCCTTAAATTGAAAAAGTTGAAATTTTGAAACGTGCTCCCCCAGGTCGAAAGAAGTTCCCAAAACAAAATTTTTGGCGCCGAAAAAAATATGCTAATACAGAGATAATGGCATTGTCAAAATGTCATGAGGGGAGAAATCACCCAGTGGTGACACTCCCTAGTCGCTGTTTTTCTCTCGTTTATAGCTAATCACTGTCACTGCTTCTGCTTAGGAGGTCTTTAGGCCATTGACGCTTAAGCCGTTGTTGTAGAATCTTTGTGATTAAAACTCAAAATTTATTTATTGTATCGTACTACTGTACAAAACAAACCACGGTACATTAATGATATAATGTAAGAATTAAGAATTTTAAAAACGAAATATGTAAACGTTAAATTCTGAACAGGACTATAAAATAAAACAATGTACAGTACGTAATGAAAACAAGAATAATATTTTTAGACTCACTCAAAAAAGTCCCGTAAGGTTTTTTTGCTTTAAAGAAGACCGACGTCGTTTTGCGATCTTGTAGGCGACTCAAGGTCAGTAGCTCAGCAGATGATGTATCGCTTTGTTTCTCGAAGTTAATTATTTTTGTACTTACCGCTCGCTAAATAAAATTTATAAATAAATAAAATAAATACAATTAAAAAATAAATACATTTCCTCCAAACCCAATAGAGCATTTGGGCTAACACTCAATACTATATTTGACTCACATTGTGGCTTCTGAGTCCTCAAAATAAATTTTGTGTCGATACATTCATTACATCGGCATTTCATACAGATAGCATTTCTTTTTTTATTTTGGAATGTAGAGGTTGAAAAACATGAAATTCCATTAAAAACTCCGCTTCGAATTTATGATCGATTACATAACTTCCCTTATACTTCGTGTAGGTGGGAAAGTAAAAATTGCAATGGAATAACTTTACCATTAAGGGAGTGTCACCACTGGGTGATTTATCACCTCAAGACATTTTGACATTGCAATTATCTCTTTATTAGGACATTTGCTTATTGTATTTATTTGTATACAGTTGTAAGTTATTTGTAAATAAAGTAAAAATAATAATAATAACTTTACTAATATTCCTTATAGATAAACTTCTAAAAATCTATTTTGTTCCTTAGCATGTCTTTGAAAACCAAAAAGAATTTACAAATACAAATTGCTCATTTGCTGCAACAACCACATTACTCAAAAGTGGGCGTTTTTCAGTTATGGACACAGAAAGAACCATTCTCAGATATACTTTCAGTGGGTAGAACGACCCATCTGAGCTTCAAATGCCCGCCGAGAAAACAATTATTGCTGCAAGAATGTCATAATTCAAAGTGAGGGTAGTTATGAGGTAAGGGAGAAACCTCAGTAAGGCCTACAGCTGTTACTGTACATTTTATCTTCTTTTATATTGGATTCTTTCAATAAAACATGCTGAGTTATTTTTCGTCAAAAGTTTGAATTGCTCCTCCTGGAAAATCACAGTTTTTGAGTTATGTCACTGTTGCAGCAAATGAGAGAAGTGTCCTGAGGGTAGACGCCCCCCACTCTGGATCCGCGCCTGAAATTCCTATGTTGACGTAATGACAGAGAGAAAGGCGAGCTGCTCTATTCCTGAGTAACAGGTACAGATATCTGAAGTAGCTGGAATAGATAACAGTTTTGACGCAGAACTTCTGAGAAAGAGGAGAGAATCATTTCCAAGAATCATCCATATATCTATATTGTAGACTTTATGTAATCGATTAGTAATTCGATGTGGAGTTTTCCCCGGAATTTGATGTTTACCTGCCCCCTTATTACAAAAATTTTTAAAAAAATCAGTGAATCTTGTGTACTTGCCCATCAGGAATTACGTTTTCGCTCTTCCCCGTTCCAATCCACCGTTAGGGCTAAAACTCAATAATACCTTGTGAATCCTCATGCTAAATTTTATAGAGGGAGCCGGTAGCTCAGTGGTATGCGTGCTTGACTTCTGAGCTCAAGAACGTGGGTTCGAAACCCGACCGAGGCCCTTAGTTTATTTTATCTGGGAGGTAAATTAAACTTAAGCACGCCGTTCTTCGGATGGACGTCAAGCGATGGTCCCGAGCCTGTACGATGTCAAGTACTCGTTAAAGAGACTACCCTAGGTGAATAAAAAATTTAGGGTAGACAAAATTTAGGTCTCCCACAGTAGAGTCGGGCTTAAGTCCACCAGAGTGACGAAAGAGCGCTCTGGTAGTAGGCGATATGACCTCGTAGTTAAAGCCCGGGCATGAGTCATAAAACCTAACCCTAAATTTTAAATCGATTCATTCGCATCGGCAGTTGTTAGAGTATTTGAATCGAGCCTCTCTTCTCTGGTCCCTAGTTCTTATGGGGTTTTGAATTTATATATAAAATTTCATATCGATACTTTCATTACATCGGAAGTTATGGAGAGTTTTTGGTAGATCTCCCATCCCTAAAATAGTAAGTTTCGTCCTTATGGGTTTTTAAATTCACGAATGAATTTTTGGGTCGATACATTGATTACAACGGTATTTACTGGAGATTCTCAGTTAAGCCTCTCCCCTAATCCCTCCCTTCCCTTTGGTCGATTTGGCTGAAAACACTGCTCGATTTCTCTCTAATCGATTAAGTTTTGACAATATAGCTATTTAAAAAAAATAAAGTGGTCGGTGAATTACTGTCAATGTCTTTCCCCAGCAAGAATTAATCACTTAAAGTTTTGCTCTCCCTCCAAAGCCAGTCCCTCATACTAAATTTTGTGTCGATAGATTCATTTTAATGGTAGTTATTAGAAATTTTGAGTTAAGCCTCACCCCTAAACCTCCCCTTCCCAATTTTGCTAAAAATCAATAGGTCGTCGTGTTTAGAGGGTTCAGGATACACAATTTAGTATCGATACATTAATTCTATCGAGAGTTATTGATCAGGGTCGCAAAACATGAAATCCTTGTGACAATCAAATTCCTGACCTATCAGTTATATGACTTACTAACTTACTTGTTGTATAATTAGTTACATATTGTTATAGTTAGTTATTATGACTCATGCCCGGGCTTTAACTACGAGGTCATATCGCCTACTACCAGAGCGCTCTTTCGTCACTCTGGTGGACTTAAGCCCGACTCTACTGTGGGAGACCTAAATTTTGTCTACCCTAAATTTTTTATTCACCTAGGGTAGTCTCTTTAACGAGTACTTGACATCGTACAGGCTCGGGACCATCGCTTAACGTCCCATCCGAAGGACGGCGTGCTTAAGTTTACTTTGCCTCCCAGATAAAATAAACTAAGGTCGGGTTTCGAACCCACGACCTTGAGCTAAGAAGGCAAGCACGCATACCACTGAGCTACCGGCGCCCCTCATATTGTTATATAATATGTTACTTGTTGTCTAATCTGTTATCAACTTGTGTCCCATGTCAACTATGTTGACTTATGATTCATTGTGTCAATATGGGAGTGATCTCATATCAGGTGTTTCTGTGAATCAGACATGTTTTTTTAAAACATGGTTACATCCTCTCTGTATTTTTAGCCTACATTCCAGAAAAAAATATAATTTATAAAATCATCATTTCTACTGAATATATTTTAATGAAACTTTATAACAATTTCAATGTTTACTTTATTTATTATTCAATATATTATCTCAATCAAAAATGAACTTAGGTACAAAAAAAAATTACTAAGATATTGAGGTTGAGGGTCTCTAAAAACTGTTAAGCTAGTCCCTGGTGATGTGAAAATATCCAGAAATTGACAGTTGTTATTTTATGGAATTTGTATGATGAAATTGAATAAATAAATAAATAAATAATAATTAATTAAAAATACACAACCTGTAGGGCCAGAGTTTGCCCTTTTTCTGCTTGAGCTGGGAGTACACAATAGAAAGGATCGATAGCCGATAGGGCTATCGGTATTATCGACAGTTCACACTAACGCAGATCGATACTCGAGCATTGCTGTTGATAATGTTGTTTACTTCCCCAGCTATTCGAAGTATAGGGGAAATTATGTAATATGTCTAAATTTCGAAGTTGAGTTTTCAAGTGAATTTGATGTTTTGTTGTTCATGTCTAAAAATTAAAAAAAAATAAAAAATAAGTGTGTCTGTGAACTAACAACTCTCTATAGAAAGCATCAGGAGACACGGCAGTGTCTCTGGTCAAGTCCGAAAAAAATGTCAAAAGACACTGCTGTGTTACTTTTCTCGTGACACCAAATGCCACTTTTTGCATCGAAAAAAGTATACTATTCATTAACAAAATGATGTTTTTTCCGACATAGCCGTCGGGAGGACTCCAAGCTGAACGAAATTTAAAAAAATGTAGCCAAAAAGAATCATTTTAGACCAAGTTTCAAAGGGTCAAAATTGGTAAAAAATAACTTTTTTTTTCTTTCTCCTTTTTCAGTGTCCGGGCGTCCGGATGACATCATCAATGTTAATATCAATTTTTTTAAATGTATAATAAATATTATGTGATCTATATCTGGTATAATAAAAAATAACCCAATATTATAACGATAACGAAAAAAAGACAGCAACGATAAAATACAAAGACAGCAACGATAAAATGCATTCAGGAAATTGATAATAATAAGAAAAAAGTGAAAAAGTTTGTGTTTGTTATTACGTGTGCAAACCGTCGTACTTGGCCGTGCTTTTCAGTTCTACTGATTTTTTTTTTTATATACAGTGGAATCCGCTTATTAGAATCACATCGGGACCACCGTACTTTGAACCTAATAAACGGACGATTCTAATAAACGGATTGGGGGAGGGGGGGGGGGGGGGGGGGAGAGAGAGAGAGAGTGAGAGACAGAAAAATATAAAAATTAGGTAGGCATGAAATCTTTCTACGCCCACTTGCATTTTCCTGAACAGAAAGTTCAGTTTCGTACCGGTTCTTTAGTAGTCTGCACAGTACTGACTGGGAAATTTCAAGACGTTCTGCAGCCTCTCGTTGCGTCATTTTAGGCAGGGCATCATACGATTTTAAAATGTCAATTTTTTCCGACAAGAAAAGATCGCGTCGTTTGTGACTCATCGCACCTTTTTAACAAACAACACGCACTCCACAATGACCCGAGTACAACTGAATAGCTTACTGTTTAAAACTCGCGGGGGTTCGGTTCAAAAATCAAAGTCTTCTGAGAATTATGTAATTATGGCTTTACTCCTTTCCGTTTTTCAGGGAATAGTCAGAAACTAAATCTGTTTACGCAAGTGTTATTTTTCCCCGAATACCGACCTTCCGTGTTCATATTTTCTGTTCATCATTCTGTGTTCATATTTGAACCCTTAAACCGTACATTCATTGCTAATAAGCGGACAAAACTCACTGTATTTTGCCGATCCGGACCGTTCCAGCGTGTTTTGATGCTAATGTGCGGATATTCATATTAAGCGAATTGCTAATAAGCGGATTCCACTGTATATCCCTTTAACGCTGGAATGCCCCGGTGGGGTCTGATGGACCCCAGCCGCACTTTGAAGTTAGTTTACATGTTGAGTACTGCAGGCCGTGCGCCTCTCGCTCCCTCCAATATCACCCCTGATCACTGCTTCCGATGTTACAGTCGTTTCTCATTTTATTATGTTCACGGCTTTCACGGAATGTAAATTTTCTTGCAAACTTTACCTTTGTTTACTCATTCTTCCTACATTTTTTTCCTTTATAGTTTGTTTTTCACTACTATTCATCCATCCTCTGTATAAATAAAAAACTGATTAAAGTTTTAGTTATTTGAGTTTTTTACCATAGTTTCCTTCAATCCTTTCACTCAATTTAGTGAAATTCAATGTTGGGGTCTGACAGGGGAGTTATGTGATGTGTTTTAGACCGGGGCATTACAGGGTTAAGGATGACACCTATTTCTTTTCAGCCAAATCGGTCAAAGGGGGGTCTTAACACAAAAACACTAATAAATGTTTTTGTTATGCATCGAAAAGTTTCATAGGTTAATTCAAAACCCTATAAAGGACAACACCTATTAAATTTCAGGAGGGGACCCAACTCAAAAACCCTAATAACTGCCAATATAAGAAATGTTTCGACACAAAATTTAATATGAGGATTCTGAAGGCACATGTAAGTCAAATTGGTCGATTGACTTTAGAGGGAAAGCGAATACGTAATTGATTAAATCGTGTTGGTAAAGTATATATCCGGTGATTAACCGATGTCTTTATTTTTTTTTACAAAAAACGTGCACTATGCCCCTCTCCAGTACATATCGTGATAGTATCAGAAATATGGTATGTCTTCATAAAGGACGTTAAACCAAAACAAACAAATGTTGCCAACAGACGTATGATCTCAGAATGAACCGGTCCTCTTTATCAGCCATTTTGTTGCTAGGACGAGACTTCCTCTGTATTTTTTTGGTCTCTGAACGGTTCCTATACAAATATCCCATAATATATGCTATGTTGTATTATTCTATAAATACCTGGATGGGATGGGATGGGATGGGGGGAGGGGGACTGTTTTAACTGTCAAGGTCTGGTCGAATGGCCTTGCCCAATGAGATCATACTTTGTTGACTTTCCTACTTCACACAATAGACAATAATTCACCAAAAAAAAGACAAATACTTAGCATTTATTTAGTAAATATTACATGCTATATCATTTACAGTTAAATTTTAAAAATGCAAACCGATTGTACATTGTAGCTTACAAAACTTTCCAGGAGACGTAAAAACAGTTTATATACAGGGTGGCCCAGATTAGCGGGCCACAAGTGAAATAACTCCTAAACGGTTAGAGATATCAAAATTGTGCATAGGGCTAAAGCTGTAGCTCTCGCCGAGAGCTAGAGTATGGCGTCCTCGAAAAGACAAAAATGACCCTTTTAATGGCTCAAATAGCCCTTCGAAGGGCGGTGTTTCCTTTTGACCCTTAAGTTTCATTACATTTTATTAAAGTACTAAAGAAACAAGGAAGAACTGTGCAAACAGATTTTTGATACATCAAGATGTTCTCGGAACAAAAACGTTTAAAGTTTCACATTTTCTTATTCTGAAATTAAACTTCAACTAACTTCAGAATAAGAAAAACGTGCAACTTTAAACGTTCTTGTTCCGAGAACTACTTGACGTATCAACAATCTGTTTGCACAGTTCTTCCTTGTTTCTTTTGTACTTTAATAAATTGTAATGAAACTTAAGGGTCAAAAGGGAACCCCGCCCTTCGAAGGGCTATTTGAGCCATTAAAAGGGTCATGGTCAAGGGTCAATGGCTGTTGCAAATATTTTTTTGTTACAACACCCTTTATATTATTTATTGAGAGTAATCTAGGCGAGCTAGAGAAAATTATAAGTGCATAAATCTAGCGAAAACTAAAGTTCGTGAAGCCTTTACGATGTTAGGTACTCGTTAAAGGCCCCCATCCTAGGTGAACAAGAATTTAGAAGTCACATAGTAAAGTCGAGCTCATGTCCACCAGAGTGACGAAAGAGCGCTCTAGTAGTAGGCGATATGACCTTGTCGTTAAAGCCTGGGCCATAATAACTAACTAACCTATATTCAGCTATATGCATAACATTAAAATTGCTAAATATTAAGTGGTAGGTAAGTCTAAATTCGAACTTTTCAGGGCAATTTTGCATTAATCGTGTAAATCCAGTTTTTGGAATAAATAAATTATGTTTGCATCATTATTAATCATATACCTTCTAAATCTTTAGCAGTGAATGAAAATGAATATTGTTAATCCTTTCTTGGATTACCCTTAGTTACCTAATCATTCCCCATCACTTACCTAATTATTAACCATACTTTTTGAAATATTCGTGAATGATGCCTCTCTAAAGTTGAGCAAGTTGATTTAAACAGAAAACACCCTCTTCACTTGGAATAGTTGAATAAATGGTTAAATGTATGATGAATGACTCCTCAAAGAAGTAGATTAAGTTGATTTAACCGAGAACATACACAATTTTACGAGATATCAAGAAACCCACATCTTTATAATTCCGAAAGTATTAGAGTCCTGAGCTCCCAACTTCTTCACAGTGCGCAGATGGCTTGGGAGATGATCATAGTACACTTAACTCATTTTGGCCATTTTTCGACTTACCTTATTCCATGTGACCATAAATATGTTAGTTAGTTATTATGACTCATGCCCGGGCTTCAACTACGAGGTCCTATCTTGCTTTTTTGTCGCTCTGATGGACCTGAGCCCGACTCTACTCTGGGAGTTCAAAATTTTGCCTACCCAGGTTTATTCACCTAGAGTAGCAGTCTTTAAAGAGTACCTGACATGTGAAATAAGTGATGTGAACATAACAGGATTTATACCAACCACCTTTTTACAGCTCACTCGCCTTCCCCGTATTTAAATTTGTTTTGGTATGAAATATGAAATGAAAGGGAAGAGGGATATACACAGTCCTGTTCTGGCCACACATTATATACATATATATATAAGTATATAAATTTCTTATTTCTTTTTTATTCCAAAAAAATTGTTAAACTTTTTTTCAAGATAAGAAAGTCAACCAAGATCAAAAGTTCAAAGTGTTTGTCAGTAGAACATTGGGGCAAAATGCCAACATTAACTTCACATTTTTAGAATTTATTTTCGTATCCTTTTAAACTCTATTCTTGGTCCCTGACTTTGAAAAATTCTTTTGCCACACCCAACCACCTTGGAGTAAACTATTTGTTTGCCCCTGTGATGTCTAAGGATAGTTACGAAGCGGATATGCAGAGGTCAAGGACGGATGATATTTTTCGAGGGGGGGGGGGGGGGGGGGGGGAGGCAAGAAAATTGTAAAACCTAATTGTATGTTTGCACCATTGATTTCAGCGTAAAAAATCCTTTAAAATAATGTATCGGAAGGTATAGGGTTCTATTTGAAATTTTAAAGTTGTATTGGTCCTGGGGTATCCCGTACAATTTTTTTTTCAAAAACAACTCAAAATATTAAACTAGACTGAAAAATATTAAATACGTATTTTTTATTTTTTTTTTATAACGTTATTGGTTCAAGAGAAATTCAGCCGGGCCATCTAAAAAGGACACCCTGTATATATATTTTCTTTTTTATTTTATATTTATTATTATCTTGTAAATATCTGTTTATTGGAATGTATAGAGTAACAAAAACAAGGGATTCCCCGTCACTACCTAAAAAAAAACCTCCATAACTGTACCTTCTACCCTGTCAACCAATTCTGTCAGTTTGTAAGTGACTCTTGATAATGCCTTAACACGGCGAAACTAGTTGGGTATTTGAGAATATATAGTGAAGTTTGACAAAGAAATTGTGTATTTTAATTATCTATTCCTAGAATGGAGCTTCACAAAGTAAATCTGGAAACCATAAATTATAAATTACAATACTATAATAGTACCTAACTCATTTAATATCAATGGCGTGCTTATCTTCGTAGCCCAAGATTATCGGATTCGAAACCATTAATTTTATACTAATACGAAATAATTTTGAGAGGGAGGGTGATGTTGAATGGAATGGTATGCTGAAAAAATACACCGGGAGGTATGAGTAGGGATCTATCGATACAAGTAAGGTATCGATACTTTGTGGTATCGATAGAACCCTAGGTATGGGGTTATGTTAGACATGTTTCTTTTTCTGACTTCGTCCTCCGTAGCTCTGCTACTGCTTTTTTCTTGAATATGTCGAACCCCGAGCTGGGCAGGGTCAATTAGTTGGACCAATTGTATCAAAAGATTCCAACTAGCTGTTCCTTGGGGTACTGAGGGAGCAGGAGCCGATGAAGACTAGGGTCAGACGTCAGCTGATCCCAGGGGCCCTCTATCATGGATTCCTGACCGCTCAACTGCCCCAAATAGAACCCGCGCTCTCTTGGGGGACAGTGGCGTGATGGTAGTGCCATCTAGTAACTTAAAGTTGTACTATCATAACGGAAAATCATATTTGACTGGGGAAGTTTTTATAGTGGGTTCTCGGCACGTGCGAGAATGTCACCGGAAGAGAGTTGGTATCGAGGGAGAATGATATTTAAAAACATGGTTGGTGTATAAAAAAGTCCTGTAACTACCTATAATAAATTCTTTGGGTGCAATTACTTTGGTCGTATTTGTCCTGTCTCAAATAAGTTGATGGTCGTTTGTTTAATGAGAAGCATTTTGGTAAATACAAGTTTTCGATGTGAATAACTTAATTGTCGCGTAAAAAAAATGGGTTTCGAGGTGTAATTTTTAGACAGTTTTCAGCATGTCTTCTCTAAATCGGTTGGCTTTCGAAAAATCGTATTATATATAAAATGTGTCTTTCAGTTTTTTCTACAACTTTTATTTGAAGAATTTTTTGATTAGGTGATAAATATAAGAGATATCTTGTAAAATATCCTAGGTTCTGAAGTTAAGTGGTCTTGTTTTTCGTCCAATTTCGACCAAAATCTAGTCAGACCTTAGTTAGTACTTGCGACATATTCATTTCAAATTTAAATTTTATAGCTACAATCGTTTCTGAGTTAGATCTCATAGTTCCAATCATACGCACAGACAGACATCAACGCAAAAATGGTCCAAGAACACATTGAAATGTGAAATTCCGTTGAAAATTAGATCTTGGATTTTCGTACGATTACAATACATTATTATACTAAAGATGCATGAAAGTAAAAAAAAAAAATCTATCTTTAAAATAAATTTAATTATAAAACGAAGACTGGCCGTGGATGGGTTCTCTGAATGAGCTGATGTAAGATTTCACTCGGTCTCATCCAGCATCATCTATGACTCAAGTCTGGTCAATGTCGTGCCAAGACAGGTAACACTTAGTAACACATAGTAGTACTTTAGTAGTAACACATTCTGTGATGATGATAATGAATATTGTTAGATGAAATGAAAGAAATGAAAAGAAATTTTATTATTCTGGGACCGAGGTGAGGTCTCCTAAGAATAAATACATACAGAGTAAAGAAAATGAAACAATGAAATATAGTATCAGTACAAAGAAATAAAAAGATAGATAAATAAAAATTAGTGCTACATTGGAGAAAAACTATACAATTAAGAAAAAAGATAAACAAAAGATAAACAGGAAATAAAAAAAGCAGGAGAAAACTAAAATTAACAACTTCAATATGATGAAAAATAAATAAATAAAAGTATCTACAAAAATAAAAGAGAATAAGTAAAAAAGAAAATCTATATAAATAAGAAAGAAAGAAAATTGATAATATAAATATAAATATAAATCGACCGAGCATAGTACTATAATGGTTGATTATAAAAGAGAAGGAAGAATGCCCAGACAAGGTTAAAAAAAAAAAAATAAATAAAATTAATCTAGAAAGCATAAGATAAAAAATAAATAAATGCATAATAAAAATATATTAATGTGTAAATGAGCCAAAAAGGAATACTATTGATTATGAGCGAATAATTTGGGAAATATAATGAAAAAATATAATAAAAATAGAGAATAACAAAGACAAAAAAGAGAGAGAAAAAAAAAGGGAAAAGTAATTTGAATGATTAGATAATTAAGGTTGACGAATTAGAGAATAAGGGGGGAGAGATGAAAGAGGAGTGGGGTCTGCAAGTAATGGATAGTACATACCATCTTCTCGCTATTTGCCCAGGACTCAGTGACATTAGGTTGAAATGGTTTACAAGAGAACAACTAACCGGCGATGAAATGATGAGGTACTTGAAGGGGAAATGTTGGACCTCTCTTGCTAATTATGGTAGATGAGCCAAAAATATCATAGTTTAACCAGAATACAATTTAAATCATTATTGTCATCAAATGCTATTCTATTTTTCCTAATATTATATATAATATTACTTATTACTATTTAATCCTATTATTATTTACCATTTATTAATATTTTTAATTCGTATTAATTTTTATTATTGTATAACATTTATTATAACTAGGCTCAAATCTTATGATTCAC
Organism: Aradus depressus; assembly: GCA_963662175.1. Lineage (NCBI taxonomy): Eukaryota > Metazoa > Arthropoda > Insecta > Hemiptera > Aradidae > Aradus > Aradus depressus. The sequence continues at coordinate 31,717,834 of OY759223.1, forward strand.
AATTAATATCTGAAATTAATATTATTATACCGAACCAGAAGATTATGATTATTTTGATTTCAATTTTAAAGGTCAAATATATACTTACTAAGTATATACTTATATTGATAAGATCCTTTCTTGTTTATGTACTTAGGCGAAGGTGTAATTTGATTTTTAAACAAGTTGTAATTGTATTTTGTTGTTCTATACTTGAACGTCAAGTGCTAGATGTACTTAATTTTTTCTTTATTTATAAATTATGACGACTACACTCTAACGATCAACTGACCAAGAGGTCGTCTTTAGTATACGATTTTTGATTTTCGAACTATTTGTTTATGTGTATTTGATTTATAAATAAATAAAGGCTTATTAATAAATATATTAAAGGTGCATGAAAGTAAAAAAAAATATATTTTAAAATGACATTTAAAATGAATGAATTTAGTTGTTGACAGTGGATGGGTTCTCTGAATGAGGTGATGTAAGATTTCACTCGGTCTCATCCAGCATCATCTATGACTCAAGTCTGGTCCAATGTCGTGCCAAGACAGACTTAGATTGAACATAATGAATAATAAAGGAAAAAAAAAAAATAATCCTTTGGCAAAATTACCTTTATTAAGAGATATTAAATTTTTAATGTTTACATTTAATTTTTTTCATGACACATTTCAAAGGAAGTTTTCTGTTAAATTTCGGATAGAATATTCATGAATGAAAATACTGCATTTTAGTTCAATAGCATTACTAAATGTATAAATAAAGCACACTTCTGTCGACCTATTGAATATATTAACACGAAATTTAATATGAATTCAGATATCGATGAAGACCTTGAGTAAGCTGTCTATATATTTTTGACCAAATCGGTACATTGTAATCAGAAGAAGAGTGAAAACTGAGTTGAGTAAATCGCACTGGGGAAGTACATTAAATGTGATTCACCGACGACTTTTGTGTCTGTGTTAAATATAAGCACTGACTACAAATTTAAAAAACGAGTTAATGATCTGTTATTTTGACCTTCGTGTTCCAACTATTTCAACTTCAAAATACATTTGAAATCAACAAGCTAATCTTATTTTGGACACCACATCAAAGAATTTCTTATGAAACAATTTTTTTTGCCTCTTAAATTAATTTTAGCATTGTTCATGGGTTGCCAATTTTTTTTTTTTTTAACTTCTGTTTTTTTTTCCTTTTGTATTGCTTAGTACAAGGAATTACTGTAATTTTGAAAAAAAATCGAGATCGAGTCTTCAATGGAATTATACGTTTCAAGGACTCCTGAACACAATTTTGTCTGATGATATCTCTATCTGTGTGTGACTAAATTTCGTGCGCACTCAAAAACTATTGTAACAATAAACTTGAAATTTAGATGTAGATTATTTATTTTTATTTTTAATCGGTCAAAGGGAAGGGGGGGGGGACAGTCCAACATCAAATTTGACAACATTTTTTACATATGTCAAGCAAACGTCTGGAAAAAAAATTTTTGAACCTTGAAACAATTTAAAAACAATATAGAAAGAAAACATTCATAAGCATTAATAGTTTTCAAAAAATGAAAATTTGGTTTAAAATTTTTATAAAGAGTTTATTCGATAAAAATATTATTTTCAAATTCATAGATCAAATAGTTTTAGAATGGTGAACAATTTTATGAAGCGTTTATTTAAATCAATGCTATTTTCACATTTATACATCATGTAGGACTATAATGTAATTGTGAAGTTCAATTAACAATTCGATTAGTTATGAGATAACACAAGGTGGCGGATGCTCTCTCTCTCTCTCTCGGCGCATGCGCGATACGAAAGTAACATATGTAGGTAACGCAGTTTCCTAACATGGGGTGCTGGCCTTTCAATTTATAAGACGTTGTCACCGTCAAAAGACAAGATGTATGACAAGCGCTCGGGTGTATCGACATACAATTTCCTATGTCAATCCAAAACTTCATAAGAACGAAACATATCAACTTTCAGCCAAATCGACCAAAGAGAAAAGGAAGGATCAGAGGAGAGGCAGAAAATACAACTAAAAACTGTCCATCTTGGTTTGATGACTCAAATCAATGAATTAGGGGCGGCAAAATTTCAGATTTTTTTATATTAAAATTCCATAAATAAATATTAAATTAGAAAATAAAATATTATATTTATTGTATTGTAATATGTGTAATGTATTTTTTATTATTATATACAGCTGTGTGAACTTGTGCTGAGTGTCAGAAAATATATAACCTCTAAAAAAATCAAAAAAGTATGATTAATAATAAGAAGAAGTTGTTTTGTATGTATTATAATACATTCGTACAATAATATACAATAATAATTATTATTCTATTTTCATTGTTTCCTAGTCTAAGTTGTCTAGTTCAGTTTTAACTTTGTTCACTAGGAAATTCAGTTGAGATTTCAAGATTTGACTTCTATCGTGTTGCCATAATCGCCTAGTTCGATTTTTGTCATTAATTAGTTTTAAGACATAGTTTTAAGATATATATTTTTTATTCTGATATTTATGTATCGACCCGAAATTTTATATGTCTATCCAGAACAATTGAAATCAAGTAGTTTTAATTTTAGACCATAATCCAATCAGATCTAAATTGGAACATGTGACATCTTATTTTCTTTAATTGCTATAAGCACTTCTTAGTTAAAAAGCTCACGAAGTTCTAGTTATATATGTCACAGTCAAAGTGTGAATTCCAGTCAATGTATACATTAACTAGTCAATGTATACATTAACTAGCTGTTTTAGTGAAAGTATCAATTGATTATAAAAATGAACACTATTGCTAGAGAATGTATACATTTACTAGACAATGTATACATTTTCTAGTGTTCCTTAGTGAAAGTATAAATAAATGAGAAAAAAAGGTTTTTGTAAAAAAAAAAAAAACTAAAACTAAACTTCAAAATTTATTTTACAATATAAATATCGAGGAAAGATGCAACAATAACATAAAATATAAACATTTGTAAGCAACATTAAAATGGATCCTTTGAATAAAAGCTGATTTTAATTATAAGCTAGAACCTGTACTACTTCAAATATAGGAACGACGGGAGGGGCAGATATATCGTCCCGCCGGCGGAACGCCGGCAAATACGCCCCCAACTTTTGTAATATTTCTATTTATGTTATTAATGTTTATACAACTATTTATACTTTCACTAAGGCATAGACGTAAGTGTATACATCCATGTACACTTTGACTAGAGAATTCAGTCAATGTATACATTGACTAGTTAATGTATACATTCACTGGAATTCATACTTTGACTGCAACATATACACACAAGCTTATTGAGGGCGCCGGTAGCTCAGTGGTATGCGTGCTTGACTTCTGAGCTCAAGGTCGTGGGTTCGTAACCCGACCGAGGCCCTTAGTTTATTTTATCTGGGAGGTAAAATAAACTTAAGCACGCCGTCCTTCGGATGGGACGTTAAGCGATGGTCCCGAGCCTGTACGATGTCAGGTACTCGTTAAAGACCCCCTACCCTAGATGAATAAAAATTTAGGGTAGGCAAAATTTAGAACTCCCACAGTAGAGTCGGGCTCATGTCCACCAGAGTGACGAAAGAGCGCTCTGGTAGTAAGCGATAGGTTTTGTTACCGGGGGCCATGGTTGCCGTACGGGCTAGAACATAGGGTTTTGGTCGCATGGTCTCACCATGGTTTGCGGGTTCGAATCCCGTCCGGGGTTGAGTTTTATTTCGTAGATAGAACTCCCTCCCGGGGCCATGGATTTCGTAAATAATTAGATAACACAGTGACATGGCTAATATGCATCGAACATAAGGCCAAGAAAAAAAAAATATATATAGGAGGGGATTTTGTCTAAGGGGTTATAGTAATTTCTGTTGAACTGTGAAATAGTGGCATCCGAAATGGCTGATTTTACCTTTGATAAAAAGTTTCTAATATATTCATATATATTTTTTATTATAATCTTATAAAAAAAAATATGTATTTCCCTTTTCTTAAGTGGTCGGGAGAATATTTTTTGCCTCTGCATATATTGATTTTCAACCAAGAATGAAAAATTAGTTTATTTATTCGCGCTGTGTGATTGTACATTGCCGGTGAGGGCGCCGGTAGCTCAGTGGTATGCATGCTTGCCTTCTGAGCTCAAGATCGTGGGTTCGAAACCCAGCCGAGGTCCTTAGTTTATTTTATCTGGGACTTAAGCACGTCGTCCTTCGGATGGGCCGTTATACGATTTTCCCGAGCCTGTACGATGTCAGATTAAAGACCCCTGAGCTAAGTGAAGAAAAATTTAGAGTTTGCAAAATTTAGGACTCCCAGAGTAGAGTCGGGCTCATGTTCACCAGAGTGACGAAAGAGCGCTCTGGTAGTAGGCGATATGACCTCATAGTTAAAGCCCGGGTTCTATAATAACATAATGTTATAATTCTCTCTCTATATATAATTATATATAATAATAATTCTATCAACATTATTTTGAGGAATTTTAGAACGGAGTTGTCTTTACCTAACAACACCGGGTGACACGGCTACTTTGTTTAATAAAATGTCCATTTTGAATGAGCTCCATTCATACAGTTGAGTTACGTAACAGGAAGAATGATGTTAGCAGGAACTTTTGATAAATTTCTTGAATACATATTAACAAATAATGATTTTTAATTCATACCAAGTGTTTAAAGTGTTTATCATTTTCAAATATTATATAACGTTCAAGGCTATTGTAACACTTGTGTCAAGTCAAACATTGATAAAAAAAAAAGGTTGGGCGATGTACTTCCCCAGAGCGAATCCCCCCCCCCCCCAATCGCTCCTTTGAGCTAAAAACCAATAGTTGACTTACAAAGGGGCTTTTGCGAGCTGCTACTCCAGGATAACAGGTACAGATATCTGAAGTAACAGGAACAGATAACAGTTTTGACGCAGAACTTCTGAGAAAGAGGAGAGAATCGTTTCCAAGAATCCATACATATTCAAAAAGGTCTCTCTTTCTCTCCTTGTCAAATTATCTCCATTCTAAAGTTTAGTTTAAACAATTTATTTTCTTTATTGTTGACTTTATGTAATCGATTAGTAATTCGATGTTGAGTTTTCAACGGAATTTGATATTTACCTCCCGCCTCATTACAAAAATTAAAAAAAGAAAAAAAAAGTGAATCTTGTGTACTTTCCGCAGGCCTATGGGTCATAGGAGGAAATCTAGCCCAGCTTGCAATAAAATTAATTTAAGAAATACTGATGAAAAAATAAATAAATAATAGGATGAAGATGAAAAAATGAATAAAATAAATATGAAAAAAAATAAAAATAAAAAATTGGTGTTAGGAGCGGGAAAGAATGGAGGAAGGGGAATAAAAGGCTAATGAGATCAGATGGGGACACTAAGTAGCTAGTTACATTTTGGTAGGGATGGGTATCGACCAACAAAACATCTATTAATGACATCGATTATTATTTTCTAGTTAATCGATACACGTATTATACATTGGTTAAATAATCGATTAAACGAACGCACAAACAAAAGTTAATACAATCAGTCAATCACAACTCACAAATGACAAAACACAAATGATTAGAAATTAGAATTAGAAGTAGAACTATTAGAAGGTTACTTTTTACTTACCACCAGTTCACCACAGAGGCACTGTGTTGTATCGACTATCGATACGATAGTCTCCTCCCACTTTTTTAGACGAGTTGCACTTCGGATGAATAATAATTAATTCATTTTTATTTTTTTCTCCTGTTTTTCGGATGAGTTGAAATTTTAATTGAAAATTTAATAATCTTTAAAAAATAATCGATTATCCGATTAATCAAACCTTATTTCGATTAGTCTGTTACCCATTAATCGATACCCATCCCTAGTTACATTGTAGATGCTGAACATCATAAGGACAACAGCTGTCATTTTATCAGCCAAATTGACCAATGAAAAAACTGGATTAGGGAGAGAGGAGGCTTAACTCAAAAAGTTTAATTATTCCCAATGAATGTCTCGACATGAAATTTTATAAGTGGATTTTGAATTTCATAAGTATGACACGTACATATTTTCAAGTCAATCGGGTAAAGGTTTTAATAGGGAGAGCAGAAATTTAGTTTATTGAGCTGGAGTACATGCCATTCGGAGTAGATTGTCTAAACCATGTATGGGCAACCTTTGACATGTTGCGGGCCAAACTTTAGTGTGTAAATACGTTCGCGGGCCGCGTAGATGGTTCAAAATAAAATAACGTCGGACTTTAAAGTAGTGTTCATAATTTTTAGCGATAGATATCAGACATGAAATAATAAGACAATGTTATTATAATACAATTTATTAAAATAACAAAATGAAATGAAAAAAAATAGGTACAATATTATAATTAAATCGTGAAATTTGGAATTATTACAAACTACGAAAGTTAAGTAGCGACACCGAAATCAATGAGACACTTGAGCTTGAATTTGGGAAACTAATCCATTGATGTTTGGATTACTTCCACTGATACAAAGACGTAAAGAATTTTCCAAATTATCTTCAGTGAGCCTTTTACGATGTTTTGATTTATTAACTTTCATCATTGAAAAGAACTGTTCGCATTTATAAGTACTGCCAAACGCACAAATCAATCTTCTTGCGAATTTTCTAAGCTGCGGAAAATGGTCTTCTTCGAGGTATTTTTTGTAGAAATCGCACAACTCCACGTCTTCAAATTTAGATTATAGGAGTGAGTTTTCGCATCCGCAAACACGCACATTAAAAACACAAAAAAAATACGCAAAATTGACCATAAACAAACACGCGATGACATGAATTTTTCCTCACTCGCCTTGCTCGCTCACTTGATTCCGCAGGAGCAAGCGACAAACCCCATCCTACTCGATCTTCCTAATTTGGAGTGAGTGTGAGTAAGCAGTGAAGTATTTTTTTTTTTTTAATTGGGTTTTTTCAAAATGTCTCGTGGGCCGGACCAAATCTTACAGCGGGCCGGATGCGGCCCGCGGGCCAGTTGTTGCCCACATATGGTCTAAACCATCTTCATTGGCTATTATAATAAACAAAAATATTGTGTAAAATATGATGTATTACTCGGATCACATATTGACATATTCAAAAAGTGATATAATAACCGTTATCAATATTAGATACACCTTATCTACATGTAGAGTAAACAGCTGTTATCTGTTATTCTGTATATTATGGTATTAGCCGATATCCTGTTACAAGTGAACTCACCTTACTAAGGTTGGATTTTAAAAATAAGTTTGTTTTATTCATTTATTTAAAAAAATTGTATTTAATTAATTTGCGCTGTGGAAGTACATTGCTGGTGATTATTTATTTTGTGTGTGTGTGTGTGTGTGTGTGTTGTGGGACTCGCCCCCCCCCCCCCCCCCCCTCCCCCCGAACGGGGCCCCAAAGATGAGGAAGGCCACGGTACGATAAGAGGGACAGCAGAGCGGTGAGTCAGAGCAGGACAGGCAGTGTCTTGTCCAAGGTGATTTGGCTGTCGGACGTTCACCTGACGCCAGTCGGTTACATAACCGGCTTGAGGGGGGGACTCTGTCTTCTTTTCAACGACCTATTGTTTTTCAGCCAAATCGACCGAAGGGGAGGAGGTATTAGGGGACATAAAAGCTTTTATAACTGCCGATGTAATGAATGAATCGACATGAAATTTCATATTTAAAGTCAAAACCCAATGAGGACATTACCGGTCAAACTTTAGCGATATCGGCTAAAGCTTACTAAGCTCAAGATCGCGGGTTCGAAACTCGGCCGAGGTCCTTAGTTGTTTTTTTTTCTGAGAGGTGAAAAAACATTGAGCATGCCGTCCTTTGGATGGGACGTTAAGCGATGGTTCCGACCCTCTACGATGTCAGGAGACCCTACTCTAAGTGGAAATAAATTTAGGATATCCATAGTAGTGTCTGACTCATGTCCACCGGTTCGACAAAAAAGCGCTCTGGTAGTAGGCGATATGACCTCGTAATTAAAGTTCAGGCATGAGTAACAATAACAAACCTATTAACTACTCTCTATTCATATTTGTTAATTTATAAATGCAGTGTAAACTCCATTTAACGCCACTCGATTTAACGACAAACTCTCTAAAACATCTAAATTACTTGAATCTGGTTGGTTTACCTTGTTGTCCATACAATGATACACTCTATGTAGCATCACACCCACTCTAAATAACGACAACAATACGTCATTACTAAGCAATAAACAGTACTTTCAAGTTGCCGAAATTAATAACAACTGCAGCTGTGTACGTTCTTTTGTTTGTTATTTTGTTGCTTTATTGTCTAGCACGTATTTACCTCGACTGTCAACTTCAACAAAGGGATGAAGAAGATGAGACGGATGATGCTGAGCCTCCACCAAGCATTAAACAAGAACTCGATGCAGCGAAATTATTAGAAAAATACTTTTTGTACAACCAATTCGATCCCACAGTATCCCAAGATATGAATATAATGCATAAGAGAATACACTTAAAAAAATACTGGAGCAGTAAAAAACGTCAGACGAAGATAACAAACTATACGAAATAAGCGTTGTTATTTGTATCAATATTATTGTTTGTTGTTTGTAAATTTTATACTTTATCAGTAAACACATATTATAATAGTAAAATACTATTAAATGTAATGTAATATGTATTGATTTTTCTTCTCTTCATTTAACGATAACTCTCAATAACGCTATAAAATGCGCAGTCCCTTAAGTGTCGCTATATAGAGTTTACACTGTATATATATATTTTTTTTCTAGCCTGTGCGATGTCAAGTAGGTACTCGTTAAGATAGGCAAAATTTAGGACTCCCATAATAGAGTCGGGCGTGTCTTCTAGTGGTCGGCAAACCGCGGCTCGCGAGCCACATGCGGCTCTTCGGCCTCTTGAGTGTGGCTCTTCCACAAAATACCACCTGCGGGGGAGCGCACGTGCAGTGCCATTGAAACTTCGTGATGACTGGTTTTCTTATTTCTATTTTTATATACTTAGTTCGTGTTTATGTGTCTTATTATCATATATATAAAGCTGAAAATGTCTGTGCGTTGTACCGCTATAACTCACGAACGGCTTGATGGATTTGATTAATTTTTTTAAAATTTGTTCGTCATCGTCTATGGAAGGTTATAGGCGTATTAGTACCTCAATATCTGGTCCATCCCAGCATCCACCCACGCAATCTTTGTAAATCAAAAACCACTGCAATGATTAATGAGGAATCTTTTTGAATAGATAAGTTTTATCTACCGGAAGGTTAAGGTCTATTTTTTAATCAACCCCTGGTCCATCCCAGCATCCACTCACACAATCTTTGTAACTCGAAAACCATTGCAACGATTAATGAGAAATCTTTTTGAATAAATTAGTTTTAGCTCCAAAGCTAGCGTTACTACAGTTGAAGGTCTATAAGCCTTATTCCGTATGAATAATTGAAAATTATAACATCATGAATGTACTGTCGAGGAACTGAGTAGCGTTATAGGAGATATTGGGAGAAAAGTCAAAGTTCCCCGGGCAACGCCGGGTATTACTGCTAGTCAATAAATAATATCGTTATTAAGTTTGATGTCAAGTTTTATTCAACGCACCTATAGTTTAACTAAGACTTAAAACTTTAAGTAACGTTTATTAAGTTAATTTTAGGGAGCGTTGTGGAGTGAAAGAAGATGTAGTGTCGAGGATTGAGAAAGGTATGTTGAGATGTGGACATATAGAGAGGATGGACGAAATAAGTATACAAGACGAGTGTGGATGGCAGAGTTGGAAGGGGTCGACCTCAGCGAACCTACCTCAATCAGGTTGAGGACGTGTTTAGCGAAGATCAGCTTAGGAGTACCCGTATTAAGTTAATAACGTAAATGTACCTACCTATATAGTTTAAGTTTAAAAATTTGGCTCTCAAAAGAAATTTCAATCGTTGTACTGTTGATATTTTGCTCTGTTGACTATTGAGTTTGCCGACCACTGTACTAGAGTGAATAAAGAGTACTCTGGTAGTAGGCGATTTAACCTCATAGTTAAAGCCCGGGCATGAGTCACTAAAACAAACCTACATTAGGATAATCGGAGATAAAATATCGATGTTAAAAATGTTCGATACTTTGTTACTATCTCGTGGTATGGTATTGGCACTAGTTGAAGGCATGTTCGGGGCGTGACAAGGACAGGTTCCACACAGGCGGCATTCCACACGACGAGTCCAAAACACTATCGATCCCACTTTCCGGGAAAATACAGACTGACGTCAGGAGAGAGTGAGTGAGTCAGGTGGTAGAGAGGATGTTGCCAAGTCTGTAGACCGTCCTGACCAATGAGGACTGTGGAAGCCCCGCCTCCAACACCAACACCAACACGCCCCCCTGGCTTCAATGACTCGAGTCACTTTCACTCCCCCCTCGCCTCGTCCTGGTCCTTGCCCAACACCATCGATCGTCACCTCACCCCGTCCTTAGGACGGTTCTCTCTGTGTCACTGGTCACCGACCCTATCCTTCTGACCTTGAAGGGCTCAAGGTTAACTTCTCATTTGTCCACCTACGCATATATACTTTTTAAAAAAAGTATAATGGAATCTATGTATATAGATACAGTAAAAAAATTAAAATTTAATTTTTTTCTCATTGTTAAAAAAAATATAGAATTACTTATTATGACTCATGCCCGGGCTTTAATTATGAGGTCATATCGCCCACTACCAGCGGTGGACATGAGCCCGACTCTACTATGGGAGTCTTCAATTTTTATTCATCTAGGGCAGGGGTCTTTACCGAGTACCTGACATTGTACAGGCTCGGAACCATCGCTTAACGTCCCATCCAAAGAACGGCGTGCTTATGTTTATTTTACCTTCCAGAAAGCTAACTAAAGGCCTCGGTTGGGTTTGGAACCCACGATCTTGAACTCAGAAGGCAACCACGCATACCCCTGAGCTACCGGCGCGCCCCGATATATAGATATAAATAGAGGTCGACGGTAGCTCAGAAGTAAAGTGCATGTGTGTAGTATCCGGCAGGTGAAAAAGTCTTGAGTACGTCATCCTTCGGCTGGAGCCTGTACGATGTAAAGTACTCGTTAAAGACCCCTACCTTAGGTGAATAAACCTAGGTAGGCAAAATTTAGAACTTCCACAGTGGAGTCAGACTCATGTTCACTAGAGCAAAGAAAGAGCGCTCTGTTAGTAGGCTATATGACCTCATAGTTAAAGCCCAGGCATTCAAAAAAACTCAACATAACATTTCTTATCGATTACGTTCTGCATGCACCGATTTATTTTTTTGACACATTCCCAGGCCTTATATTGCCTATTCAGTGTCTCAACTAGATATAAAGAGAACCTGACATCCAGTCCATCGCTTAACGTTCGTACCATCCGAAGGACGGCATGCTCTGACCAATAATCGATTACACGTTTTTTGGCACACAAGCGGCGCACATATTGTTATTGTACATTTATATTGTTGTGAATTATATTTTTGGCAGCCCCTCCTTCTGTACAAAGCATACCAACTGGAGTTGAACGACCACTACGTAGAAGGGGCTCTGTTCCCCCACCAGAGCGCTCCCCTGTATCTCTCAGTACCAGTCTATACCTCTCTCCAACTATTTGACCAATTGTGTCTCTCATTTATTATTTCATTGATTCAAATTGATTTTTCTCTTATTATCAGTGTTTTTGTTTGCTTATCTCATCAAAATGTAAGTATCTTTACCTTTTATTTTTAATATTTTGTTTTTAATAAATGAGACAACATTGCATCAGACAAACATTTATTTTATTTCGGATTTATTTTTTTTAAATGTAACTACTCTAACGTTAGAAGTAATAGTTATTAGAAATGTTTACAATTTTAGCCATTTTTGTGTATTTTTTAACAATCATTGACAACTTGTTGCTTTTAACCCTAACTAACTAAATAATTTAGTCTTTTTACATTATTTCAATAACAGTCAAAAGAGGTAAATTTTTATAGTAAGTTTTTATCCTTCACTATTACACAATTATTAAATCTAGACTTTAAATATTCCTCATAATTGGAGATAATTATATTGTTTACTTTTCCTGCTTTCTGAGAATTCTTAATATTTATTTTGTGCTGAGATAACGCACTTTTTATCAATCAGTGATTGATGACTGTGATTATAAAGTAACAGTTATTATAGTCATTACTGTGGCTTAATTAGTTCTGGTCTGTCTTAAAAGAGCAATTCATATTTTATTGTGATGTATATTTATATTATATTCTTTTAATATATTTAATTAAAACATGATAAATAAACAATTATACCTAGGTACTTACAGTAATAGTTTTGAAATTCATATCTTTGAGAATAAATACAAATAAAAATAGTATATGATTTTACTTTATTACTTTTAGGGAAACTCGCACTCAGAAATTACTAAAATTACTAGAAAAAGTTTTATGGATGTTTTTAGGCTATTTTTTTTTTCATTAATATTTTAAGATACTAGAGTAGCAGCGATTCTAAGTAACGACTGTGATCATGACGTTGCATATTATTAATACAAACATCATAATAGTCTATTTATTGTGGTGGGAAAAATCTGAACATAATACAACTCACTCTTTTACTTCCCCGGGTATAGAGGAAGTTATGTAAATGGTCAGAAATTCGATATGGAGTTTTCAATGGAATTTATTATTTTCTGATCTCGAGAATTCGGTGAATCAGCAGGTATGATATCCCAAGTACGAATTAAACAATTATGTTTTCGCTCTCCCGCCAAAGCTAATCGACTATTAAGGCTAAAACTCAATATTTGACTTACGTAGTGTCTTGTGAATCCTCATACTACATTTAGTGTCGATACATTCATTACATCGGCAGTTATTAGGCTATTTCAGTTGTGTCCCCCTCTGATCTCTCTTCCCATTGGCTGATTGATGGGTATTGTTGATTATTATGACTCATGCCCGGGCTTTAAGAGGTCATATCGCCTACTACCAGAGCGCTCTCTTTCATCACTCTGGTGAACATGAGCCCGACTTTACAGCGAGTGTCATAAATTTTGCCTACCTAGGTTTAGTTATCCAAGGAATAAGGGGTCTTTAACATCGACAGGCTTGGGACCATAGCTTAACGTCCCATCCGAAGGATGGCGTGCTCAAGGTTTTTTCAACTTCAAGATATGGAACCCGCAATCTTGAGCTCAGTACGCTAAGACGCTACCTCTAAGAGTTGCCTTAGAAGGCTTTGAATTTATATATGAAATTTCTGGTCTATACGTTTATTACAACGGCAGGTAATGTCCCCTTCCCTTTGGTAGATTTGGCTGAAAAACAGTAGGTGTCGTCGTTGGAGGGTTTTGGGTTCACATATAAAATTTCGTGTCGATATATTCATTCTATCAGGAGTTATCGTGTTCACATACACGCAGACTTTTTTTTTTATTTTTGGAATCAGATGGTCGGAAAATATGAAATTCCATTGAAAACTCCGCTTCGAATTTCTGACCCATTACAAAACTTCCCCTATACTACATAAATTTGAAGATTAGCTGATGCAATACGATTTTTTCTAAGTGTTTTTAGTTTATCAAGATCATAACGGGCAGGGCCGGGCAAAAGTCCGGGGCGCCGATTATGTATAAAAAAATTGATAATTTGTAAAAGTGAGAACTGGTATTGACATAAAATCATTTCATAAAATAGTGGATTAATAATGAAATATTTAAAGATTAAAATTAAAATGAAATAAAATTACATTATATGTAAAATTTAATACTTGAAAAAATGTTAATCTAAAAAAAAGTAACTTTTTTTTTTTTTTTTTTTTTTTTTTTTTTTTTTTTTTTTTTTTTTTTTTTTTTTTGGCTTTATGAACGGTGCATATTAGCCATGTCAATGTGTTATGTATAATTATTTAAGACATCCATGGCCCCGGGAGGGAGTTCTATCTACGAAATAAAACTCACTCCCGGACGGGATTCGAACCCGCAAACCATGGTGAGACCATGCGACCAAAGCCCTACGCTCTAGCCCGCACGGCCACCATGGCCCCCTAAAAAAGTAACTTCGAGGGCGCCAATTTCATGTTGCGCCGGCCCTGATAATAAGATAGTTTCAGGCCTGTTCTTCATGTAATAAACGAAACTATTCAACTAGATTATCACATTTTAACAGTATCAAATCGGTCAAGTACATATAACATACATATCAATTAAATGATGATGTAACAGTAGAATGAGTAATTCGTAGCTCAGTGGTTAACTGTTATTATGACTCATGCCCGGGCTTTAACTACAAGGTCATATCGCCTACTACCAGACCGCTTTTTCATTTCTGATGGACATGAGACCGACTCTACGTCTTGATCGCCTCCTCAGGATAAAAACATTTAGATTTTGTTCTTTGACATTTACTATAGTTGTGTTCGAGAATTTATGGTGATTATTCTGCTGATGTCATTGCATGAAAATTAGGTTATTATTATGTGGCATAAAATGCTTGTTATTTCTTAAATTTTCAAGATAATTTTGATCTTAACGATATATAATTTCATATTTTTTTAATATTTGTTTTATGAGACATCATCTTTTCATGCCGGTTGCTGACTCATAACAGCTGAGTTGTCTGTTCTGTGATTTAGTCACTGTTATCTATAAGTCACAATATCAGATCGCTTTTTGTTCAAATCACAGTTATTACAGAACTCTAAATATTAAGGAGGGCGCCGGTAGCTCAGTGGTATGCATGCTTGCTTACTGAGTTCAAGATCGGAGGTTCGAAACCCGGCCTTAGACTATTTTATCTGGGAGGTAATATAAACTTAAGTACGCCGTCCTTCGGATAGGATGTTTAGCGATAGTCCCGAGTCTGCATGTCAGGTACTCGTTAAAGATCCCTCCCTACCTTGATGAATAAAAATTGGGGTAGGCGAAATTTAGGACTCTCCTAGTAGAGACGGTTTCATTGATGAATGAGCGCTCTGGTAGTAGGCGATATGACCTTGTAGTTAAAGCCCGGGCATGAGAACCTTCTAAGGACGACACCTATTAATTTTCAACATCGGTCAAAGGGAAAAGGAGGTTCGTCTAAGAAACGCCAATAACTTGCGCTAATAAACCGGTTGCCTTCTCCCAAAATACGCCAGTGCAACACATTACATATTTACTGATATTTGATATGTCGACTAGAAAGTGCCTCAATTGAAAGGGATTTATCAGCTCAACAGAGATAAGCTAAATTCCTCTCTCGATTAATTATATCGCTTTCGAATATTTTCGATAAAGGAATGCCTTATACATAAGTGGATATCCACCCATCTTATCCAGGAATTTGACGATGTTATGAAAGTATCGACACAAAATTTAGTATGAAAATTCAGAAGCCAGATTCAGAATCTTTGTCAACTTTTTGATTTTTAGCTCTATTCATTTTGAGGGAAGATTCACGTGACTTTTTGGAATGTCGGTCGACATTTTGAAAATGTCGGAAAACTTCGAGTTTGGATATCTTCACAACCTCATCTTTTTGCTCATATTTTTGGTGCGAAATTTCTTTTGACTATACTTATTTTTCCTGTCCTTGGGCTACAGTGTACTACCTGAATAAGAAACATTGATTTTCAGCCAAATAGACCGAATAGATAAAATGTTTAGAGGGAGAGTGAGCACTTAGTTGCTTATAAATAATTTGAGCTCACGAATTACATAGCCGATTGTTATACGTATTATTATAGCGTAATTGTATTTTGGTTTATATGATTCCCGTTTTGTGCCTCAGAAACCCTAAAAAATGAAGGTTCAAAGTGCATCATATAATTTTGTGTTTGTTTGTTCAACTTTGTTATCTTTGTGATAATAAGAATTAATTACTTTAATTAACCTCATCACATGTGCTAACGACTTTATCACGTTTCATATATCGTGAAAGTTCTCTATATAATCATTAGTTTTAATTTACAGAAATGAACATCTCTATAGTTAGTTATTTTGACTCATGCCCGGGCTTTAACTACAAGGTCATATCGCCTACTACCAGAGCAATCTTTCGTCACTCTGGTGGACATGAGCCCGACTCTACTATGGGAGTCCTAAATTTTGCCTATCCTAAATTTTTCTTCACCCAGGGGTCTTTAAAGAGTACCTGACATCGTTCAGGCTCGGGACTATCGCTTCCGAAGGACGGCGTGCTTAAGTTTATTTTACCTCCCATATAAAATAAGCTAAGGGCCTCGGCCTGGTTACGAACCCAATGCCTTGACCTCTGAACATAAGAAAAAGTCGTAGGTGAATCACTCATAGTACTTCCCCTGCTCGAATGATTTGTAATTAATTAAGTTTCCGCTCTCGCTTCAACCCCTTTATTATTCCTCACAATAATTTCATATTATATATTATTTGATTTATTCAATTTATTCATTACATGGACAGTTATTAGAGTTTTTAATCCCTCTTTAATCCTCTTCTTTATTTTGACCGATTTGACTGAAAATTGGGTTCTGGATTTACATATAAAAATGTGTATCGATACATTCATTCTATCGGAAATTTATACACATTTTTTTTTTTTTTTTCATCCAAGGATTAAGAAAAAATGAAAGTCTGGTGAAAACAGAATTTTTGACCGATAACATAACCTCTATGTATGATGACTGACTTAGCTCAGGTTCCGATTAAAAATGTATGATTGGTCCTAAATCGTTCAGGTCAGATATCGCTGTATAATATATGTAGCGATAGATATTATCTTAATATTAAATATAATAAGTGTCTTAAGGAGAAAGAGAGGGGTCTTTTAAGTATTTTAAAAAGAGAAAGTGCAACAGAGAAGTGTTTTAAAAGAGAGAGAAAGAGGAAAAAAGAAATATGTTAAAAAGAGAACGAGAGAGGCGTCTTAAAGAGAATGAGAGAAACAGAGAAAAGTCTTGAAAAAATAGAGAGGGGTGAGGGTCTTACAGGTTTTTTTTAGAGAGAAATAGAAGTGTCTTAAAGACAGAAAGAGAGATGTTTTAAAGAGAAAGAGCAACAGAAAAGTATTTTAAAAGAGAGAGAAAGAGGAAGGATAAAGGGTATTAAAAAGAGAAAGAGGACATTGGGGGCCCAATTGACTGTCAGTTCTATGTTTACAGAAAAAATAAGATCCGGTCTAGACGTCTGGTAAAAGTGACTAAATCACAAGGTAACAATCACAGTGACTGGATTGAAGTCACAGGTAATACTTGTTATCAGTTGTGTAGATTTGGCAACATTGCATCGTGTTTTAACTCGCCTCTTATTGGTCCGCGTTTACGTCATCCAGGAGTGGGGGGATAGACCGGCCTAGAAGGTCCTACTCAAGGTTTTCAGTTCATCTTTTGGGACTGGCTTTGTCGCATAGTGTTTGTTAGTGGCATATTGGAACAATCTGTGTGTATTCTGTTTTTTTATTCACTTTGAACTACAAAAACGTTGTTTTGTTTTTCCGTGTATTATATATATTTTTTTTAATTCTTATTTTTAAGAAAACTTGTTGAGTTTTCACCAACTCAGCTTTCCTTACGAAGTTGTTTGCAGTTGTTAATCAGGAAAGGTAAATAAATTTATCATTTATACTTATTTTTAACTTCTTCCATTATTTTCTTTTCCTTTTATTTTGCACAATAAGCTACTTATTTATTATTCCCCGATAATTATCACTGATTATGTTGGCAACACTTCGTTATATATTTTTTCCTATAAGACCTACTTTTTTTTAATATAGATTTTGCCAGAAAAATGGCAAACTGGTGTATTTAGTCGGGTGACTGCGGAGTGTTTACTTGTTTAAGTGTATCGATCCCCCCACCCTGACCTACCCAAACCGGGCCCCACGACCTTGGACTCATCCTTAAATTTTCACAACACTTAAGTGCAAAAAAATTTATATTTTTTCATTGTTAATATTTTTTATTTCACTTATATTCTTATGTTTAATTTATTTAAAAGTAAATTTTGCTAAATTATTAATATTTTATTAATAACTTCCTCTTAGAAAGTGCGTCACATCTGTTTGTTTTTAGTGTTATTTTTGGGCTTAACGTGTAAACAACAACCGTTATTATTATAGTTGTCAGGTGCGCGTGTCTAAATCATTTATATTCTAATTGTATTATGTATGTTAGAATTGAACGCTGTTTTCGTTTTGAAATTTTCTTGGGAAGAGAATTTTTCTTTTTTTTTTTTCTCCCTCTCCCGGCTATAAGTCTTCCCTTTTTCCCATTTTTCCTCTATACTAGAAATAATTTATATATAATAGAAAGCGCGATGCGCTTCCATCTGCAAAACTGAGTTATCAAATGTCGGATAACCTGCAATAATGTTGGAGGAACAAAAATACTAGTACCTACTTCAAAAATTATGTAACTAAAGACGGATTTTTCAGGTGGTTTTGTAAACATATGTTGTTTCTTGTTTTCATTACGTCGTGGCCTTTTTATTTCTTCCCCAGCCATATGAAGTATTGGATTACTTCAGATTAGTTATGTGATCGGTAAAAAATTGCGGAGTTTTTAACGAAATTTCAGGTTTTCTGACGCCTAGATTCCAATATGGAAAAAAAAAAAATTCTGTCTGTGAATACGATAGAACTTCCCAATTTTATATAAGAATGCTGTACCCTTTAAAGATGACACATATTGTTTTTTTCAGCCAAATCGACCAAAGAGATGGGGGGGGGGGGGGGGGGGGAGATTAGGGGAGGCTTAATATAAATCTCGAATAACTGCCGATAGAATGAATGTATCGACATGAGATTTTAAATGTTTCACCTAAACCTCATAAGGACACATATCGATTTTCAGCTGAAGGGGAGTGAGATTAGGGGAGAGGCTTAACTCAGAAACTCATAACTGCCGTTGTAATGAATGTATCGACACAAAATTTCATGTCGTCAGATTCATTATATCGGCAGTTATTGAGATTTTTGAGTTGAGCCTCCCCCTAATCCACCCTTTCATGTAATCAATTTGGCTGAAAATTAATAGGTGTCGTCCTTAGTGGGTTCTGGGTTCACATATAAAATTTCGTGAAAATATATCCATTCTATCGGGAGGTATCATGTTCACAGACAATACACACTCACATTCAGATTTGTTTTTTCATTTTTTGTATCTGGTGTCAGGAAAACATGAAATTTCGCTGAAAACTCCTGATCGAATTTTTGATGAATTACATAACTTCCCCTATACTACAGTTGGGAAAGTAGAATTCTGTTAACACGATAACTGCCGATAGGATGAATGTATCGACACGAAATTGTGTGTGTGTATCTAGGATCGTCTAGGGCAGGGGTGGCCAACCCAAATGATCTCAGGATATGCATTATAATCCCGCGGGCCGCATAAAAAATTATAAATCCCCATATTAGATTTGGACCCACTACAGAATATTTTTGGAGTGAAAATTTAAAACGGAATGAATTATTATTATTGTCAAATATTATCAAGATCATGTTCTCTGAAATAAGTCGAACCTTCCATGGGTACCAAAATATATTCACGGACGCTGCCCACTTGTATATAAAATACAAAAACTTCTTGGGAATTGCATAAGTGATAAAAAGCAGGTGGTTTTTTGCTGGATTCCCTCACACGTGGGTATCGAAGGGAACCATGTAGCGGATAGAATGGCAAGGGAAGCAGCAGCGCAGCCTGGAGAAGGAAGAATAGTGACGACAGTACCAGAACTAAAGAACTGTCTACGTCACAAAATAAAAGAGAGCTGGGCCTCTGTGTGGACCAACATGGACCCAACAAATAAGCTTAGGTCCATCACAGCAAATGTCGACAAATGGACTAGCTCCGAAAGACAGAATAGACAGGAGGAGGTATGTTTGATGCGGCTCCGTGTAGGCCACACTCGCCTAACCTATGGCCACCTCATAACCAGGGCGATGGCAGGTGTGGGGCCTGGTCTCTCACAGTGAGCCACATCCTGGAGGAGTGCCCTGGATATGAGGAAATACTAAAGGCCCAAGGGTTTGCATAAAAGGGACCTACATGAGATGCTCGGAGACGACAACTCGTCTTTCGAAGCTGTCCTAAGCACAATGAAGACAAGTCACCTCACTGAATTAATTTAATCGAGTGTACGGCGTCAAAAATCTATGACATTGGACGCCGATAAATAAAAATTATTCTATTCTATTCTAATATAATAATGAAATGACCGAATAATATTTAATTAATTTAGTTAGTGAGATATTTGTTTCTCAACTCTTTCACTTAGCTTTAGCAAGTCTATGTCAATGCGTGTACTTGCACATGTTTTGTGCAAAAACATATTTTGTAAAATTGTGATGAATCTAGCTGACTGTATAATTCTTCAAGGCGGGCCGCCGGTTGGCCACTCCTGGTCTAGGGTCTAAGGACGATTATATTGATTTTCAGCCAAATCGGCCAAGGAGGAGAGGGGGGGGGGATTTGATTTATTTAAACCTTACTTTTAAGTAATATTTTTGGCACCTAAGATTTCCATTAGTTTTATAGCGTAGAAAAGAAGTTATGAACCGACGACTTGTTTCAATGTAAAAAGAAGTAAGTAGATAGTTATTAACTACGAGGTCATATCGCCTACTACCAGAGCGCTCTTTCGTCACTCTGGTGGACATGAGCCCGACTCTACTGTGGTAGTCCTAAATTTTGCCTGCTCTAAATTTTTATTCACCTAGGATAGGGGTCTTTAACGAGTACCTGACATTGTACAGGCTCGGGACCATCGCTTAAAGTCCCATCCGAAGGACGGCGTGCTTAAGTTTATTTTACCTCCTAGATAAAATAAACTGAGGGCCTCGGTTGGGTTTCGAACCCACGACTTTGAGCCCAGAAGGTAAGCACGCATACGACTGAGCTACCGGCTCCCTCAGAAGTAAGTAGATATGAAAATTACTGTTTTTCAGGCGTTCCTGAAAGAGCTCTTTCTAGAATTTTTATGGGAAGACGCTTAACATATGATTGGGGGGAGGGGGGGGGGGGGGGGCACGCAAAAATCTGAATTTGAGATGATTGTATGGAAACTAAAAATATTAATAATTATTTTTTTTTTTTTCAGGTTGAGTCGGCCTCAACTTGCCTGATAAGCGGTTGCTCCCACCAACAGTCACCATTACATTTGAGGGTCACGCCGGATTAATAGTAAGTATACTATAGTAAGTAGCTAACAGCTACTATAGTACATATACTATAGTAAGTAGCTAACAGCTACTATAGTACATATACTATAGTAAGTAGCTAACAGCTACTATAGTACATATACTATAGTAAGTAGCTAACAGCTACTATAGTACATATACTATAGTAAGTAGCTAACAGCTACTATAGTACATATACTATAGTAAGTAGCTAACAGCTACTATAGTACATATACTATAGTAAGTAGCTAACAGCTACTATAGTACATATACTATAGTAAGTAGCTAACAGCTACTATAGTACATATACTATAGTAAGTAGCTAACAGCTACTATAGTACATATACTATAGTAAGTAGCTAACAGCTACTATAGTACATATACTATAGTAAGTAGCTAACAGCTACTATAGTACATATACTATAGTAAGTAGCTAACAGCTACTATAGTACACATACTATAGTATATACACATTCTGTAGTATGTATATTGAATAGATTTTTAGCCTCTAAATAAAAATGACCAATGTTTTGTAACAGTCCCGTGCAAGATGCCGTTCGCCCCTGCGAGGATCGGTTTCCTGTCCTGGAGAGAGAGAAGGATCAACAGTACAACAAACAACAACAACAACAATGGAGTCGAAAACAATGGAGGTGGAGAGTGGGAAGAAGTCAGTGGTTGGGCTTCAGCAGGGGTGGCGAACTACAGGCGGGGTACGGACGACGGACACATGGACGGAGTGCTTTCAGGATCTTGGCACTTGGTGTCGACCGGATCCGGATGAGCTAAACACACCACAGTTATCATGTAAGTATCATATCATTTATTATTTATTGTTAAGTATTGGGGTTCAACAATAAAACCCTTTAGGGGTGGGGGAGGCTTGGTTTTGTTAGTATAAACTACTAGGTGCGAGGGGTAATCAAAAAGTTCCAGAACTGATTTTTTTTTAATTTATTAAAAAATGATACAAGTTATTGGACATTGTCCCCTTCAAAGTACTCCCCTTGGGAAGCTATACATTTTTCTCACCGCCGCACAGTGTGAAATTTATGATTTTCAAAATTCGAGCCCCCGCTCAATTTTTGATCAATTTGGATGAAACTAGGTGCTAAATAATGCTTTTTATCAGATAACTGCGGGTTTCACAATCAAGGTATTATATGCCAGTGGCAAAAATAGCCAATATATTGAATTTAGACCACTTTAGGCTAAAATGACAACATTAGGACCACTTTTGGCTAAAATAAATATTGAATTCGTAATCAGCAACCCAAAAAACATTCATTTAAGTTGTAAAAATCCGTTAACAAAAACTTAGACAAAAAAAATTAAACTTTTTAAAAATTTTCGCGGGGTTTTGGCATCTGTCAATTGGCATATAATACCTTGATTGTGAAACCCGCAGTTATATGATAAAAAGCCAGGTTTCACAAATGCCTTTGTTTCCACGTCGTATCCATAAACCCACGTCTCGTCCCCTGTAATGATACGTTTCAGAAAGTTTTCATCATCATTTGCCATTTCAAGAAGTTCCTGACAAACTTCAACTCGGTGTTGTTTTTGATACTCAGTCTCGGGACTAACTTTGCCGCCACTCGGCGCATCTGCAGTTGTTTAGTTAAAATTACTTGACATAAGCCAAACGAAATGTTGCACAGATGGTTAGTCGACGGTTTGATAGCATGAGAACGTTCTACTCTGGCAACATGATCGTCATCAGTCGAAATTGATTGTCCTAAACGAGGATTGTCTTCTGATGATGTCCGGATTTCTTTGAGCCTGTTGTACCACTCATGACACCGTGTATCGACTCTGAAAAGTTTCTGTAAAAGCTTTACCCAACTTCTCACAAAACTTGACACAAACGCGTTGCTCTTCTTTTTGATTCTTTTGACAAAATAGTCACAACACGAAAAACGTGTTTCACAAAGTCTGTTACTTCACAACAAAGTAGGTTGAGTTTGTAGAGAATCTACAAGAACAGTTGAGCTCAAGAAGAGTCACAACAACTATTGCTGCCAACTGTACCGCTCTCCGACCCTCCGTTGAAGTCCTGGAACTTTTCGATCATCTCTCATAACAAGGTATGATGGAAGCCCAGCGCTTCCACAAGGAAGAGAGAAGAGAGATGCTTAGGTCCCTAGGTGCAAAACACCAGGCTGGTACTGCCATGGTGTGCTACCACCTTAATAAATACTATATATATTAATAAAATAGTTCTACAATAAGTCGCTTGGAAGATGCGGATGTCGTGGCTTGTCTGGATCGTAAAAAACGCTTACATATGTATTCAGTTAGATAAGGAAAATTTTTATTTATGTAACTTAAAGCTCTCATTTTTTTTCAAAAAGTAAAAGAAACTTAGACTTGAGTATTTATTATCTTAATTGTCGTTCTTAGGCGGGCTTATCTTTATCTTTCAATTTAGGGTAGGCAAAATTTAGGACTCCCACAGTAGAGTCGGGCTCATGTCCACCAGAGGGACGAAAGAGCACTCTGGTAGTAGGCGATATGACCTCGTAGTTAAAGCCCGGGCATGAGTCATAAAACCTAACCTAACCTATCTTTATCTTTCGGATATTGAACTTTTAAATACAAGTTGGTTTTATTTCCATCAAACTCTTTCATATATTGTGTTTGTGGTAATTACAGTGACATTTTTTTTTTTCGTATATGGCCTAAAAAATGTCAACATTCTGAAATTATAGACATAACATTTTTTATGTGGATCCCGAGCCTCATAAAGAAGTGCAATGGCGGGCGGTAGGAATTAGGGTCAGATTGGCTGAAAATCCAAGTTTATCCTCCTTGGGAGTTATACTCTTCAAAAACACACACATCCTCAATTACATAGTGATAGGATTTCCTTTTTGGAATCAGAGGGTCTGAAGACTAAATTCCGGTGAAACTTAACGTCCTCTATTCTTCCTTCTCGTTAAGGAATTAAAAAACTATCTGTTTTCTCTTAAAAATGTATATTTAAGAACTTCAAAAAAAAGTTAAATACCTACTGTGAAGACATTCTGGACTCTTTACTGGAATTTCCTGTTTTCCAAAATCATCCTGATCCTTAAATGAAAAAAAGTTTGTTTCCTGCGCGTTTGTGGACATGATAACTCATGATGGAATGAACATATCGACATGAAATTTTGTATTTAAATTCAGATCTTCCCATCGGGTAGCACTTATTTATTTGTTTTCTCAGCCTAACTGTCCAAAGAAGAAAGCGAAAAACATGTTTAGTTTATGACAATTCGAAAAAGGGAAGTGATTCACCGACGACTTTTTTGAGTGAATGGATAAATAAATTTCTACGTACCCCTTCCCTGTGTCTATCTTATGAACATGATCATTATTGTTAATATAATTTATTTTTTAAACTTTAAAATATTTTTATTATAAATTAACTTTGAAGTGTTGTGTTGTTTATTGGTATTTTAATATAATCATGTATCATTTAGTTCTTGCCTCATATGTAAACAGATATTTGTTTAGCTGTTCTGTCATTATTATAACTGTGAATCACAAACACATATGATTCATTATCTATGTACACACAGAGTCTGACTCAGCCAGTCTTGTATAACATTCGATAGACTCCTCCACAGGTTTGAAATTAAAATAGTGCTCGTATCAGAAATATAAAGTGATTTTCCATCTTACGTTTTTAAAGAATTTCTATGTGAAAAAATGACTTATGTGCTGATCTAACGGGGAACCGACTACCTTATTTTCATAAAACGTGCTTCCCTGAACTCCTCGACACTTTGGTGGAGGGGGGTCGTTGAAATTCTTATTTAAATATATACATATATAGTTAGTTATTGTGACTCATGCCCGGACTTTAATTACCAGATCTTAACGCCTACTACCAGAGCGCTCTTTCGTCGCTCTGGTGGACATGAGCCCGACTCTACTGTGGAAGTCTTACATTTTGCCTTCATAGGTTTATTCACCTAGGTTAGGAGTCTTTAACGAGTACCTGACATCGCCCAGGCTCAGGACCATCGCTTAATCTGAAGAACGGAGTGCTCAAGGTTTTTTCACCTCCTTCATAAGAAACGTAAGGGCCTCGGACGGGATTCAAACCCGCCATCCTGAGCACAGTAGGCAACCACTCTACCTCTGAGCTAACAGCGCCCTCTTTATATATCTATGGTCACAGGGAATAAGTTGTTAAGTCGCAAAATTAGTTAAGTGTACTCTGATCATCTCCCAAGCCATCTGCGCACTGTCAAGAAGTTGGGAGCTCGGTACTCTAATATTTCCGGAATTATAAAGATGAGGGTTTCTTGGTATCTCGTAAAATTGTGTATGTTCTCGGTTAAATCAACTTAATTTACTTCTTTGAGGAATCATCCATGAGATAACTGCATTTAACCATTTATTCCCTACGGTAGACGGCGTTTTCGGTTAAATCAACTTGCTCAACTTTAGAGAGGCATCATTCACGTCAGTATTTCAAAAAGTATGATTATTAATTAGGTAAGTGTGATCAATAATTAAGTAAGTGATGGGGAATGATTAGGTAACTAGGGAAAATCCAAAAAAGGATTAACAATATTCATTTTCATTCACTCCTCTAGATTTAGAAGGTATATGATTAATAATGATGCAAACATAATTTATTTATTCCAAAAACTGGATTCACACGATTAATGCAAAAGTAAAAAAGTCCGAAGGGGTAAAACATTCCTTATAAATGATGTTGTTATGAATGTATTGATAAGAAATTGTATGCGAAAGATAAGAAACCCTTGAGCTAAATGGGACGATGGGAGATGTATTTTCAGATATATAACAACATCAGATATAACGACGAATCGCCTTTAGCGACTAAAAATGTCTGCCTCATGCTATCTTTATGTAGGTAAAATGAACTGGATAAAACGACAGATCGGTTATAACGATGTGTTTTTTGGAACCGTGGGCATAAAAGGATAGGTTATTGCGACTATTGTTCCGGATATTGGGGAAGAAAAACTCAATTTTCGGTGAAAATTAAACATAGAAACATTAGTAAAAAAAAACATACTGAATAATGGTTATTCTGAAAAAATTAAATGGAAATTAAAGACGTCGAGAAACACATTTTGAAAGATTTTTACATCACAAAAGCAAAAACAAACTTCTATACTTGATTATGTTAGAACGTGTCCATAGCGTGGAAAATATGTACTTTTTACTTAATATGTACTTATTACATCTCGGGTGTTTGGGCAAAAGGGCTTAAGTCAATAAATCTGAATTTTAGAAGGGGGAATTTCTGAAGGTTTGACAAGTACCTGCAAATAAAAAATACATTTATGTTACTTGAAATAGTTTTTCAATAAAAGTATTAAATATAAACAAAGTAAAATATTGCAACATTGAGTTGCATTTGGTAAAAATATTTAAATGCACTTAAGTCCTTTGGATCACAAGACTTATTCTGACTTAAGCCCTTTTGCCCAAACACCAGAGATATAAAATAGGATATACCTATATATATATATCATATAAATTTCTATGAAAAAATGAATTAAAAAAAGCAAATAAAACATAATGAATGTACATATCGTCGATCTAAACGTGATACCTCGTATGTGCAAAAAGTCAACTTTACAGGAGAGACAAAAAACTGATAAAAAAATATTCTTTATAGGAAACTTCAATTTTTTCGACATTTGTATTAAGTGAGATGTATATGCATGCCATTAATTGTTTTTAAGCTAGTTTGCAAATCCAAGTAAAGAATTAACGTACTTGACGGAGTTACCACGTTTCACCAGAATTTTGTTCCCATTTCTTTTGCAAGGTACGGTTCAAACCGTATTTCATGTTTTTTTTCGTTTTATGTCGTATACGAGGTCCCACTAGATCAATAGTTTTTTTTGGGGGGGAAAAATGTCGCTTACGAGTTATCACGTTTAGGCCGACGAATATACTACTTTTGATTTAATTTTTTCTCCCGTATCGGATAATACGACGACCGCTTACAACGACCTAATTTTCGTTCTCCAAATTCCAGTGTAATTTGAGTTGGGGATTCCTTTCGGTACTAATATGTATAGTCAGTTTACTGCATGTTGAGTACTGGACATAGTAGCTGCGCACGCATCCTCTACCACTTGACCAGTATGTACCTCTACTAGGGTTCCTCCTACAACCCAGACAGAAGTGGATGAGTCTTCGTCCAACTTGTCCTTTCTCCCAGTCGTTAAGTCGAGAACTTTCGCAACACCTTGTTTTCCTTCCTTATTGTTGATTCAAAGAACCACATATGTGTAAGTTACAATATTTTTATAGGTAAATATATTGTTTTAAAAAAATGTAGGTGAATATGCGTTAATTTTAATTTGTAGTTATACGAAGAATAAGGGAAGTTAATCGGTCAGAAATACGATGGGGATAAATCAACTGAATATCATATTTTCCGACCTCCTGATTCCAAAAATGGAAAGAAAAAAAAAGGTCGGTGAATCACCGATTGTGTACTTTCAACATGAATTCATCAATTAAGTTTTCGCTCTCCCTCCAAAGCCAATCGATCGTTCGTGCTAATACTCAACATATTTACATAGTGGAATCCTCCTATTAGATACATTCAGTACATTGGCAGTTATTAGAGTTTTTACGTCGAGCCCCTCTTCTCTGCCCCCCTTTCGTTTTGATCGATTTCGCGGAACATTAATAGATGCCATCCTTATGCGATTTTGAATTTAAATATAAAATTTCATGTCGATAGATTCATTATTGGGATTCCTGAGTTGAGCCTCCCTCTGATCTCCCCCTCCCCTTCGGCTAATTCCGCTGAAAATTATTAGATGTCGTTTCTTGACTTTGAATTTACATATGATATTTCGTCTCAATAAGTTCACTACAACGGGAGTTATTAGAGTTTTTGTATTAAGCCTCCTCCTAATCCCTCCTTTCATTTGATCGATTTGACTGAAAATTAATAGGTGACGTCCTTAATGGGTTCTGGATTCACAAATAAAATTTCGTGACGATATATTCATTCTATCGGAAATTATCGTGTTCACAGACAATACACACTCACAAACATTCAGATTTGTGTTTTTTCATTTTTTGAATCTGGTGTCAGGAAAACATGAAATTTCGCTGAAAAATCCGCATCGAATTTTTGGTGGATTACCCAACATCCCCTGTACTACAGCTAGGGAAGTAGAATTCTGTATGTTAACACGATAATTCCCGAAAGGACGAATGTATCGTCATGAAATTGTATGTGTGTATCTAGGATCGTCTAAGGACGATATCTATTGATTTTCAGCCAAATCGGAAAGGGGGATTTGATTTATTTATACTTTTAGGTAATATTTTTGGCATCTAAGATTTCCTTTAGTTTTATAGAGTAGAAAAGAAGTTATGAAGGCTTTGTGGGTAAATAAATAAATTCAATTAAAGGAAAAATAGAGGAAATGGATTTTATTCAGAATAAATTTATTTTTTATTCTGCAGTAAATTCTGTTTGATCCCTCAGAACTAATGAAAGTCTAGGGCAGTGGTCGGCAAACTGCGGCTCTTTGGCCTCTTGAGTGTGACTTCCACAAAATACCACCTGCGGGGGCGCCCACGAACAGTGCGAACTGGTTTTCTTATTTTTTGTTCACATTAGTGTTTGTCAGTAATTTTATGGATACCTTACAATTTAATTTTATCAATAAATAATATCGTTATTAAGTATGATATCAAGTTTTATTCAACGCACCTATAGTTTAAATAAGACTTAAAACTTTAAGTAAAGTATGTAGTCGAGGATTGAGAAAGGTACTTATGTTGAGATGGTTTGGAGATACAGAGAGGATGAACGAAATAAGTATACAAGACGAGTGTAAATGGCAGAGTTGGAAGGGGTCAACCTCAGCGAACGTACTTCAATCAGATTGAGGACGTTTTTAGCAAAAGGAGTACCCTAATTGTTAATAACAATATACCTACCTATATAGTTTAAATTTAAACAATTTGGCTCTCAAAAGAAATTCCAATCGTTGTACTGTTGATATTTGCCTCTGTTGACTAATGAGTTTGCTGATCGAATTGAAAAAATACATTATTACATAATGTATTCAAGACTGGTTGGGGAATTGTATCGCAACTCAAGGAGTCTCTTGAAAGGGGAGTAGATGCTGGGTCACCAAAGTGCCTGGAATTGATGGAGTTACAGAAATATGAACTTCAAAATTAATAAATATATTTTTTGTTTATTTTTCTGTTTCAGTTCAAGATGAATTCAGTTTTAGTCTGGAAGGACAAGAAAATAATTGTGTTTGGGATCTTCAATCCCCGGTAGAACAGTTGAACAGCGGCGGGGGCGGGGGGGACTGGGGGCTGTGCCAGGAACAACCACAGCTCCTCGAGTCGGCCCAGGCCGACGAAGAGAACAACAACCTGGAGTACGGAAGACAGGGGACTGGGGTCTACCCAGAGAAATCACTTATATTGAACAGCTTAGTGAACCCTGTAGCCTTCCTGGGGGGAAGTGTGACCAGTGGGGCGGTGCCCGTTCTCAGGAACCGAGGCAATGTCCTCTTGTCCCAGTGCACCCTGGGTGGGGATGTGTACAACAAGGAGGTACCAGAGGTGCAGAGTGCCGCTTCATTGGCGCCCAACAGTGGTAATTATATGAAGAATAGCAAGTTGAATTCATCTATACATTATAACAGCGGAGGGGTGGCTCAGGAGACGCCAACCGTTGTCAAGATGGAAACAGTTCGGGTGAAGAAGGAGCGAGTAGGTACCCGAAGAGCTGGACGGCCCCGTTTGAAGTTAAATATAGGGGCTGCGGTTACAACAGCTGGAGGAGGGGTGGTGCAGCAACAAGTTGGTGCAGGGGCTGCAGCAGAATCAGCGTGCAGCTTGGACACTCCAGAGGTGCTCACCACTCTCACAGACATCTCACACAACTTCAACCTGCTCAAGTACATCTGTGGGGTAAGTACAGTACTTAGTCAAAGGGCGGGGGCTCGGGGGCGGCCAATGGACGCTGCCGGCCAGCAAGGAGCACGGGTGCGGCCATTGGACGCTGCGGCCCAGCAAGGAGCACGGGTGCGGCCATTGGACGCTGCGGCCCCTACACATAATAATACATCCGAGGATAAACACAAATTTAAAATTTCGTTGCCTTGCCTACAATTTAAACATTGCTTTGAACTATTTCCCAAAAAAATGTATTGTACGTTCTTCTGAATGCTATAAATGTGTTCATATTGCACCTATTTCAAATATGAAGGTAGTATTAACGATTGGAAGTTGAATAAGGAACATTTTGGGTAAGAACCTAAACTAACAATTTCGATTAAATCAAGAAAACTTCTAAAAATATGTATGTTTCAAAACTACATTTCAGGGCGGTTTTCAGCATTTATCTCTGAAACCGGACGACCTGCGAAAAATCGTGTTCCATATAAAATATGTATTTCAGTTTTGTCTACAACTTTTACTTGAAAAGATAATTTGATCAAGTCATAAATTTTAGCGGTATCTTGTAAAATGTACTTAGGCCCCGAAGTAAAGGGATATAAATTTTCGTCCGATTTCGGCCAAAATCTAATCAGCTCTAATTTAGCACATGTGATCTCTTCATTCCAAATTTCAAGTTCATAGCTACAATCGTTTTTGCAGTAGAGCGCTCACAATTTTACAATCACTTACGCCAGTAGCTCAGAGTCGTGCTAAACTCAAGATGGCGGGTTCGAAACTCTGCCGAGGATCATAGATTGTTTTATCTGAAAGGTGAAAAAACGTTGAGCACGCCGTCCTACAGATGGTCCTGAGCATGTACTATGTCAGATACTCGAGCGCTCTGGTAGTAGGAAAAAAATTACTTTGTACTTACATCATCACGATAATAATCGATACTTATTCAGGGGACCTTGAAACTTGAAAAATTAATTAATTAATTTTATGAAACATACTAATAATAATTTGTTTAATCTTTGAAAGTACAATAATATAAATTAAAATGTTAAATAAAAAAATATATATTTATATAAATTGATAAGAGTTTAGGGAAAAGAGGAGGGATAAATTGTAGTGGGAAGACTGTTCAAAAATGGCGGGAAATATCAAGGATTGCACCACATTGTGTCAGATGATAAACTCAGTTGGTCTCAGTCCGAGGCTCACTTACATCCTTGTTGTTATTCCCTTTGGATTATTTTGTCAGAGTTTTGTCAAAACATTTATGGAAAAACACTATTCATTTATGTTTATCGTAACAATGTTTCATGTTCTTACTTACATCACACTTCCACTGTGAGATGGAATGGTTTACAGTCTTTCAATTTGATTTTAAAGCATGACTGACGATGTTCAACCTGTGTCAATATCTCAAGATGCAAATTGTAACTATAATAATTATTATACTCATATTATTTATTATTGATGTACAATAAAATTTATATTTTAGTATTATTTAATCATCAGCTTCATAATTTATGTATTCATAAATGCTTAATTATTTTAATATAACTTGATAATTCAGTTGTTGACCCTCATACAAAAAAAAAAAAAAAAATCAAGGTCATTCAAGGCGAGGTCGTAGGGATTTCCAATTCTGTTTGTTCGTTTCACTCAAGTCCAGGTTATTATCGCCTACTACCAGAGCGCTCTGTTTAGCTACCCAAGATTAGGGGGTCTTTAATCAGGATCTGACTTTGGGGGACACAGGCTCGGGTCCGTCGTTTAACATCTCATCCGATGGACGGCGTGCTCAATTTTTTTTTTTCTCCATCTTTCAGATAAAAAAAAAAAACGGTGGTGTTTAAAACCACATGATTTTGAGCACAGTAGGCAAACACGTTATCTCTATAATATTGAAAAAAAAAAATTTATACATTCTACTGAATTATGTAATGTGAACCTTGAGAGTGAACATGCATTAGGAAAACAATTATCTTTTAATTTCAAAAACAGAGAAAATTGAAAATTATATTTTTGTTTTTGGTGTATCGTCCGATTTACAAAATCTATATTCTTTACCTAAGTTGCGAATGATTTTCATTTAAGTTTTAGAAAGTTTACCTGCGTTCTACAAGGTAACACTGTTTAGTTACAATATGTTTTCGCCAAAAATGGGTTTCGAAACAATGCTTTGTTGTCTTCACAGAATATGAATGTCTTGTGTTTCCTTTTCACCCGTTGAGTTAGATCAAGGAATCAAGCCCTTGAAGCTTCTGAACCACACATATATTTTTCATGTTAATTTCTCTGGAATTTGATGATTCTAGCGATATGCTAATTATTACATTTGAATTTACAGGAATCTGAGAGCAACACAACACCCGTTGCAGCCGTGGTGAAGAAGGAGCATGATGAGGAGATACCATCCGCAATCCAGGACCATAACTACACCTCTGGAGGGAGTTCATGGTCAGAAGACGGAGGAAGTGTCCGAATCAAGTCGGAGCCAGACTCACCGCTGCATCATCATCTGTACTCCGGAGGTGGGGGAAGATCGGGAAGAGGGAAGAGAGTATCGGAAACTTCCGAAGAGGCCTACCACAACAGATCTGAAGATGAGGAGGAGGAGGACGATGAGGGATCCGACGGATCTTGGTCACCGAGAGGAACCTCTGGAGGACGGTCATCGCTGGCAGACACCGAAGGGGGTCCTAACCCAGTTAAACGGCGCAGGAAAAGGAAGACATCCACGGACACTCTTGGCTCTCTGGGGTCGATAGAAGACAAATACCGGGCTCTGAGGGATAGGAACAATGAGGCCTCTAGAAGATCACGGTTGAACAGGAAGCAGCGGGATGCGGAGATGCGCAAGTACAAGAACGAGTTGGAGAAGAAGAATGTGGAGCTGAAGGTGAAGGCGGAGAAGATGGACAAACTCGTTAAGGAGATGCGGGCGGCTCTCATGAACGCTATCAAAAACGGGAAAAAATAAACATACCTACAATACAATATTCTCTCCGTGCACTAATTTTATTTCGGTATTATCGTTATAGATATAAACTTTTGATAACATCACTTCTTATAGCAGATATATATATATATTTATTCAATGATTGGCACAAATAATTTGTGTCTTTTCTTATTTTATCAATTTATATATTTTTAATCAATTTCTTTGGAACCTAAGATTTGCGTTAGTTTCATATTATCGAAAAGAAAAATAAATCTACTAATAAAGCTGAATGATTAAATAAATAAATAAAATAGAAAGAGAAATAGTTCAGTTCTTATTTATTTGTTAATCTTGATCATCTTATTATGAATTTATTTTCGATTCTATGTATTTAATGCAAGTATTTAGGGGTGTCCAATAATAAAATTGAAAACAAATATATAATAAATTGAAAAAATAAATAAAATATTCGTCTATCACTGTGTATTATTTATCTCTTATGAAAATGTTAGTGTGCATGTGTTCTGTATATATATATATTTAATTGTGATTATATATTTAAAGTATCCTAATCTATGTATGCTTATATTTTATACACATATATATATTTAACCATATTTCTGTTGAATGTTTTCGACTGGATTTGACATACATATTAAATGTACATATATAAACTTAGTATTTAGATATTTGATATCTATATATGACCTATAATTGTATTTAGGCACTATTGGTGTTAATCACATTAGGATTATTATGCGTGTGAATCATATTATTCAGTAGAAGTAGACATTTGATTTTTACTATTTTCCTATAAGTTATTAATTGTAGATGTTAAATTTTAGTTGAAATAAAATTTAGATTAGGATTTGGTGTTCTTATTAGCCTCCATTTATCTGCTAGAACCACTTTACTGCTTGTCCTGGACGGAGTATTATATCCTTACAGAAGAAAATTAACCTTTACTCCAGTCAAATAGAGGTTCACCTAGGTAAGACTCAATGAGTCCTCCAGTATATAAGTGTGAATGATACGTAACATTGTCTGCAGAGATATTGTGAGAAATTTATAAAAAATAAAGAAAAACGTATGTTTTTTAAAAATATTGTATATTTCACAAAATATATGGAAATACTTTTGGTATTGCTATCATCTGGCACGATTTGACAAATACGCACGGATAAATGAAAACCACGGTTAATCGAGACACTTTTTATTTAACAAATTACATATGCGTGTACATTGTCATTTTATAACGTTATCAGGGCTTGAAATATGAAGTTATCCTTTGTTTTTTTGCTTTGATTTTCCTTACTTCAGTACTAATTTTTCTCAAATTCATGACCTCATGGAAGTCAAAATTTTCCTGTTGGCAGAAGTTGAGGACATGAACTGGTTCCATTGCCTTGACTTGTCTGAATGTTTTCTTCTTTAGAGCCAAAACTGTCATCATTGTCACTCTACTCTGTCTCTTATGTTTCTAGGAACCTATACTTACTGCTTACACACCACGGTTAATCGTGAACACGATCAATCGAGGTTCTACTGTGCCGCAGGATGTCAAAAATAAGTTAGTCTGACCTCTCACAGATTTTTTATTTAAGTAAGCTAGCCGGCTTTCGAGGTTTCCCTCATCATCAGGCAGTCTACAAAAGAACATCCTTAATATGTAATATGAATAGCAAATAAATAATAAAAAATAAAAAAAATAAAAAATTAAAAAATAAAAACACAATTTTTGATAAAACATACTTGCTATTCATATTACATATTAAGGATGTTCTTTTGTAGACTGCCTGATGATGAGGGAAACCTCGAAAGCCGGCTAGCTTACTTAAATAAAAAATCTGTGAGAGGTCAGACTAACTTATTTTTGACATCCTGCGAAATAATCACTTCTCACTACATCAGCCATCTTCATATTAACGTTCTACTGTGCTGTATTTGTTAAGTCATGGCTGAAGATTGTAGCAATACCGAAATACTTCCATATATTTTGCGAAATAGACAATATTTTTAAAAAACCATACGTTTTTATTTATTTTTTATTTAAATGAATGATTAACATGATAAGAATGAATTATTAATAACCAATTACAACTAACTTAAGCGCTGCGACTCCGTCATTTTTAATTTCTTATTTTGTAGTCTTGTATATTTAGGAGTTTTAAAAATCGGATAAAAAAGTTTTGATGATTATTATTTTGGATGTGTAGTTTCTCTACTTGAAATTCTAACAATTTTTTATCATTATCATAATTCTAATATGTTGAAAGAAAGTCGAGGTTTTGCTGTGTAAATGAAAAAACTCAATATTTGGCCAACATTTCGAAAAATGTTTATTTCCTTCTTCAGGACTTTATAACGACGAGTGGATATGTGTGGTGTTTGTGTTTAACTCGTTTAATCCACTCGAGTCATTTACACAAGGCCCTGTAGAAGGAAATAAATATAATTTCTGAAATGTAGGCAAAACACTAAGTATTTTATTTAGTCGACAGAACTTCAACATTCTTTAACATTGTAAAGATACTGTCGACTCAATCAAAACATGCAAGTTGGCGTGTGTTACGCCTGTAGTAATGTACAGGCGTAACATCTTCCGTCTGTTTGTTGTGGCTCTGCTGTATTAAACTGATCAACAACTAATTATAACAATGGAAATGTTCCTTCAGTATGCACTTTTTTAAAATTAATGTAAGTTTCCTCTAGTACGAATCGACCAATAAATCAATAATTGACTTCAGTAAGGGCTTCTGAATCAAAAACTTTTTTTGTTAATGCATTCATTACATCGGCAGTTATACTTACTTGAGTTTTTGAGAAGAGCCCCCTTCCTCATAATACAATGACTGTTTCAATTTTTAAATTTCAGTAAAAAATGAAAAATTAAAGTTACCTACAAATTTTGTAGAATTTCTTTGGCAAAAAATGATTTTTATAAAAAAAAGATTGGTGGGGTTCGAGTTTTTTAATCGGTTGGAAATTCAATGGGACGTCATGTTTTCCGACCTACTAATTCCAAAAATGAAACACAAAATGCCTGTTGTGTACTGACTCCAAATTTTCTCTCTGTATCCAGATCCCTACAAGGACAATACCTATTTTCAGCCAAATCCGCTAAACGGGAGGAGGGGTTTATGGGGTAGGCTTGACACAAAAACTCTAATGACTGCCGTTGTAATGAATGTATCGACATGAAATTTTATATTTAAATTCAAAACCCCGTGGGGGTGGCACCTATTAATTTTACGCGAAATTGGTTGAAAGGAAAGGGTGCTAGACTCAAATACCCTAATAAATGCCGATGTAATTAATGTATCGACCCAAAATTTACTTTGAGAATTTAGAAGCCACTATGCAAGTCAAGCTACAAAGTTGTATAATCAAGGTAATAATTGTTTTTATCGATTGGCATCCAATCAATTCATTAAGTAATGAAATAAGTAACTCAATGAAGGATCAGAGGGAAAAAATAACCACTAACTGCTCAATTACTTATCGAAGCAATGGTATTTGGTTTGAACTGTATAAATAAATGATGTATAAAATCTATTTTTACAGATCAAGGACAGTAAATAAGGTGAAAAACCTGGGAAGGTCATGTTTACTGATGTCCTTCCTTCCTGCCTATGGAAATATATTGCCCTTGAATCCAAGGAGAATAATAGCTCTATTAAAAATACATTTGTTACGAATTATAGAATTTTTAACTTAATTTGCAATTATTAAAAAACGAAATTGTGCAGCCCTCTTTTGAGGTTATTAGTGCACCCTATTGGCTGAATCGCGAAGTAGGCTGTATGCATATTTATCCGCTAGATCGCAGCACGCGCTCAGGCTAGGGTTAGCGAGAGATAAGGTTAGAACCGAGCTATTTGTTTTGTGTTTAAAGCCCAACTTTTTTTTTGTCTTATACATCTTCATTGTGATCATTCTTGAACGTGACCGTCATATTTGTGATAATTTTATACCATTTTGTAATTTTTGTGGTTTGATGTATTGAAAACAAACAGAAGAAAATTAGTGTTTGAAGAATGGAACGAAAAATTAAGTTAAAAACTTTAAATCCCTACATTACCTGTAAAATATGTCGTGGGTATTTAGTTGATGCAACAACAGTGACTGAGTGTCTTCATACATTTTGTAAAAGTTGTATGGTCAAACATCTCGAAGACAATAACACTTGTCCAACTTGCAAAATAGTTATCCATCAGTCACATCCTTTACAGTATATAAGTTTTGATAGAACAATGCAAGATATTGTCTACAAATTAGTACCAAATTTACAAGAAAACGAGATAAAACGTGAAAGAGAATTTTACAAACAGCGTGGACTAGAATGTCCTAAAGACGTCGTTGTTCCTACAGGTGAAATTGAAGAAGAAAAACCTTCAGGACAAGTAGAAACAGACTACCATCGTCTCGATGAACAGGTAAATGTCGGCCTTGAATGTACAGCGGACAATTTAAAATCCCTCAAAAGAAAATTTATTCGTCTTTCATCACAAGCTACAATTACACATTTGAAGAAATTTATCGCCAAAAAAGTGCTTGACGGTATGGAGAAGTATAGAGACATTGATATTTTGTGTAACGATGAACTTCTTGGAAAAGACCACACATTAAAATTTGTCTATGTAACAAGATGGAGGTTCAAAGATCCTCCATTGAAACTTCAATATAGGCCTCGTATTGATATATAATATTTTAAGATTGTAGATTTTTTTTTCAATTGTGCTTTATATCAGCAAGTCAATGGAAAATAATTTCGTAATATGAATTGTTTACCTTAAATTATATTTTGAGACATTGAACCTCCTATAAAGGAGAAACTATTATTTTTAATTGTACCTATTTGTCTTTAGGATATTTCTTTTTTTAATGTAAACGAATATATTTTTACTAAGAGTTTTGCAACGTTTTGTTTGTATTGTGATTCAAAGAAGTTGAGTCTTGTGATTTTTTTTTTTTTTTTTTTTAAAGAATGTTGAATTATAATAAACAATTTAATGTATATTTGTAAATAAATATATTATATTTCCCATTCCTTATCATATTCTTTCAGGGCACCGTGTACTTCATATAAAGGTAGGTCGCAGGATAACATTTAAGATAAGAAACGCGAAATTATGGCAACAAATAAATTATTCTTTCAAAATATTGTCTATTCCAAAAAAATATATATATACATAAATTACAACTGGTTTCGACATTATACAATTGTCAGGTTTAGTATATAAACTAAGATCAAGTTCTACTGGTAACAGTATATGTATATATTTTTTTGAAATAGACAATATTAAAAAAAAAAAATCCTTTTTTTTAGTTGTCGCAGGATAATTGCGAATCTACGATTTTTTCGAAGAGGCTTATACTGAGGCCTTATTCTGTAAAACACGTTAATTATCTTATACCCATCAATGAGTGTGACATCCTCATCTCGATATACAAGGCACTGGATCAAATTTGTAATTTAACTTATTATGACATGCCCAAGCTTTAACTACAAGGTCATATCGCCTACTACCAGCTCTGATGGACATGAGCCCGGCTCTACAGTGGCAGTCCCAAATTGTGCCTGCCAGGTTTAGTCAGCTACGCTAGGGGTGTTCAACAAGGATCTGACATTATACAGGCTCGGGACCATCGCTGAATGTCCTAACCCAACTAGCGGTACTCTAGAAACAGTTTTATTAAGTGAAGGAAAACACGGACAACACAAAGAAAATGATAAAACTTCAATGTTCCAAGGTAGTCAAAAATGTTAGTACAAGTAAAGTATGGAGTACAGAATTATTTTGCAACACATATGTACATGTCTTTGGCAGACAGTGTAACTGACAAGGATTATAAAAAGTTTATCTATCGACTAAAATGTTTTTAAAAAATTTTGTGTGGGGAGTTTTTTAAATTTTTAATTTAACTTATAATGTTAATTCGAAAAGCATTTTTTTGATAGCCTTCCAAAATTCCTGTGACAATATTAAAGAACATTGTATCAAATGATATAAAACTTATATTGACAAATAACATGTAAACAATTAAGAAAAAACATATATTTTCCAGTAGATGGTCAAACATAAATAGACTAACATAACATAAGACTAACATATGTAGACTTAGGTCAAGTTCCAATATTCTCCGGCACAGCTACAGTTTGAACCATGAGTGAGAAATTTGAATACTGACGGCTCGAATTGATTCAAGCAATAGCCATAAAATGGTAGACTTTATTATTAATATAAATTTGTGGAGCCCAAACCTGTTTATTTTAATTAATTTTTACAAAATATGAAATACAAAAAATATAGCATACCCCATCTCAAAGCCAATTTGTTCAAAAATAAATAAATTCCAAATAAAAAAAACTCCAATAATCTACTACACAACCAGGGGCGTAGACAAGGGGGGGGGGGGCACGTGCCCCCCCCCCTGGCCAGAGCAATAAACAAAGATAAAAATGAAATAAACTAAAAAAATTGTTTTATTAAAAATGGATTGCTTGCAAGTTACCAAAAGGATCTTCAAATTTCCCGTGCGTCTGATTCCTAAATCAGCAATCAGCTGTTACATAAATGTACATGTACAAAACAACTCATATTACATTTATTTAAATATATATGAATTCCATCATTTCATTTCCTCGCTCAAAATCGTCATTTATGTTATACTTTATACTCTTGAAGCTGATTTTACATGCGCAGTAAAAATGCAAAGCGCAGCAGCAGCAAATGCACGCTATTGGGTGTGAGTCATTTAATTCTAAATGCACTGAAACCACAGCGTGCATTTGCTGCTGCTGCTGCGCTTTGCATTTTTGCTGCTCATGTAAAGTCAACTTAAGTATTACAGTTAGTGGTTATCTCAGAGGGAGCTTCTAGAGGTCCGAGTCTCCCAAATTAATAACAAAAAGTCTGTAACGCTAACCACGGAAACTGCGGACTGTGCCCCCGGGAATCTATACGTATCCTTACTTTGCCCCCCCCCCCCCCCCTGCTCAAAATCCTGGCTACGCCCTTGTACACAACTATAAAACAAAATTTTTGCAACATCCACATTTGTCATCATCTAACTTTCTTCAACTTAGATTAGCTGCAGGATTCATAATGAATATTGGAACTCACTATCTATCTTGCAATTAGGTAAAAAAAAAAAAACTTATATTAACAATGAAGATGTTACATTAATCTTTTTAAGTGTTTGTTGTTTTTTATAAAAGCAGAAACCCTAATTTTTCTGTTTGTCTGTCTGATACAAATTGTGATGAGGCTTTCGCCTTTTGAAATCTTAAAATCGCACATGGTAAAAATAATCTGACCTTCAAGTAACTAATTACTGATAGTTAATTATTTTCAACATAAAAACAATAATACTTTCTAATAACTCCTATGCTAGTTCATCACTATGTTTTTTTTATTATTATATCGCTGTCTTTTATGATATTACCCGAAAAAATTATAAAAAATACCTAGCCCAGACAAAATATATTGACAACTTCTAAGTTAAGAATATTGTAGAAACTTATAATAATAAATAACAAAAACGTCGGATTTTTTCAACTATTACCTATTCTAGAATAAATTCCTACTTAAACTATCGGTTTCAGTGACGATGTTGTACCTCTGAAACTGGTAGTTCATGTATGGAATATCTTGTGGAATAGACAATATTTAGAAAAACAAAAGGTTTGTTATGTTTACTTAGAAAACATTGAAATAAATTAAGTATTTTTTAAAACATTTTTTAGCAATATCTGCACTAAAAAATGGATAATGAACATCAGAACACCTGAAAAAAGTTTAAAAGAAAAACTTAATTACTAATATAATGTATATATAATTAGATACAATTTATGAAATAATGAGTAAAAAATGCTATCAAAGGCCCAGCAGAAACGGAAGACTATAGTTGTCAGAAGATACGCCACTGAACAAATACATCTGGCTTTAGTTGCATGACAGAAGTTTAGTTTTATTTGTTCATCTAAGCCTGAATCGATGCAAGTAAATGTGTGAGTGATGCGGTACTCACGAGAATTGATGTGTAAACATTTGCTTTAGTTTCAAAAATCTGCTGTCATGCACTGATTTTGATTGAAATTTGTTTTATAATGTTACAATAAGAAAAGTAGTATGAGGAATTAAACTTTCTAATTTATTGTTCTTCTATTTCTTTTATACATTTATAGATTTGTGATAGCTAAAATATAATACATAGAACTGTGATTGTAGTGCCTCTAAATATCGCGAGAATACAGCGTCGATGATAGTTTTCTAATTTCGATTTAAACGGATATTATAAATGTATCTATTGCTGAATGAATAGTTACCATATTGGACAGTAATATTTATAGTAACTATAATATTTTGGTATAGTTCTGCTCTAAATTGTCAAAATATTTTGTTTTATAACAACTGGGCCGCAATCTTTCCAGTCTGGGAACTTAAAAAAAAGAGCTACGCACTTATATAAACAAGGTAATGATGTCTTAAAATATAGAATAATATAAATGAATCTATTGTTTAATAGATAATCTGATCAACAAGAATAATTATAAGCATACAAACAAAAAAATGTAGAAGAGTTATGTACAATGATTTACAAAAATAGGAAATATGTTACAGAGGATGCGAAGATTTGTATTTTTGTGTTTCCAAGTTGAGATTGTTCAGTCCGCAACCAAGATTTTGTATAAGATCCCGTACATGGCGGCCCCTCCAAGCAAGATGCCGACTCCGATGAGGATGATTTTCGCCCAGGCCGGCAATAACGGAGGTCCTGAAAAACAAATGTATTATAAATATTTTTCCAATTTAAATCTCTACTGAGAGTATTCCGAAGAACATATAGGATTAATATAGTCATCTGTTTGATATTCCTATGAAAAATGTAGTCGAATTAATCAATAACGTTTTCGCTCTCCCGCCAAAGCCAATCGACCGTTTGGGCTAAAACTCTATATTTGATAGACTAAATTTGGTGTCGGTATATTTATTACATCGGCATTTATTAGAGTATTCGGGTCAAACCCCATAGAATAAGTTGTTTGTAATATTAACTAGCTACCTCTCGGGACAACACTGGGGAGGGAATAGTTCCTTTACAAATAAAAGTCGGTGAATCAACGGCAAAGTACTTCCCCAGAACGAATCAATCAAATAACTTTCCGCTCCCTCTTCAAAACCAGGCAGTCGGCCTTAATAGTTACTTAAATAGGGGCTTTTAAATCCTCATACTAAAATTTGTGTCGATACATTCATTACATCGGCAGTTATAAGAGTTGTTGAATTGAGCCCCTCCCTGTTGAGGGTAAACAACCTGAATATTACGAGGACATGGACTCTGAAGCTATATTTCGGATTTTTTAAATCACATGTGCTTACTTAGATTTGATTTTCGCCAAAATCAAAAGAAAAATTGAGACAACTTTATTTCGGGGCTTAAATACATTTTACAAGATAGGTACCTCTATATTTATAACCTAATTAAAAATATTTTCAAATAAAATCTTTAAATAAATTTATATTCAATACAATGTTTTGCAGGTCGCTCTGTTCGCGAGATTTATGCCGTCCTAAAATGTCGTTTTGAGACTCATTTTTTTAGATGTTTGCTAGATTTTCACGAAAAGGGTTAATTCTATCGAAATAGTGGTTCTTATTCAAATTGTTCCTTAATAAATTTGCAATCGCTGATCTGTATTTAGATTTTTTTTTTTTTTTTTTTTTTCTTTTGGCTTTATGAACGGTGCATATTAGCCATGTCAATGTGTTATGTATAATTATTTAAGACATCCATGGCCCCGGGAGGGAGTTCTATCTACGAAATAAAACTCACTCCCGGACGGGATTCGAACCCGCAAACCATGGTGAGACCATGCGACCAAAGCCCTACGCTCTAGCCCGCACGGCCACCATGGCCCCCGTATTTAGATTTAAAATAGTACTAATACGATGAAAGTTATAAAGGCCCAAAAAATGTAAAATAAATGTCGTATCAAATAGATATTCAAAGTATGTTTAAATTGAATCGCATAGCATCGAATTATAAAACAATAATTATAATATTTACGAACTATTAAAAAGTATAAAAAAACATATGTGACATGGTATAACCGGGCTTTCTTGTACCAACCACCTTTGTACAGACCACCTCCTCTCAAATTCATTTTATAAAGGTACCACTGGCTATTACAAAGGCCAGTACATTACTTTCATATACAGTAAAATCCGGTTATAACGATATTCAAGGGACCAAGAAAAATACATCGTTATATCCGGAACCAAACTGTTAGACCTACATACAAATGTATGGGCTTGTTAGTGAAAAAAAAGGTGTTTTACAATGATCATAACGAGAAAGTTTACATATTTTTATATACTTTTTAAAATTTACTTACATACATTAGTAACTGTATACATAAATTATGTATACACATGAGTACATATGTATTAATTTTCCACAAAAAAAACAGTTATTTTAGTTTGGTGCTTGGTTTTTTTTAAGTATACATTTTTGCTTACATGGTTATGAAGTTCCGAAGTCACAATCCCTACGGAGGCAAAGGAAAGACTAATCTGAAACTAGGAATATACTCACTAGAAGGGAAGAAGGGAGTTCGAAGAAAATTCAACAAGGGGGAAATGGTATGTCTCATTGCGCTCGGAAAGAGTAAACAAGAACCGTGTTTAAAACCCTTTTCTATAATGTTCGTATTTTTCATCCGTTCAAAACTCATACTGTTTTACCCAATTATGGTTATTTAAACAACTTTTTCTTATGTTTTAGATCGTTTTATAAGGAATATCGTTATACCTAACATAGTTTTATCCGGATTTATTTCTTCACTTTTAAATAGCAAACCAAACTAGATACGGGTTTTACATTGT
Source organism: Aradus depressus (assembly GCA_963662175.1). Lineage (NCBI taxonomy): Eukaryota > Metazoa > Arthropoda > Insecta > Hemiptera > Aradidae > Aradus > Aradus depressus. The sequence goes on from OY759223.1 coordinate 31,761,692, forward strand.
TAAGTACATCAGGAATCGTTATAAAAGGATTTTACCTCAGTAATACCGGTATGAAATGAATTTGAGAGGGGGGAGGAAGAGTGATCTGCACGAAAATAGTTGGTATAAGAAAGTATAATAATGGCCACATCATATGTTTCTAAATAGCTACAGTAGCCATTAAGAGAGAAAATGAATCCTTTGAATATTTTTAAATTAGAATTTTAAAATTAAAGCTTATTTTTATACTCACGATAATATTCCCTGGTCAAAACTTTCCTTCCCTGTAAAATCTTTCTCCTGGCTTCAGCTTCAGAGAAGAACGCTGTCAGAAGCACTGCGTAAAACATTAAACAAAAATATAATCATACCAACATATTAAAACAAAAATTCTCTATAAAGAGAAGATCTAACATACCTAATGAAAAAGCACAAATGTATACATATTTTCCCAATGCCATTTTTTTTTTGTCAAAAAATTGTGTTCAATGATTTTGAAAAGGTGGAGCTATGGGCTGTTATCTGGTTAATGAGTGTTGAAACAGGTATCTTATCAGGTTCGGGGGAGATGACGAACCTGTTTATATTGGACAAGTGTCTCTATCTCTATTTCCTGTTCAAAAACTGATGAGTCCTATATAAAAATATTTTAGATAGTGTGTGAACGCATAACGTAACATTTTTTGCTGGCGTGACGCCTCTTTATTTTTGTTCTGTAGTTCATGTAAAATCTTTGCGTTCTCTTTAATCTGCCTCTACTTTCCCCCACCGACGACAAATTGTCAATATCCATTCTCTCTTTCAAAAATCTAAGTTCGGTTATACTTCTGTATGCAGTGCCGGATTAACCTATATAAGCAAACTAAACAATTGTTTATGGCATCACGTCCCGGGGGCACCAAGTCCGCAATGCTATTTTTGAAATATTTATTTAAATAGTTATCTAATTATTTCTCAATTTTTAATTAAAAATGGAAGTAATATGTTAAATATAAAAACATTTATAGGTCGCATAATTTTTTGATATCCTGCCGTAAACTTCGGATGAAAGACCAAATAACAAGTCCTGATTATGATGATACTGAGGAAGAGGAAGTATTGGAAGAAGTGCACGAATATGATGAACGAATGGCGTATTTGGACGAAAGAGAAATTTAGTGTTTTAATAAATTAAATTTGTCTTCGTTTTGTTCAATAGAGCTTTAGTATTGAACTTGTCAACATAAGTAAAACGTTAATCATATCAATAGTGAGGCGGGGGAAACATAAGCTCAGAATGCTTAGTCTTAATACGGCACTGTCTATATGGGAACTGAACTTTCGGCCTCTTCAATTCAATATTAAAGAACAAAAACTGTACCAGTTTGTACAGAACATGTGAGCTTATTCAATCGGTTAGATGGAAAATGCGATATTAGTAAAAAAAAAATGCAGGGCATTACACTGCCACCTCCCTCTCTGAAATTCACATTTCATACTGGCACTACTGGGTAGTAATGGAGGAAAGTAATGTTTTCTTTGTACAGCGTTATTAAGTGGCTTTCTTATAGAAAGTAATGCCAATATGAAATGATTGATTAATCAGGCGAATAAGGTGGACGAGCCATAATTTCCCAACCAAAGCCATAGATTTTTGTAATCGTGTCTTTGGCAGTGTGAGGCCTTTCGTTGTCCTGGTGAAACAAAACTCCCACGTTTACTCACTAAAGAAGGCCGTTTTTCTGAAAGAGCTTGATTTAAACGGTCAAGCTGTTGACAGTAAACCTCTTTGGTGATCGTTTTATTATTTTTTTTTTTTTAATTCATAGTGAAAACAGAAAGCAAACCTTTTCAGGATGGAGGCTTGCTCGAGGCTGAGGTATTGGTTCTTGTCCTGGACTGAGCCATTGTCTATAACGCACAACATTATTGTAAAGAACCCACTTTTCGTTACCAGTGACGATCCTAGCGAGAAATGGCTCCCCAATAAGCCTAGAGATTAGTGAAGAGCAAGCCTAAAGATAGGTATCCCTCAGTCAAAACAATATAAGTTAATTACTTATTAATACCTATTTAAATATTATTGGTAAACAAAACATCATCCAAAGGCAGTTGGCTTTAATTTTGTATACAAACAGGCAATAATGAGAAACCGAAATTACTTATGGGATGACCTAATACTCACTTATTGAATTGAATTGGTCGGTATTAATTTTTGTGTTGAGTTAAAATCTGTGAATAATAAAGATGTTGAACCTATCTCACCAGTCCCGGATTTATATATTTTTCAAGTAAAGGCCACTGACATCTCGCCGCCCTATAAAAAAATATTGCAAACATTTTTTCATGTATAAAATATTACATACATTACAAATACAATACTTTTTATAGCACAGAATATAGCTATTTATAAAACTATTATTAATAAGTGATAAATAACAATGTATTTTGAACAGAATTTAAAACTTTCCTTCTCAATTAACTAATCAAAAAATACATTTTTGTGTATTTTACCAAAAGGAAAATTCAAATGAATGAAACAACGTTTAAATTGACTTTTATACTTAAAATATAAATTTCAAAAGAGATAAAAACTTGTTAAATAAAAAAGAAAAACAAGGTCTTATATAGGTCAATTCACAACAGTTTCCGGCCGGATTTCTTATTAACAACTACTTTTCCATATCAATTCTTTTACATCTACTATCGATATTAAAACATCGATATTTCACCAGGACAATCAACCAGATCTTTAATATATAAAGTATCGATATCAATTGAGCCTATTGATTTGTTAAATATACAATTTACAAGTTAATAATTGATTTTTACAATTATTTTATGAAAATATGAAAAATACTATCTTTCAAATTTGGCGCCTTAGTCCAGGGTCTATTGCTAAATCCGGCAAGGCATCTTATAAAAACGAGGAAACATCCAATAGCAAAATAGGCAAGAGCGTCTACAAGAATACTCTTGTGATTTGGTGTTAGCTTCAATTGAATCTAAAATTATTCAAAGTTAAAAATTTTTTTTGTTTTTTCTTAAACATAATATTAGGGGAGTAAATAAAATGAAATTACTAATTACATTGTAAGGACCCGGTGTATATAGTTGTTCTATTCTGTATTCTAGTGTATTGAGTTGTTCTATTCTGTCCTTTTTGTTCGGCCCATTACAACATCTCTGAGCTGGCGATTCTGGTGGTTTTTTTGTGAATTAAACATTACTTACTTTTAACATTAATGGGGGGGCCAAGGTGGCCGTGCCCCAATCTCACCAAGGTTACGGTTCGAATCGGGAGGAAGCTTTAATTCGTAGATAGTTGTTGGATGTTATAAATAACTAAAATAAGACTGATATAGAGGAAATGACTAATATATATGCATATATATAGTACATAAGGCCAAAAAGAATTTTTTTTTTTACAAAATATGAAAATTCTATATATATTCTATATTTCTTTTTCAGCTATTTTGGTTAGAACCAAACAGAATAAACTTTTATCTTTACGTATGACCATCACAATGTTGTCTGGTTGATGCCTATCTACCAACATTGCTGTATTATTTCTTCAGAAAATATGAAGAATCGATATCACCTATATTCTATATTTTTTCTTCGGGTATTTTGGTTAGAACCAACCTTTCTACTGACATTGCTGCATTAATGTGTCTTTATAGGCTACAGAAACTACACACAAACTTAATTGTAAGTTTCTGCTCACCTTCTAAACCTTTGGAATCTTTATTTGCTGGGACTTACCTTCAATTTTTGCGGGTCCTTCGATCTCTGAATTTAAGGCTGCACCCAGATTCACAAGTATATTTCCGTTCTACCTCTAAGCTCCTTTTATTTGGTGCCAGCCATTTTACATTACATTACTGGGATTATAAAAGTAATGAGTTTCGGATTTTCAGAATCCTGTATTTATTATTAAGTCAACGATTATTGACTATATGCTTCACTGTAATTTGTTCATTAAATTTTTTTAAAACAATTTGCTAAACAATATCTCTCCAAGAGATTGACAGCGACATTTAAATGAAAATAAAAATTATCTTTATTCTGGAACATATAAGTCTCAACCAATTGAGACAGAAAAAAAGAAAAAAAAAGAAAAGAGGCCTCTAGGCATAAATATTAAATGTTAATGATAGGCAATGAATAAAACAATAAAATTTAAAACTATATATATATATATCGAGGGCGCCGGTAGCTCAGTGGTATGCGTGCTTGACTTCTGAGCTCAAGGTCGTGGGTTCGTAACCCGACCGAGGCCCTTAGTTTATTTTATCTGGGAGGTAAAATAAACTTAAGCACGCCGTCCTTCGGATGGGACGTCAAGCGATGGTCCCGAGCCTGTACGATGTCAGGTACTCGTTAAAGACCCCTAACCTAGATGAATAAAAATTTAGGGTAGGCAAAATTTAGGACTCCCACAGTAGAGTCGGGCTCATGTCCACTAGAGTGACGAAAGAGCGCTCTGGTAGTAGGCGATATGACCTCGTTGTTAAAGCCCGGGCATGAGTCATAAAACCAAACCAAACCTATATATATCAGTGGTCCGAGAGTATATATATAAGTTAAATAAAAGGTTTGCCGAAGGCGGTTTAAAAAAAAAACACTTATTAAACAAACTGAAAACTTATATTCGATAAGTGATACAGAGAGAGGTTTGTACCGTAGAGGAGTCGAAGCTAGACTGACTTCTGTGTAACAAAGGTGGGAACATGGGAAACAATAGAAGTATACAATTCCTAGAAGGGATGCTGGATGGGCAGGAATATTGCTTGGGTCCGTGGGAAATGCTACGTTAACTTATATGAGACGGGATCGTACAAGGAATATGTGTAGAGAGAGACTTATAGGAAGACGAGAACTAACTCATAGGAACCAGAGGTTAGTTGAGTTAGGAGATAATGGAAAAGTAGGGATTTAAATGAATGAAGAGAAGGAGCATGGCGGATCTGGAGAGGGAGAGGGATTTTAATAATAGGGAGAAGAGATTGAGAGAGGAATAAAATAAAATAAAATAAAAATAGTTGTATAAAAAATTACATATATTTATTGTCTCTACAAAATATAGGACAAATATATTCTACATTTAGATCATTAATAATAATACAATAACTCGTCATTGTACAGTATAAATAATGGAAAAAGTGAGGCCAATAATTGTCAAATATTCAACAATTATTAACAAATGATCACTTTTCTGAGAAGTAGCAACATTTTTGACACGTTCAACCCGCCATATCCTCCATTGTTTTCTTTGTCAAAGCGTTAACAATTTTGAAACTGTTTCGTAATTTTTGTTGTACCATCTTGTATTGGAGAGGGCTGACTCGATGCTCTGGTCCACCGCCAATTTGGACTGCTTCAGGTATTCTTTGTTCGCTACTACGAATGACTTCCACTGAAAAAAAAAAAAATAAGAACATTCCGTTACTAATAATGTAAATATTAGTAGAATCATTTTCACCAGAGTGACGAAAGAGCGCTCTGGTAGTAGGCGATACGACCTCATAGTTAAAAGCCCAGGCATGAATCATAATAACTATTAGAAATTAGTAAGAAAAAAAAAAGGGCTACCACAAGAAATGAAATGTCAATTTACAAAATATTCGGGAGTTCTATCAGGGAAAATATTAGGTTGTAATACATGAAATGTCCGCTTTTGTTAACACCAAATTATACCATACACAAATAGATAAAGACAATTCAAACAAAAATATCTGATGCAACATTAACATGTAATTGAAGCGGTCATTGTTAAAAGGGGATATGTGACATCAAATGTCAAAACGACTTTTTTATATTTTCATAATCTTGAGGACTGAACACATCTTCTGTGTTGAAATGAGACATGTGCAGTGCGCTCTTTGGCTGTGGTGGAGCTGAGAATATCTGAGTCAATGTTGAAAGGAGGTATGTGACGCAATTCTTTAGGAAGTTTTATTGAGCTTCCCAAAATTTTTATTTTTGTTACATATCCCCTTTCAACAATGACCGCTTCAATTGTCTGGGTAACAACAAACCCAGACAACAACAAATCATAGGAAAGTAAGAACATCAGTGGATTTGTTTGTTTCATCGTAAGTTCATCGTAATACTGAGAGTAACTCTCTCTGATACTCCTAGTAATGTTAGTTTGAAACGAGAGAGAGAAATTAATTTGAGGGACAGGAGGGGAAGGGAGGGAGGAGTGATCAGTAAAAATGTAGTGTGTATAAGAAAGTATATGAACTTGTATTTCAAATTTGGAACTACTTCATAGTAATAATTATCAAACATATCTAATTATTTATTTGAGGGCGCTGGTAATTACGAGAAAACGTGCTAGTCTGAGCTGAAAATCGCGGGATCGAAACCCGGTTGAGACTCTTTTTAATGTGGAAGGTGAAAAAAAAAACCTTAAGCATGCCGTCCATCGGATGGGACGTTAAGAGATGGTCCCGAGCCTGTACGATGTCAAGTACTTTTTAAAGACCTCTAACCTAGGTGAATAAACTTGGGAAGACAATATTTAGGACTCCCACAGTAGAGTCGGGTTCATGTCCACAAGAGTGAAGAAAGCAGGCTCTGGTAGTAGGCGATATGACCTCATAGTTCAAGCCCGGTCTATCTGAAGAGGTGAGATTCAAAAACAGGTTTCTCACATTTTTTTAGAAAATGATCTTGATATGGTGTTTTTTTCGTCTCATTGAGAGTTATCGGTATGTGTAACTGTAATGATTCAAAAATAGTTTTCTCTCATCGTAAAACTTTTTCAAAAAATGGATTTGGTTCAAAAGTAGGTTTCTCCAACAACAGCTGTGCATCAAAGGCAGGATGTTAAGAAAGTATGAGTCTCGTGTTTGGTGAAAACTGGGAGACGAATGTTGAAGAATCTAGTCTGGAGTATTACCGAAGAGTTCTCTCAATGGATGATGGACACCAGAAGGAGGAATGCGATTGCCTCGAGCATGAGGTGGCTGTCCGTGTTTAGCTGCTTTTTTGATGATTTATTTTAATGATTTTAGGTTTTTTAAAAACAATAACAGACATTTTTCACTTGCACGTTTTTGTTTATTCCATATCAGTCGACTAACTGAATTGTCTATATGCTGCTCATAAAAAATAATTTAAAGGCCAAATCAAAATTTCTATATGCAGATATGGAGTGTTTGGATCATAACCAGGTTTCTCCTAAACATTTCTCTGTTTTCAACTTAGAATTTCTCTGTTTATTTAAAAAAATACTAAAAACATTTTTGAAACCTATTGGCACTGGAAAGACAATACCAAAGTACACCTCTGAAAAAAAAAATTAAGGTCACAACCTGAAAGAAAAAAAGAAAAAACGATTTTCCTGATTTCCCAAATTTTTGTCTTGAGTGAGAAACCTGTTTTTGAATTCCACCTCCTCATCTATAGTAACTATCTATCTAATTATTTTCCTAACTATAAATTATTTAAAAAATGTATATTTTTTAATCCGTTGCCATGGCCTACGGAAATTTATTGTACATTCTTTGAAGCGCGTTTTTCGTATTGTTCCTATCTCAAATCTGAGGGCAATCTGATAGTTGCATCGTTTTTTTAAACTTTTTTTGTGAGGACCGTAAGGATGACATTGATTGACAGTCGAAGGCCCATTGCCCTCAAGTCCTGATGCCTCTACTCTGGGAGTCATAAATTCTTCCTTCCCAAGTTTAGCTACGGTAGGGGTCTTTAACGAGTACCAGACTTCGAATATTCTCGAGACCATATCTTAACGTCCCATCCGAAGGACAGCATGCCCAAGGTCCCCGCAATCGTGAGCAAAGTAGGCAATCACGCTACCCCTGTGCAATCGACTCCCTCTTTTCTTTGCCTATACAAGTATAAGAATGTAAAGGGATACAAAAATAGACACAAAAATAGAAACATTACATACCTTTTCTAGTTCATCTTCGAAAATAATACTGTTGGCACAGGCGTCCAGGTAGCGACCCAGTCGTTCGGTTTTACCTTTATGGCTGAAAAATAAAAAAAATAATAATAAAAAATATGCAAAACTATGAATAACTAGCAAGTCACCCGGCATGGGTGCCAGGACATCAAGGGTTTGAGGGCAACGAGAGGGCTGCTCAATTAGCCAGGTCAGGAGCTGACAGAGGACCTTTAGGACCGGAATTTATTGCCCTAACCTCATCCAAAAACAGTTTCTCAATAAACTCTTGGAGTAGGGCCTCTCTCAGAGGAAACCCTCAAATCCACCACTCATTATTAGACGGATGGTTTGACTTAGGTATGTTTCATATGCAATTCTGTATAAAAATATAATTTTTGTTTTTCCAAAAATACTCCATCACAATGGTATAAATAATTTGTTGCCACTTACTATTTGTAAATATCATCGATTCTCCTCTGTAAGAAATCGCAGGCAACATAGTAGCCGATTTCAGTTCGTGCGATCGATGAAAAGACAAAAGAACTGTCCTGTTTCCGAATAGGAGAATCATCGCTTATAGACCATTCCAAGTACCTAACGAAAATAAAACATTTAAATAAAATTGACAAAAACAAAAGTTTAAAAATTACGAATTCATTAACTTTTTGTTTGCTATGCTTCACCTGTTTACTCATTTCTTATGTTGATGTAATTAAATAAAGACAATAACAAACTGTTTACTCATTTCTTATGTTGATGTAATTAAATAAAGACAATAACAAACTGTTTACTCATTTCTTATGTTGATGTATTAAATAAAGACAATAACAAACTGTTTACTCATTTCTTATGTTGATGTAATTAAATAAAGACAATAACAAACTGTTTACTCATTTCTTATGTTGATGTATTAAATAAAGACAATAACAAACTGTTTACTCATTTCTTATGTTGATGTAATTAAATAAAGACAATAACAAACTGTTTACTCATTTCTTATGTTGATGTAATTAAATAAAGAAAATAACATGTTCACTAATTTCTTATGTTGATGTAATTAAATAAAGAAAATAACGACCTGTTTACTCATTTCTTATGTTGATGTAATTAAATAAAAGAAAACAAAAACAACTTGTTTACTAATTTCTTATGTTGATTGTAATTAAATGAAGAAAATAACAACCTGTTTAGGACCCAGATATCCCTGCTGCAAGCCAGAGAGTGGAGAATTGTATTTTTCTCTGTTCCAACATTTGACTGTTTGTATCTCGCCAATAAGAAATCCCAACTTTTAGGACCTCCGTATGAGATGGCATTGCAATACACGGTTCCTCTCAAGTCTCTTGGAACCCTGAAAAAAAAAATATATAATTTATTATAGTAACATTTGAGCTCAAACTGCAAGTCTCTAGCTGTAATAGAGGCCGAGATCCCTACACAGGCTCTGATGAAACCTGAATATCTTGGAGATGGCATACCCGATTTCCACCAAACAAGGCTAAGAACCATCTTGCAAATACTAGCTTTTGAAACGAAAAAACCGCTTCGAAATCGGTTCAGCCGTCTTGGATGCGACAGACCGACACACACACACACAGAAAGGCTTCAAACTTATAACACCACCCAAAACTCCATAAGGACAACATCTATCGATTTTCAGCTAAATCGGCTAAAGGGGGGAGGGGAATTACGGGAGAGGCTTAAATCAATAACTCAGCGTTATCGACAGATGGGAAGGGGGGTTCGGTGGAGGGGGCTCAATTCAAAAACCTTAATAACTGCCGATGTAATGAATTTATCGACGCAAAATTTAATATGGGGATTTAGGAGAGGCTATGTAAGACAAATGTTGAATATAGTTTTGGAGAGGGAGCGAAAAATTAATTGATCTATTCGTACTGGGGAACTTGCCGGTAATTCACCGACGATTTTTTTGTTTGATGAGAAATCGGTTTCATGTTATGCCTTCAGAGACCATTAGTGCAATTTATATCTGTCTTTGTGTTTGTTGGAGCATCATGGGAAAACGGCTGAACGTATGTTCACGAAATTTGCAGAGCCTTTCAAGGATCGTCCAATTTAGAAAATGTGGCATGTCAAAATTTTGAACTGAATGGGGGTTCAGAGAGGCCAAAGCTTAAAACAAGAACTACTAGCCCTTTGTAGATGGGTCGGAGTTTCATGAAATTTCACAGATAAATGTTTTACAGAAAACAATAAAAAATAAATACTCTATGTAAATAGAAAAAGAATATTCTAGGCGTAGTAGCACAACCCTGTTTCTAAGGTTATGTGAACATACGTTCAGTCGTTTTCGCGTGACGCCCGAACACACACACACTGACTAGCCTCATTGATGCAAGAAAAAAAAAAAAAAAGTTTTCTTACGGGTTTTTGACGTCGGGCTCCTGTCCAGCCATCCACTGTTTGAACAGTTCCTGGACCTGTTTCACCGAGTCTCCCATCTCCAGAGAGACGGCCCACTTGTTGACACTTGTGTGAAGTTTCATCTGTTCGTGTCCCTCAGGGATCTGCGCCAACACCGCAAACTGGTTGTACACAGGGGTGATCAGCTTCGTTACAAACTCCTGTCAACCAAAGTTAAAGAAAAAATCATTAAATTCATCTATTTATATGTAATATAAGTGAAATTATGTTTCAACACTTAAAAAAAATGATTATTGATGACAAGAGAATATTAATAAAATGAAAATTAGAGAATTTTTATATCTTTAAAATAACTAAATGAATGACAAAAAAAAATATATAAATTAAACTTGGGGGAGCTCAACTCAAAAACTTCAATAACTGCCGATGAAATGAATGTGTCGACCTGAATGTTTATATTTCAATTCAAAATCTCGTAAGGACGGCACCTATTAATTTTCGGTCAAATCACAGAAGGGAAGAGGAGGTTCACAGGAGGGCCGCTCTATTCAAAAACTTTTTGGTTTTAGATGGAGAACGAAATTTTATTGATTATTTGATGCTGGGGAAGTACTTTGCCGGTGATCCACCTGCTACTTTGCCGGTGATACACCCGCTCTGCTGAGAGTCTTACCATCCAAGTTGCCAACCTACAGTCTATAATACCTTAAAGTGGACATAGTTTGGTGTTCTCTTCATGAGGCGAGAAAGAGCAGCAAACTCTCCAAATGCAATCTTCCATGGGATGTACTCCGTCTCCCGAACCAGGTAAGTGGAGAGAGATACGGCCGTACTGTAGGGGATGTCTCCGGTCCTAGCCAGGTCGAACACTGCCATGAGGATGTCTGCTCGGTTCATGGCCGGGATGTCCGAGTACTGGTCACTGTTCAGTGTCTGGGTGAGCAGCTTCCAGTTCTGCTCGTCGTACAGGGTTCTGTATAGACCTGGAAAACATTTACAGGAATCAGACAGCATTCTTCGGAAAATGAGTCACTAAAGGTTGGGTTAGGTTAGGTTAGGTTTTATGACTCATGCCCGGGCTTTAACGCTCTTTCGTCACTCTGGTGGACATGAGCCCGACTCTACTATGGGAGTCCTAAATTTTGCCTACCCTAAATTTTTATTCACCAAGGGTAGTGCTCTTTAACGAGTACCTGACATCGTACAGGCTCGGGACCATCGCTTAACGTCCCATTCGAAGGACGGCGTGCTTAAGTTTATTTTACCTCCCAGATAAAATAAACTAAGGACCTCGGTCGGGTCTCGAATCCACGATCTTGAGCTCAGAAGGCAAGCACGCATACCACTGAGCTACCGGCGCCCTCTGAGACACTAAAGTTGAAAGATAAGGTTTAAATATAAATTCTTTCAATATTTATATTGTCTAATTCCACAAAAACATATACATATAGTGTACCAATTTCGGATTATCCTTCTAAAAATACGTTAATATGGCAATGTCGACCATATGGAATGAAAGCCGACCTAACAGAATAAAAACATTTTATGACTTTTCCACCCTACAATAATCATGGAAAGAATATAAGATCTGGATTGTCTTGTGCCACGAATTCTCTTATACTCTCTGAAAAACACTTCAATAACCCATTGATGATACATCGGCTTCAACCATATATAATGAAAGCCAACCACAAGAGGAAATGAAAAACACTTTCACATATTTCCCAGCTAAAAAATCATGGAAGGAATATAAGATCTAGTTCGACCTTGTGGGACGAAATGTCGTATATTTTCTGAAAAACTCTTCAATAAGTCAATGTTGATTCAACCATATGTAATGCAAGCCGACCACATAAGAATATGAAAAATATTGTTTGATATGTTCCTGTTAAAATAATCGTGGATGAAATATAAGATCTAGGTCGGCCTTGTGGGACGAAATACCGTATATTTTCTGAAAAACTCTTCAGTATGTCTGTTTATTCAACTATATGTAATGCAATCAACCACAGAAGATAACAAATATTGTCTAGTATTTTCCTGCTAAAATATAAATCTTGGAAGAAATATAAAATCTAGGTCGAATTACCCTATATTTTCTGGAAAAAAAAAAATACTCTTCAATACCCCAACGTTCGTACAACATGTAATGAAAGAGGACCACAAGAGGAAATGAAAATAATTTTCAGACATTTCCCTGCAAAAATAATCGTGGAAGGAATAAAACATCTAGATCAACATTGTGACAAAATCCCAGCATATTTTCCGATAAACACTTCCAATTCGTTGATGACGAAACATCCACTTCAACCATATATAATGAAAGCCGACCACAAGAGACGATTAAAAACACTTTTGATTATTTCGCGCTTTCTCCACGAAGTTCAAAAATACTATACTTTTTGCTGACGATAGCGTAAACCAAAACTGGTACTCTATATGAGGCGTTGCGAAAGAGAAGGGCGAACTCAACAAAATGTTACTTATTATGTTTTTCATCCATCCCTCATTAATGTAAGTTAGTCATTAACCAGTCTATAGAACAGTAATAAATAAAAAAAAAATTTGACCTATATGTTGAGTTCGACCTTCTCTTTCGCAACGCCTCATATGTATATATTTTTGTGAAATTAGACATTATAAAAGCTAAACACGTTCTTTGTCTTTATTTATTTTATCAGCTTTTGACCATATCGACACAAATCAAAAAAATTCGTTCAGACTAAAATAGGATTTAGCTTAACTCATGGTCCAATAGGATTTATTGTTGTATCATTTCACGTTGGCATTTCATCCAAAATATTCAATACTACTGTCTGGTTGGTGAATATAAACAAATACTTTCTCAATAAGACTTCACTCCCACTTTTGAAGAATAAAACAATATAAATAAAAACAAAATAACTTGTTTAACTTTCTTACGCCAATCATTGTCCTATACCCGACTGAGCTTGATTTGTCTCTTTACGCAATATACCTGATATCTGTAGATTGAGAAGAAGCCAGGACTGGTTGTCCAGACCCTTGATCTCTATCTCCTTCCTCTGGTCGCAGTTCATCCATTCCTTAGGGGAAGTGTTGTTGAAGTCTGCTTCCTTCTGTGTTGTGTATGTGATGGGGATCCACCAGCAGGAGGTCTCGTTGGCAGGAGTCGCTACGTCTTTACCTTCTGGACGAACTTGCAGGTACCGTTTCTGAAAGAAAAAAATAATAAATGATTTAGCCTAATTCATGAGAAAAGCCCATTTGAACATGTTAATGTGAATGTAACGAAATCCAAGAATTTAAATATCAGGTTTTTGGGAGTTTCGCGAAACTCAACCAGCAGGTTAGTGTTTCTTGAAATTGCCAGAAAATAATAACATTCTTTTGTATTTAAATATCATATATATATAGGGGAAGTTATGTAATCGGTTAGGAATTTGACGCGGAGTTTTCATCAGAATTTCGTGTTTTCCGTCCTGATTCCAAAAATGAAAAAAAAAAATTCTGCCAATGTGTGTGAACACGATAACTCCCGATAAAATCAACGTATCTCTAAGGACGACACCCATTGATTTTCAGCCAAAAAAAAACTAATAACTACCATTGTTATGGATGCATTGACACGAAATTTTATATGAATATTCAAACCCCTATAGGGACGACACCTATTAATTTTCAGCGGACTCAGCCGAAGGAGAGGATCAGAGGGGTGCTCTGTTCAAAAAACCCAATATGTTATGTATGTATCATATGAAATTTTATATTTAAATTCAAAAAAAGATGACATCTATTAATTATCCGCGAAATTGGTCGAAGGAAAGTGGGGGAACAGAGAAGGGGTCTTTGAATGGAGAGTGAAAACGTAATTGATTAATTCATGCTAGGAAACAATATAAGAATTTAAAAATAATTTACAGAGTGCCCCCCTCCTCTTTCTCAAATTCATTTCATATTGGCATTACTGGGCATGAGAAAGTCACTCTCAGAATTACGCTGGGCAATGAAACAAAGAAAAACAATGTGCCACTGTGAAAAATGCCGGTATGAAATGAATTTGAAAAGGGAGAAGGGGGAGGGATGTGTACAAAAGTGGTTGGTATAATGAAGTCTTATTATTATTTGTATTATTGTAGGTAATAAATATACGATAACAAGCTCCTTTCTTAATTCACCTGAGTCAGTTTGGCCGTTCCCGCAGTATAGTCTCTGGTTACAGTGACCAGAGGGTACCCGGTCTGTAGTGTCCACGTGTCCATCACCTCTTTCACTGTAATCTCCCGGGGGAGAGTGCCATCCTGGTGAGCCACCTCTGTCAGAGAAGACCAGAGGTCGTCCTGCTCTGCGTTGGAGTACTTGTGTTTGAGCAGGTAGGAAGTGACTCCTGTTGGGAACGAGTCCCCCAGGAAGAGATGCATCATGCGCAGGATCGAACAACCTGCAACAAGTGCAAGTATTAGGTCATTTTTGTTGGTCAGGAGGTCATTTCATAAATTCATTGTTGATTTAGAATGACACTGGATAAGTTCCATTTAGCAACCTGAATATTCGAACTTACCATTTTTTAATGAATGATAGAATCGACAGTATCTTTTCAATATTGAAGGAAGTCGAGGTTCTGTCATAATGATTGATAGAGTCGATAGTATCTTTACAATGTTGAGGGATGTCGAGGTTCTGTCATAATGATTGATAGAGTCGACAGTATTTAAAAAACTCAGTATTTGGCCAACGTTTCGGAAACTATTTATTTCCTTCTTCAGGGTCTTATAATGACTCGAGTGGAAGTGTGTGAAAGTGATAAAGTAACTGATTTGCCACCTTCACAGCACACATACACTCGAGTCATTATAAGACGCTGAAGAAGGAAATAAATTTCTGAAACGTTGGCCAAATACTGAGTTTTTTATTTACACGACAGAACCTCGACTTTCCATTTTTTCCTTTCATAATAAATGTTTTATTGAGTTTTCATTCTCTTGTTTATTTTCATTCAAATAACATTTGCTGTAGTTTTGTGTTTAAGAAGTAGTTTTCTTCTTGTATTTAAGTTATTTTAATGTTGTTATTTATCTAAAAGATTGTTTTACATAAAAGAAAGACAGTTCGAGTTCAGTTAAATCTGGCAAATAAGAATTCATAGAATGTTCTAGGTTTTAGTAAATCCGATATATACCAGAGATTGTAGAGTCAGTCAGATGTTTTAAGGATTGTGTTTGTACACGGTGACCAGTTGGTATGTTAGGTAGTTATCGTGTCCACGGACACAGACATTCACGGATACAATCTTTTTTTAATGTATGTATTTTGGGGATTGGAAAACATGAAATTTTGGTGAAAATTCAACATCCGACTTCATGGTGGATTACATAACTTGTAGAATTGCGGAAGTAAAACTCATGGATCCGACCTGAAGGATGGGACGAAACTTAGCTTCTGGTTGGCCAACAAAACATGTATTAACCACTCTGAAAACATTAATCACTGGGCTAAAAACTGTCCTCTACGCTACTTTCCTAGATATACGAGGTAAAGAGCAAGTTATGTAATCAGGTAAAAATTCGTTGTTTTTTCCAACTCCCTGAAACTAAAAAATGATAAGAAAACCTACAGACGGCTAGTCCATATTGAGTGCATATGAGGTGTGGTTTCTTCATATCATCTGTATTCCTCTATTGACCGTCATACCTCCGGTTATGATCGCAATGTCTACGGAAAACATCGGAGCCTTGGTGAGTCCCTAATTATTAATTACTCTTTCTGTCTCTGAAATGGCAGCCAAATATTCAAAGTGGCGTTCAAATGAAGGGAGACATTTGGTTAATATTATTATATATTACCCATGAATCCACAAGAGGTCAATATAGAAAATTTGTAGAAAGGTACAAAATAAGATGTGATGAAAGTATACTAGAGTTTGAAACAACGATAATAACATGTCCGACCAGGAGTAAGAAACACATTGAAAAGAGACATAACGCTCCTCATCCCAGCTAACGTTTGTCTAAAGAAATAAGATGTGTTGGATGTATCGACACGAAATTTTGTGTGTATATTCAAATCCATATTAGAACATCTATTAATTTTCACCGGAATCACACAAAGGAGAATGGAGGATCTGAGAGGGAGCTCGACTCAAAAATTTCAATAATATGATGTAATGGATGTATCCAACTCCCTGAAACTAAAAAATGATAAGAAGATCAAACGTGCTTCTGTGAAAACAATAACTACCCATAGAATGAATATATCGACATGAAATTTTATAAATAGGGAGGCCATGGTGGCTGTGCGGGCTAGAGCGTAGGGCTTTGGTCGCATGGTCTCACCTTGGTTTGCGGGTTCGAATCCCGTCCGGGAGTGAGTTTTATTTCGTCGATAAAACGAGAATTATATAATTATAAATAGAATGAGAAGTTCCTTAATAAGACAGAAGAGAAAAAGGGCTTAGATGAACAGCAAAACTTAGTGTATTACAAATAATTGGAACTGAAGAAGTACATTACCTTTTTTATAGGAGATGGTATCAAATATCTGGTTGATTTCACTAGGATGTCCAATAACTTTGGAAACTGGATGAGAGGACTTGAGCGAGTCCAGATCGTAGACGACCCGGACAAAGTCAAGAACAGACTCTTTTAGGTAGTTCCACTCAGGAAACAACTGGAAATATCAATATTTATAAGTAATTCCATAATTTTATATATCAAAACAAAATCTTCAAATATATTCAGTTAGTTATTTTGACTCATGCCCAGGCTTTAACAAGGTCATATCGCCTACTTCCAGAGCGCTCTTTCATCGCACTGGTGGACATGAGACTGATTCTACCGTGAGAGTTTTAAATTTTGCCAACCCAGGTTTATTCACCTAAGGTAGGGGGGGTCTGAGATTTTTTCACCTCTCAGATAAAAAACCCAGGGACTCGGCTGGGCTTCGAACCCGCGATATTGAGCTCAGTAAGCTAGCACGCTACCTCGGCGCTCTAACTTGAACTATATCTTCAATATTGTTAGTTTAACAATCATTTAAATTTTTCGTAAATAAAAGTTGAATTTATAAAAATTCTAATTTAATTAGAATTAATAACTTATAAATACATTTTTGTGATCAGTGTCGAAATAGTGGAAAATAAATAAATAAAAAGCAATGAAGATATACTTCCGTAGCTTTATGAAGTATAGGGGAAGTTATGTAATAGGTCAAAACTTCGATGTTGAGTTTTCAACGGAATTTCATGTTTTCCGACCTCTAGATTCAAAATAAGAAAAAAAAAAAAATTCTGCCAGTCTCTGAACATGATAACTCCTGATAGAATGAATGTATCGACAAGACATTTTATCTGTGAATCCAGAACTCTTTAACAATGACTGTTATTGTTGTTTTTCAGCCAAATCGACCAAAGGGAAGGGTGGGGGATAAGGGGGAGGCTTAACACAAAAACTCTAATAACTAACTGCTGATAGAATGAATGTATCGACATGAAATTTTATATTTGAAGTCGAAACATAATCTAAAGAGAAAGTTGAGTGATATCGACAGAAGGGAAGGTGGGGTTCAGGGGGCTCGATTCACAAATCCTAATAACTGTCCATGACATGAATTTATCGACACGAGATTTTGTATGAAGATTAAGAAGCTCCTATGTAAGTCAACTGTTGAATATTAGCGCAAATGGTTTTAAAGGAGGAGAGAAAAATTAATTGATTAATGCGTTCTGGAAATGTACATTCATCGACAAATATTTTTCAAGGTTTTAGTTCTACGCCATTACCCATCGTTGTGTAATAATTAGTCGTTATTCAATATTATTCTCAAACCCTTATTCTAGTACATCTAATGTACGCTCCATGTGTGACCGAGGCGTTTGACAAAATATCTATAACTCAAGGTTTCATTGTGATAGATCTATTGACTAAAAATTTTGACTGTTTGATTATTAGATGAATTTGAGAAGAAAGAAAACATGAACCAAAGAGTCACTATGGACAACCCATTTGTTACAACATACGAAGTCTTGCAAATTATTGTTATTAAAATTACAAAATATGACTTTTTACAATTAAAATATACGATTTTATGACATCTTATTATTTCTCTATATTCAATCAATTCCAGCAATTGATTTTTTTTTAATTAAATTAAATTTGACATAAGACATTTTACACTAACAGGGACGATCAAATATTATTTTATAAATAAAAAAAAGATAGCAGTTTTTAATAGTTTTTTTTTTAACTTTGTTTTTTCTGAAACGGCCCAATGGAATTTTTTTAATGCTCAGAAGGGCCTATCGAATTAATATAACACACAATCAGGATTTTTTTTTTTTCATTTTTGAAATCATGGGGTTGGAAAACACGAAATTCCGGTGAAAATTGAATTTCTGACCAATTACGTTACTTCCCCTATACCTCATATAGAGGGGAAAGAAAAATAAACTTACAAAATATATTATACAAAGTTATTCGGGAGCACTTTTCAATATATTTAAGATGATATTACCTTTTCGACGCCCAAAGCGCCCACATAAGTAGCGAATCCCTCGTTGAGCCAGAGATCGGTCCACCATTTCATAGTGACCAGGTTACCGAACCACTGGTGAGCCAGTTCGTGAGCGATAACGTAGGCGATACTGTGTTGAGCCGTCTTCGAGGATATTTGTTCGTCGTACAGCAGAGCTGTTTCTCTAAACATAACATCCAATAGAAAAACATTATACATGAAAAAAAACAAAAAAAAAACATTAGTACAAATAAATATATACTCAACCGAGGCCCTTAGTTTATTTTATCTGGGAGGTAAAATAAACTTAAGCACGCCGTCCTTCGGATGGGACGTTAAGCGATGGTCCCGAGCCTGTACGATGTCAGGTACTCGTTAAAGACCCCTGCTCTAGGTGTATACAAATTTAGGACTCCCACAGTAGAGTCGGACTCCGTGACGAAAGAGCGCTCTGGTAGTAGGCTATATGACCTTGTAGTTAAAGCCCGGGCATGAGTCATAAAACATAACCTATATAAAAAAAAGTCGATGATGAATCACTTCCCCAGTACAAATTAATCAATGCTCTCCCTCCAAAGCCAATCCACCGTTTGGGCTATAACTGAATATTTGATTTACATATTGGCTTCATAATCCTCAAAGTAAATTTTGTGTTGATAGATTCATTACATCGGCTGTTATTGGGGTATTTGAGTCGATTCCCCCTTCTCTGCCCCCCCTGTTTCCATCGATCGATTTCGAGGAAAATGACTAAACGCCATACTTATAAGGTTTTGATTTTAAATATAAAATTTCATGTCGATACATTGATTACATCGGCAGTTATTGGGGTTTTTGAGTTGTGACCCTCCCTCTGATCCTACTCTCCCTTTCGGCTGCTAATTGGTAAATGTTGTCCTTATAAGGCTTTGAATCGACATATGAAATTTTGTGTCAATAAGTGCATTAAAACGGTTGTTATTAGAGTTTTTTGGGTTGAGCCACCAATAGGTAAAATAAAATTTCATATAGATACATTCATTTTATCGGGAGTTATTGTGTTCACAGACACAAGTTTAGTGCTTACGCCACTGTCAGAACGTTCAAAACTTTTTTTGCTAGGTTGTCATATTTATACAATCAAGATTGCCTCCCAGTTGCCTAGGGGGAGGAGTCCTGCCTTTATGAAACATTCTGAAGATTATATTACCTCATAGTTGAAGCCCATGAGTCACAATAACTAAAATATTATTTTAAAAATGTTACCTGTATGTAATAAGACCCCAATTTTCCATAGCGCCAGCAGAGAAGTCAGGAATGGCTGCCATGTCTTGTTTGGGCAGAGGATAGGCCACGTTGAAGTAATTTTCAAAAAACTGCAACACTTTGGGGCCAACCTGAGAGGCGAAGTTGGCCTGAGACTGTGCCTCAGGTCGACTCCATATCCTGAAGGTGACATTGTTGGAGAGGGGTGGAGACATCTTGAACTCAAAGTCTGACACCATGTAGGCAAGGAGGTAGGTGGACATGGGGACACTGTTCTCGAAGTGGCTCCACACCCAGTCTTCACGGCCCTCACTGCAAAAAACAAGAATAAACGTTGTTCGTGTATAACCTGCAATATACTTTTTGGGTTGTGCAACAAGATTCTTAATTCATATATATTATATTATTACATCACTTATCCCATTTATTTGTTGCCTCCTCAAAAAATAGGAATTACAAACGTTTCGGAAAGCACTCCCATCCCCTAGTCAAGACGGGATGTTTAAACATATATATATTATAGAAATTGATGATGAGAGTGCTTCCCGAAATGTTTGTAATTGATATTTTTTGAGAAAGCAAAAAATAAGTGGGAGAAGTCAAAAACCAATCGACTGTTTGGCCAAAAATCAACAGTTAACTAATAGTGGCTTCTGATTTCTCATAGTATATTTTGTGTACATCGTCGAACCTTGCCGATTTCTCATGAAATTAATACATGCCGTCCTTAAGGAGTTTTGAATTTGAATATAAAATTTCATGTAAATACATTCATCACATCAGCAGTTATTAGTGTTTTTGACTTGAACACCTCTTCTGAACCCCCCTTTCCTTCGGTTGAAAATTCTCGGGTGTTTGGTCAAAAGGGCTTAAGTCAGCAAATCTGAATTTTAGGACGGGAATTTCTGAAGGTAAAACACATTTTAGTTACTTGAAATATTATTTCAATAAAAGTATTAAATCATATATATAAAGCTGAAAATGTCTGTGCGTTGTACCGCTATAACTCACGAACGGCTTCATGGATTTCATTAATTTTTTTAAAAATTTGTTCGTCATCGTCTGTGGAAGGTTATAGGCGTATTAGTACCTCAATATCCGGTCCATCCCAGCATCCACCCACGCAATCTTTGTAACTCGAAAACCATTGCAACGATTAATGAGAAATCTTTTTGAATAAATTAGTTTTAGCTCCAAAGCTAGCGTTACTACAGTTGAAGGACTATAAGCCTTATTCCGTATGAATAATTGAAAATTATAACATCATGAATGTACTGTCGAGGAACTGAATAGCCTTATAGGAGATATTGGGAGAAAAGTCAAAGTTCCCCGGGCAACGCCGGGTATTACTGCTAGTATAAAATATAGTAAAATATTCCAATCAGTTACATATGAAATATTTAAATGCAATCAAGTCTTTTGCATCACAAGACTTATTCTGACTTAGGCCCTTTTGCCCAAACACCACAGAATTAATATGTATCGTCTTTATTGGGTTTTGAATTTATATGTGAAATTTCATATCGATACATTAATTACAACAGAAAATATTATAGTTTTCATGTTAAGCCCCCCACCATTCCATTTGGGCTTTTGGATAGACAAACACAGAGTAGTATTATCAGACAGATAGTCATATTATGTTATTCTATTTTCCGTTTTTTGAATCAGTGGGTTGGAAAATTCTAGTGAAATTCTGACCGAATACATAACATTGCGTATACTCGTATTTCGTATAGCTGAGAAAGTAAAGTAGCAGGTTATAGCTACCGGTTGTAACTTTGCGTTATACTACTTTACCTGAAGCTGATTACGTGCGATATCCGTCTAGCAATAAAAAGATCATTCTCTCCCCAGTCCCTCGCAACCTCTCGCCTCTTTCGCTATTGAAAAATGTTATTCATTTCCGTTGTTTCTAACTTAAACAAAAAATGTTTAAAATATAAATATTTTTCACATTGATTAAGTAAATAACTTTTTCATTTACAATCCACAGTAACTGAGAAAACAAGAAATAACCTTTTCTATTCCTAAACAAACACTCTCTCTATTTATTCAGTGTTTCTGAAATCATGTATATCCCAAAAAGGAGAGCGCCGGTAGCTCAGTGGTATGCGTGCTTGTCTTCTGAGCTTAAGTTCATGGGTTCGAAACCCGACCGAGGCCCTTAGTTTATTTTATCTGGGAGGTAAAGTAAACTTAAGCACGCCATCCTTCGGAAGCGATAGTCCCGAGCCTGAACGATGTCAGGTAATCGTTAAAGACCCCTGCCCTAGGTGAATAAAAATTAAGGGTAGGCAACATTTAGGACTCTCAGAGTAGAGTCGGGCTCATGTCCACCAGTGATGAAAAAGGCTCTGGTAGTAGGCGATATGACCTCCAAAAAGTGAAAGTATGAAGTTTGGTAAAATATGTTCAACCAATTCCCCAGGATGATGGAACAAACAGACAGACAGACACGAACCTGAAAACCACTTGCTTGGCCTTTCATTGACCTGAAACGGATAAAACCCAAATAGTTCTTAGAAATGTATTATGTATTATTATATTTATATCAAATGTACACCCCTTACAGTTTTATTTACACCTCCTATATCTATAGAGGGCGCCGATATTTCACAAGTAGCGTGCTAGCCGCTCAAGACCGCAGATTCGAAATTGGGCCGAGGCCCTTAGTTTTATTTGAGAGATAAAGAAAAAAACTTAAGCACGACGTCCTTCGGATAGGACGTTAAGCAATAACGAGCTTGTAAGATGACATGTATTCGTTAAAGATTCCTACTTCAGGTAGAAACAACATAGTACTTCCACACAGTAGAGTCGGGCTCGTCGAGCGACGAAATAGCGCTCTGGTAGTAGGCGATATGACCTCACAGTTAAAGCCCGGGCATGAGTCATAATAACTAACTCTTGCAGGAATATTGTAACAATCTTTCCATTAGATTGTAACACTTCCCTTATAACGATTTGCAAAGAGAACAGTTTCGCAACTTTCTAGGATCAGCGTTTTTTTAAATGAAAATATGCGAGTTACAAAAATATTTATATTGGATGACCCCCTTAATTTTTGTCAAGAAATCTAAAATGATCATTGAAAATGTTTTTCAAGAACAGTGAAACCTCTGCTAACGGACTCCTCCAGATAACGGACAGTTTTTTCATGCACCGACATTTTAATATTATGTATTTCAATATGTTATGAACCTTTACTTAGCGGATCCCCTCAATAAAGGACGCGGACTATAATTCAATTTCTAAAACATGTCATAGAAATAATAGATGTTGTGTTGAGGATACATTTCATTAGACGATGGGATTTACCACTGTTGATGACGCAGTTGCGTTAAAAACCGGTTCTGATTGGAAATGAAAAAGTGGGAAGACAAGGTCTTTTATTTCTATAAGAAATCTCATCCCACAGTATGCTTACTATCAGATAAAAAACCTTAAAAATCACTAAAAAAAAAAGTCTGTAACTTACTGAGGCACAGTTTTCGCTAAAGGCATGTTGCTGACGCCTTTGAAGGTTTTCTTGTGAGCCAGCCGGACCAAAAATTTCGCCTTCATTTCAGGTTCGTCAAAACAGGGGAACGCCTTGCGTGCATCTGTAGGCTCAAACTGTGTCACTGCAAGCCATCTGTAACAGAGAAAATAGAATACTTAATACATGCATTCATCCTTATATTAAATCGAAATAATACAATTTCAAATAAATAAACAAACTTCATGTTATTTCTCATGAAAATGTTAGTTTTCAGAGCGATAGTAGAAATTATCAGCATTTCCCGGAAATGCCGAGGGACTGGTCCACCAATTGATCAGTCCGATCCACAATAAGGGAGACAAACTGGACTGTGGGAAATACCAGGGATCGCACTTCTGGTCACCACCTACAAGATATTCTTCTACACTCCTCATGAAGAGGCTAACAAGACAGACTGAAGGGATGGTTGGAGAATACCGTTGCGGGACGATAGACCATATCTCGACACTGAGGACAATGCTGGAAAAATGCTACAAAAATGACGTCGACCTGCACCTCTTCATCGACTACAAGCAAGCCTACGACAGTGTAGATAGAGAACAACTCCTACAAAACATGCTGGGTTTGGCTTCCCCTCAAAACTGATAAGGCTGGCAAGGATGACGTTGACGCACACTTCTGGGGAGATGAAAGCTATTAGAGGCACGAACTCTAATGGCATGATCAATAACAGGCACAGTCAGCACCTCGCATATGCGGACGACGTGGTCATAATCGGGCGAACGAAAGCTACATATAATAAAATACCTGGGGGCCGTTATCACAGAAAGGAATAATACTAAAGAAGAAATTAAAGCGAGGATAACGGCCCAGAATAGATACTTCCGGTCACTGCAGAAGATGCTCGGAACGAGGATTGAGCCCCGAGACGCCAAAATAACAATTTATAAAACATTCCTGAGACCCATCTTCACATATGCAAGTGAAACCTGGGTCCTGACTAGGTGGGACGAAGTCTTGCTCAATACGTGGGAGAGGAAGGTATTGAGGAAGATGCAGGATGCGGTCCAAATGTGAGGGACCTGTGCAAGAGCTGAGGGCATTTACAGAGGATGGAGTCAGACATGAGGGACACCCAGGTGGACAGAGAAGAGATAGACCCCGCTTACGTCGACTGGAGGACGACCTCAGAACGATGGGTGAGATGTCAGGCCGAGGATAGAGAAGAATGGCGGAAGATCGTTGCGGAGGCCCAGGTTCAACAAGGACCGTAGCGCCAAGGAAAGTAAAAAGAAGTTAGTACCATGGCGTTGAGTGGGCAAATAAATAAATTCAATTTGAGGGAAAATAAAGAAAATGCTAGTAAAGCCCAAGACTAATGAACAAATAGCCTTCCTTTATTTTTATTCAATTTATTAGGATAAGTCCCCAGTTGAGACGCATTTCTATTATAATACACAATAAAAATAGCCAGTTTCCTTTCATTTGTAAGAATTCCACAATCAAAATAACACTGGCAGATCCTTTAAATCATGTATGGGCAACCTTTGACATGTTGCGGGCCAAACTTTATTGTGCAAATGCGTTCGCGGGCCGCGTAGATGGTTCAAAATAAAATAACGTCGGACTTTAAAGTAGTGTTCATAATTTTTGCGATAGATATCAGACATGAAATAATAAGACAATGTTATTTTAATACAATTTATTAAAATAACAAAATGAAATGAAAAACAGGTACAATATTATAATTAAATCGTGAAATTTGGAATTATTACAAACTACGAAAGTTAAGTAGCGACACCGAAATCAATGAGACACTTGAGCTTGAATTTGGGAAACTAATCCATTGATGTTTGGATTAATTCCACTGATACAAAGACGTAAAGAATTTTCCAAATTATCTTCAGTGAGCCTTGTACGATGTTTTGGTTTATACATGCACATTGAAAACACAAAAAAAATACGCAAATTTATTGACCACAAACAAACATGCGATGACATGAATTTTTCCTCACTTGCCCACTTGATTCCGCAGGAGCAAGCGACAAACCCCATCCTACTCGATCTTCCTAATTTGGAGTGAGTGTAAGTAGTGTAATATTTTTTTTTTTTTTAGTTTTAATTGGGTTTTTCAAAATGTCTCGCGGGCCGGACCAAATCTTACAGCGGGCCGGATACGGCCCGCGAGCCGGTTGTTGCCCACATATGCTTTAAATCATAAAAAAATACGTGGTGCTTCAATCTAATGATAATTAATTATTTAATACCTATTAAAATTAATCATTGTAAATAACTATTATACCTTCCTATAATTACATATTTATTATTATATGAATAACAATATAAAGAAAAGATGGGTATAGTTTAATAAATTCTTACCTCATCAGGAGGATGTTTAGCAGGTATAGCACAGCTTTTTTTTATTATGTATTCTTTTCCATCAGTTTTTAATGTTTTCCTTACATCATCAACCCGTCCAGTACCTTTAGCTCTTCTCGTCTTAGTATTAACAATACATTCCTCCATCATTTAAACAGTTAAACCACGGAACAGCAAAAAGACAAATAATTGACAGGAACGAAATAATAACCTTAAGCCCGGGTTGGCTAGATAACACGATTGATGGTTACAATCATCTGGCACATAACACTAGCGCTCCTACCGAACGTTGATACAACTGATTAACAGTTGATGGCACCGCTCGTTTGCTAATCGGCATTGATATTTGACACATTTCTAAGCAAAATATGCAATTTTGTCATTTAATACGTTTGAAACTTTCCATCCTCATATATACATTATCAGTGAGTTTATATATTATATAAACTTAAACGCGCGAATATAACTTCAAAATTATTTACACTACAATGAAATAAAATATATATTAAACACAAACAATTATAACTAGGTAAATACAACGTTGATCTTGAGTTAACATAAAAAAAAAATTTTATTATTAAACTAAAACAAAAACAAATAATATAATATGATCGAGGGCGGCGGTAGCTCAGATGTAGCGTATTTGCTTACTGCTCAAGGTCGCTGTTTTGAAATCTGGCCGAGGCCCTTGACCACGCCATCCTTCGGATGGTTAGTTAAGCAATGGTCCCGATCCTGTACTGTGTAAGATACTCGTAGTAGGAAAAATTTCAGACTCTCAGAGTAGAGTCGGGCTCATGTTCACCGGAGCGACGAAAGAGTGCTCTGATAGTAGGCGATATGACCTTGTCGTTAAAGACCGGGCATGAGTCATAATAACTAACTAGGTGTGCAATACATTCTGCTGTTTGCAAAAACTGAGCTGAGTCAGGCATATCTGTATAGAAAACTCAGTTAATGTTTTAATAATTATCAGTAACTTCTCACCTTGTATGTTCTTTATGAATATATTAATACTTTAAATAGATTTCAATTGAATTCAATGGATTGGAGACAACAACAGTTGTGAATATTTTTATCGAAAAAAAGTCGAAGTTTGTACACAACACTGAAAAAAACGGCTCAAAAAAAGTGGTGTCCGATGGTAAACCGAAAAGGGCTTCGCCCGGATTTTTACATTTGAAATAGAAACATTCTATTTTGAGCGAGAATTTTGTCTCTCAATTGATTTCAATGGGAATTTCGTTTTTCGGTGATTATTCTTCCGTGGTATGTTCGATTTCAGATTTTTTTTGTAGTAAACCATCGTCACCGTGTCCACTACCATCGTGGCAAATTTCAATGTGATCGGTAAAGGGGTTTAGGAGGAGTACGAGTACAACGAAATACATGAGTCGCCTAAGAAAGAGCTTCGTAAACTCAGCTCAATTATAATATATCTAAACAAAAACTTTTGTTAGGTTATACTTAGCTTTTGTTTAGGTATATAATTCTATTATTTGTTTTTGTTTTAGTTAAATAATTTTAAAATTTGCTTTGTTCAATCATATACACGTTTATTTAGTTATAATTTTTTATGTTTTAGATATGTTTTATTTTGTCTTAGAATAAATAATTTTAAATTTATAATCGCCCAAGGTGTAGATTTTGTATAACAGGTTATATCAAGTTAGTAATTTATATCAAAGAATATAACAGTTGAAAAATAAGAGACTGTTGAATGAAAACCATCCATTGGTCTCTCTCTACTTACTTGGTAGTGTTGGACTGTCGGTCCAGGTAGCTGCTCCGGTAGTACCCGGACAGATCCTCTGTGATGAGACCTGCGAAGGACAGATGAAGGATGTACATCTTCCCACTCTTCAGATCCTGGTCAAGTTTCACCACCAAGAACTCATTCTCTCCCACTGCTCGATGTTCCTTCACTCCAACCTGCTTCAGCTCCTCTTCGCTAACGATCTCTTTCACTGTCGTTCCACTCTCTGTTATGTTTAGATTTTTTGCATGAAGAATAATTGAACTTGTTGGCTGTTTCACTGCTATCTAAAAAAAAAGAAAAAAAAAAATACAATAAACATTTGTTATTATATTCAAATACAAAATACTATTTTTTTAAAGGGATGAGCATCGTTGGCCGATGGTTGTAAAACATCGATGTTCGATGGTCTAGAGGCGATAGTTATTCGTTTGAAATGTCATTGAATTTGATAACATTATAAGAAATATTAATTATTAACCTAATAACTGACTCCTTGTATTAAGTAGAGCTAAAAAAATGGGAATTGTTTGACCTACCAAACTCCCTTCAAATACTCCAGAAAGAGCGCTCTGGTAGTAGGCGACATAACCTTAAGGATATAGCCCGGGCATGAGTCATAATAACTAAGAAACCTACAAATAAGAATGTAATGTAATCGATTTTCATGTTTCAAGGTCTCCTGAATACGTTTTGCCCATATTCTCAACGAAATCGAATCGAAATTGAGACATTGATTTCCCCGAAAACGGTTAGTCCTATCGAAAATTTATTAAATTTCGACCAACGTTATAACGCCCTTAAAGAATGGATAAAACATGTCCATATAATGTTTAAATTGTATCTCACATCCCGCTTTCCCTCTAAATCTTCAAACTCTTTATTGGTGAAGTCTGGAACCTTTGCTTAGACCCAGGTACAGGTCTGGATTCATAGATCCGAGATCGTGTCTGGAACCATGGATCCGAATCCGGGTCTCGAACCGCGTTTAGAGATAGCGCGGAAACTTACATGTGAATCGGGGTGTAGTCTCAAATTCGGTGATCAAAGGAACAGAATTGTGAACAAAATTTGGTTGTACTCTAAAAACCCAAAAACTGGAGCATAGAATATCATTTTCATCAAGAAAACAGCATACGGGTTTTTATTTTATATTTTCCTCCAAAAGGAACATTTTAGTACAAAATTGTTTGCAAAATTGAATAACCATCCCTGACCCAGAACCGAAACGTTTATTAATTCTAATCTATAAAAACATAAATGTACGGAATATATATATTTTTTTCTATATCTCGCACATTGGGCCCTGATGAAGGGACGTAAGAACGTCCCGAAACATCGTTGGAATAAAGACACTCCCGAAGAGTTTTTTGAAGAATAGTTATCTTAATTTTTATTAAATTGAAAAATGTGTCTACTTATTATAAATGTATCTATGTATTAGGTTAGGTTTTATTACTCATGCCCGGGCTTTAACTACGAGGTCATATCGCCTACTACCAGAGAGCTCTTTCGTCACTCTGGTGGACGTGAGCACGACTCTACTATGGGAGTCCTAAATTTTGCCTACCCTAAATTTTTATTCACCTAGGGTAGGGGGTCTTTAACGAGTACCTGACATTGTACAGGCTCGGGACCATCGCTTAACGTCCCATTCGAAGGACGGCGTGCTTAAGTTTATTTTACCTCCCAGATAAAATAAACTAAGGGCCTCGGTCGGGTTACGAACCCACGTTCTTGAGCTCAGTAGTCAAGCACGCTTACCACTGAGCTACCGGCGCCCTATCTATGTATTAATTTTTTTTTTTTTTATACTCATATATTTTTAAATATTTATTTATTCAGTTTTTATTAATTTCATTTTACTTTTTTTAAAAATAGTTTTGTTATTACTACTAATCATAGATGTGTTAGACTCAAGTAGTTATAAATCTAATCTATAAGCTATCTTAATGTATAAATTCTTTTGACGTATCCTATTACCATGTATTGGTTTAACAGAAATAAATGTATTATTATTATTATTATTCCCATAGGTCCTTCTATTATTCCGTACTAAAACTCATTTAATCAAATTGGGAGCAATAGGGAAAGTTCAGGGCAGCTTTAACCTGCACATATCTTTTTTTTACTGTTTCATCCTTCAGATGGAGAATGTAGTGAAATCGTAAAAAATTTATATTTTATGACATATTTGATATAGGCAATTTAATGACCATAAATAATTACCTATTATAAAAATCATAATTCAAATGAAAGCTCATAATTGGGTAAGTATCCAACAATCCATGGCAGGGAATTTATTTATTTGAAATCGTAATTTTCTGTTTCGGTTTGATCTACTGAACCAATTTTAAGTGTGTTAAATTCACTTTTTTTTTTTCTCTCTACACTTGACTACAAACTCAGATTTTGCAAAAATCTAATACATAAAAATGTGGCATCAAAATTTTGCATAACCAATAGTTCAAAAAATAGAAAAACATATCATCAGACCCTTCATTTGTATCATCATACGCATTTTTACTAGATAAAAAAGGGGGCAAAGTTTACCGCGAAAGTGGTGCCATCTCTTATCTCAGAAACACACTACACTGCCTTCCCATTTTTTGCACACATTCTATGTGGTTAAGTTAGATACCAACATCAAAAGTAGTAATTCTTGTTTACTTCAAGTTTTACTTTCTCTTTTTCTCTCATTTTTGTATTTTCATTTATAAAATAAATATTGTTTCATTTTTCTCTGTCACGAAATTTGACCATCGATAAAATAAGATCGTTTCCAGACTATCGATGATGCACTTTGATGTTATATTGGATGGTTTTATTTGGATCTTAGGTGCCCTACTTTGATCATCATATGTATAAAGCTGAAAATGTCTGTGCGTTGTACCGCTATAACTCACGAACGGCTTGATGGATTTGATTAATTTTTTTTTTAAATTTGTTCGTCATCGTCTGTGGAAGGTTATAGGCGTATTAGTACCTCAATATCTGGTCCATCCCAGCATCCACCCACGCAATCTTTGTAACTCAAAAACCACTGCAATGATTAATGAGGAATCTTTTTGAATAGATAAGTTTTATCTACCGGAAGGTTAATGTCTATTTTTTAATCAACCCCTGGTCCATCCCAGCATCCACTCACGCAATCTTTGTAACTCGAAAACCATTGCAACGATTAATGAGAAATCTTTTTGAATAAATTAGTTTTAGCTCCAAAGCTAGCGTTACTACAGTTGAAGGACTATAAGCCTTATTCCATATGAATAATTGAAAATTATAACATCATGAATGTACTGTCGAGGAACTGAATAGCCTTATAGGAGATATTGGGAGAAAAGTCAAAGTTCCCCGGGCAACGCCGGGTATTACTGCTAGTATAACTATAAAGCCCGCCCATTCACGACCGCTCCAATTCGCCAAATGGCGCGGCCTACTATCAGAAAGCTCTTTCCTCGCTCTGGTGAACATGCGCCCGACTATACTCTGGCAATGCTAAGTGTTGCCAACCCAGATTTATTCACCTAGGAAAGGGGTCTTTAACAAACACCTGCCATTGTACAGGCTCGAGACCACCGCTGCCACAGCGCCTGTCCCTGGGGAGGTGGCGCATCTCAGCCATGGTCTTGCCGCTGTCCAATCCTCTTTATATAGTCCAGATGCATCAGTCTGGGTCTTCCTCTCGGCCGTTTCCCTGTTGGCCTGGCACCCACCCTCACCTCCTCAGCCTAACCTCCTCATTACCGCATTGTCCCCTACTCATTATACATGTAAACCTTTTTATAAAATGGATGGATTGTAATTTATTAATCTATAAATGAATTCAAAGCAAAATTTAAAGAAAATATAACTTATAAAGACCAATTTATTATTATAGGTTAGGTTAGGTTTTATGACTCATGCCCGGGCTTTAACTACGAGGTCATATCGCCTACTACCAGAGCGCTCTGGTGGACATGAGCCCGACTCTACTGTGGGAGTTCTAAATTTTGCCTACCCCAACCCTAAATTTGTATTCATCTAGTGTAGGGATCTTTAACGAGTACCTGACATCGTACAGGCTCGGGACCATCGCTTAACGTCCCATCCGAAGGACGGCGTGCTTATGTTTATTTTACCTCCCAGATAAAATAAACTAAGGGCCTCGGTCGGGTTACGAACCCGCGACCTTGAGCTCAGAAGTCAAGCACGCATACCACTGAGCTACCGGCGCCCTCTTTATTATTATATAATCAATAACAATAGTTTGTTTAAACTGTACTAACCTTAATCCAAACTTCTCCAGTGAAGTTGAAGTTGGGCTCATCGAGATTGGTAGTGATTTCCAGTATATAGTGGACAGGGCGGATGTTATCAGGAAGACGGTATCCTGGAAGAGCCAGCGCAGAGGTGGTCATCACCACAACTAACCATATCATCTGGAACATAGACATAGCGAACATCACATAAGCATTACATAAAATAAGCATTACACATAACGCCTATGGTGGAACAAAGATAGTAAACAGGAGAATGGAGAAAAACTCCACTCTAACCTATTAAGCCTAGTACACACTAGTAGACCATGTTGCGCGATTTGTCTATAGGCGGCCTCGAGACACGGTCTATAGACCGTCTAGAGACACCGTTCTTTGTCTCGTCTAGCGTCCACACTACCATGTGAATTTCTCAGTCTCATCTTCGCAGTCCACCATGGAGGACATTGTTTTGTGTGGAATGAGTTCCTGCTTAGTGCTAATTACAAGTGAAAGAACGCGAAAACGTAAGTAAAAAGTTGGTGGATGCGTGAAGTGCTCGCAGAAGGACCTAGGCAGCCAGAGATTCCAGGGCTACCTCTCTTTTTACCCGGTTTTTGTAGTCGGGACTCGTATCATCCCACAAACAACAAGACGCATGGTAATCTTCAATTAGTTTTAAAACTTTCTCGTTAGACCACATGTTTTCAAAAGAACTGTAAAATTTTGGAAAATAACTGTAAAGAGATGAACCACACCACTCGGAAGCTGGAGATAAACTGGGACGTGTCTCGTCTCTAGACGCCGAGTGGCGTCCACACTGTCAAAATGTTGCGCAATATGTCTAACGTTGCATGCGGTCTCCCATTCCGATCGGGAGACTTTAGACCTGCGATTTTTGGTCTCGCAACAGGCCCATAGACGGGGA
The DNA here is from genome assembly GCA_963662175.1 of Aradus depressus. Taxonomy (NCBI): domain Eukaryota; kingdom Metazoa; phylum Arthropoda; class Insecta; order Hemiptera; family Aradidae; genus Aradus; species Aradus depressus. Next base: position 31,794,473 of record OY759223.1, read on the forward strand.
TTGGTCTATAGACATGTCTCATAGACAACCTGAGACACGTCTCAGAGGAAATAGGGGGGATTAGGGGAGCGGCTCAACTCAAAAACTCTAATAACTGCCGTTGTAATGAATGTATCGACACAAAATTTCATATGTGAATTCAAAACCCCATAAGGACGGATACATTAATTTTCAGCGGAATCGGCAGAGAGGACGAGGTATCAGAGGGGACTCAACACAAAAAAACGCAAAACTGCCGATTTAATGAATGTATCAACATGTTTCATATTTAAAGCTTTAAAGTAATAACTCAATGTGGACATAACCTGTCAAATTTCAGCTATATCGACCGAAGGGAAGGGCCTGTTTAGGTGACGGGGCTCAAATCGAAACCCCTAATAACTGCCAATGTATACTTATCGACACAAAAGTTAGAATGAGGATTAACGAGCCTCTTTTTGGGTAGGGCGAATAGTTAATTGATTAATTCGTCCTGGGGAAGTGTATTGCCGGTGAATCACTGATAAATAGAACGCTTCTACGCCGTTTAAATAATGTATACAACAATCCGCAGAGGGCGCCGTTAGCTCAGTGGCCGTGCTTGCTTACTGAGCTCAAAATCGCGGGTTCGAAACACGGCCGAGGCCTTTTGGTTTTTTATCTTGGACTTAAAAGAAACTTAAGCCATCCTTCGAATGGGAGGTTGAGCGATGGTCCCGAGCCTGTACAATTTCAGTTATCCGTTAAAGTCCCTCTAACTAGGTGAATAGATAGGCAATATTTAGGACTCCCACAGTAGAGTCGGGCTCATATCCACCAGAGCGACGAAAGAGCGCTCTGTTAGTAGGCGATATGACCTTGTAGTTAAAACCCGGGCATGAGTCACAATAACTAACTCTGCAACAAGCAAATGTGATAAAAGAGAAAAATATGGCATTGTCAAAATGTGAAGCTATTCTAAAGCTGGAAAATGATTGTAACTGCATTTAGCTACTTCGGTGACAAATGTATGATTGTGTAGTACGAAAACTTACTTCATAAGAAAACAGTGTTACAACACTACGTTGTCGGTAGAGTATTGGAATGCAGTTACAACCTTTTGCTTGCAAGGTTAACTTCAACTTGGGTTACAACCAACTTGATAACATACACTTTCAGTGTTGCCATCTTCTAGTGACTTACAACAATTTACTAAGGATTTTAAATGTTTTGCTATACATTATTGTGCACCTCTAAACCCCCCCCTCCCCCCCCCCCTTCCCCCTGGTCAAATAATCAGGAATATAAGAGTGTCGGTAGCTCAGTAGCTCAGAGATAGCATGCTTGCCTACTGAGCTAAAGATCGCGGGTTCGAAACCCGGCTGAGGCCCTTAGGTTTTTTTATCTGGGGGGTGAGAAAACCTAATACACGCCGACCTTCGCGAGTTAAGAGTCACGAGCACGCGCAATGACATGTGTTCGGTAAAGACCCCCCCCCCCCCCCCCCCCCCCGGTGAATAAACTCGACGAAAGAGCGCTCTGGTTACTACCAGGGCGATATGACGCAGTTAAAGCCTGGGTATGAGTCAAAATAACTGGTAGATATAATAATGAGATATACATTTTTCTAATTAATAACGGTCATATCGCCTACTACCAGAGCGCTCTTTCGTCACTCTGGTGGACATGAGCCCAACTCTGTGGGAGTCCTAAATTTTCCCTATCCTAAATTTTTATTCACTTAGGACAGGGGTCTTTAAGGAGTACCTGACATCGTACAGGCTCGGGACCATCGCTTAACGTCCCATCTGAAGGATGGCGTGCTTAAATTTATTTTACCTCCCACATAAAATAAACTAATTGTTAATGATTGAGACTTCAATATGTCGTCTACATCAAATGTTTGTTATTCTTCCGAATAAAGATTTAATTTTATTTTAAGGTTCCGGAAAATAAATGCTTTGAGATATGTAAAAGATCTCAGAAAATATAAGAATTTTGTAAAAAAGATAAGCTACATTTAAGTTCCTAAAGATAAAGTTACTTTAGCATAATTTTCTGAAAATTTTCTGCCGGTTAAATTATATTGCTAGAACATAAAATCTTTATTGTCATCAACAGAGAACAATAAAATATTTAAAAAAATATGTTTTACCATAAAACAGTACTTTAAAGAAATATATTTTTCAAATTGTATCATAAAATAAATTTCTAATAATAAATAACGAATACTGTAAATCATAACATTCACAGATAAGGATTTAGTTAAATGGGGAGGGAGGAATAAACATACATCAATTTTTCAGTAGGTTGTTTGATAGTTGGTATAACATCGCTTAAATATCGATGTTCTAAGTCTAACTGGCGGGAAAAAAACCAACCAACTAATGAGTGAATCGTTGTATAAGCCTTTATTACGTAACGTCATTCAATTGTTTGAGAGTGGTTTGCATAGTCAACAAATTTCAACAAGGTTAAAGAATGAACGTTCATAATGAGAATTTCAGACAGTTCTTTAATAAAACAAAATAGAAAGTTGTCAGTGAATCACTGTTATATACTTCCCCAGAACAAATTAATCAAATAACTTTTCGTTCCCCTTCCAAAACCTGTCGACCGTTTGGGCATTATCAATAGTCACGTAGGGAATCTTATATCCTCATATTAAATTTTGTGTCTTTAACTTCATTGAGCCGCCAATTCTTTTGGCCGATATTATTTTTGACAGGTTATGTCCTTATTGGGTTTTGACTGTGAATATGAAATTTCATGTTGATACATTCATTATATCGGTAGTTATTAGGGTTTTTGCGTTAAGCCTTTCCCTAATCCCGCCGGTACATTCATTTTATCGGGAGTCATCGAGTTCACAGACACATACACGCCGACGCATAGCTGTCGGAAATCATGAAATTCCATTCAAAACTTCTCATAGAATTTCTGACCTATAACTCACCTTATGGTTAACAGCAATTATAATATATACAACCTTTACTTTTTTTTATGTGGGAAGTAAAAAAAAAAAAACATGAGCATGCCGTCCTTCGGATGGGACTTAAAAATCCTCCCAAGTAAGTACAATGTAGTTGAAGACCTCTAGCCTAAACGTGGGTAGGCAAAATTTAGGACTTCCTCAGTAGGTTAGGTTAGGTTTTATGACTCATACCCGGGCTTGAACTACGAGGTCATATCGCCTACTACCAGAGCGCTCTTTCGTCACTCTGGTGGACATGAGCCCGACTCTACTGTGGGAGTCCTGAATTTTGCCTACCCTAAATTTTTATTCATCTAGGCTAGGGGTCTTTAACGAGTACCTGACATCGTACAGACTCGGGACCATCGCTTAACGTCCCATCCGAAGACGTCCCATACCTCCCAGATAAAATAAACTAAGGGCCTCAGTATGGTTTCGAACCCACTATCTTGAGCTCAGAAGGCAAGCATGCATACCACTGAGCTACCGGCGCCCTCAACCGCACTGTTGGATGTTGCTCCCATATTGCAGCAATTGTGTACTATTTTTCTCATGCTCGATATTTGACGAAAATAGTAAAACCGGCCGAAATGTTAAGACGATTATTTACCGCAGACGATATTGATGGTGTAATTAATGAGAACAGTGATGTTTTATTATAGAATATATAAAAAAAAAAATTATAATTTTACTTCAATGTAGATTAAGTTATGATTATATTTTTCTATTTGTGTTGTAAATGTTTATAATACATATTTTACGAAGTTATTTTAATAAAAAATCATAATATCATATAACTGGAAATAACCGAAAAAAAATTATATTTTATTTTCTTAACATTTTTGGACCACACCAAAAAATTTGAAAAAATTAGGGAATATTTTTATGTAAAAAACACATATTCGTGTCACTCAAAAATAACATTCAAAAGGCCATTTTGAATTTTTCTAAGTCGATGAAAAATCGAATTTAAATCGGAAAATAATAAAAAATACTATATAGGTGTATTTGAAGCATAAGAAGTTTAAAAAAAATCGACAGTTGCATACTCGAAATAACCGCCAAGGAAAAAAAAAAAAAAAAAAAAATTAAAATTGCGTTTTTTATGATTCCTCATCTAATAATGGGAGCTGGGAGTAGAAATTTTCGGGAAAACTTTCTTTTTATATGTGGAAACTTCGGTCAATTGCCCATTCGAAAATCGTTGGGGACAGTTTTCATACTCTTATCCGGCTAAACGCTTTGTTGTATCTGTAATTATCTCCATTAATTATTAATTAACAAATAAAATATAATAATAAAATATAATATTGTACAGATCCACATTTAACATATTATTATACAAATTTCCCGCCCTTTAGGCTTAACCGAGCTCATCGGTCAATTATGGAACTTATTCTCTTGTTGACATAATATGTATATATATTATAGAAAATTATTTATGTACATATTTATTGTTTAAAAAAAAATCTATAAGTTTTCTGAGTAAAGGACGAATATACTTCAAAATTTTGTAGTTTTGCTTCGTTCACGAATGTACAACAGGTGAAGGACTGTACTTTCTAACCATCATGGTCATATAACCCTCATTATCACTATCAAAATTACAATCATATTCATTCATTCTCATTTCCCCAGAATTAACACTATTTTTTTTATTTCCCCCGGTGTACAGGGGAAGTTATGTAATCAGTCAGAAATTTGATGTGAAATTTTCAACGGAATTTCAGAATTTCTGTCTTCTCAATCCAAAAATTAAAAAAAAAAAAATCTGTCTGTATATCTCTGGTGTTTGGGCAAAAAGGCTTAAGTCAGAATAAGTCTTGTGATCCAGAGGACTTAAGTGCATTTAAATATTTTTACCAAATGTATCTGAATGTTGCAATATTTTACTTCGTTTATATTTAATATTTTTATAGAAATAATATTTCAAGTAACATAAATGTGTTTTACCTGATTTGCAGGAATTTTTCAAACCTTCAGAAATTCCCCTTCTAAAATTCAGATTTGCTGACTTAAGCCCTTTTGCCCAAATACCCGAGATATATGAAGACGATAACTCCAAGTAGAATCGACACGAAATTTTATATGTGTATTCAGAACCCCATAAGGACGACATCTATTGATTTTCCACCAAAGGAAAATGGGGAGAGGCTTAAAAACTAAAAGCCATTAAACTGCCGTTGTATTGAATGTATTGTCCCGATATTCCATATGTATATTCAAGGAATACACCTATTAATTTTCAGCGGAATCCATACAGGACGGGGAATCAAAGGGAGCCTAACTAAAAAAATCCCAATAACTGCTGATGTAATGAATGTATCGACATGAGATTTTATATTTAAATTCAAAACTCTATAAGGATGGATGCTGGGGAAGTACATAGCCAAAAACAAGTGTGGAAAATTGCAGTTGCAGCGAACCTTTTGAACTTGTCTTTTTTGCTCGAGATGGGAATATACAAAATGAAACCATAGTAATACAACAATAACATCATATAAACTACTGACCTGTCTACATCATTTCCAGAGCTGTAAGAAACTCATTTTTTTTTCATAAATATTTTAGTCGGACTAAGGACCAGCCGTCCTAAGGTAAATAGTTCTTGTAAAACCATGATCTAATTGTTAAGGTTATAGTAACATATGATATAAGTTAATTATAATATCTGATGATAACACGTTTTTTTTTTCATTTTCTTCGCATCTGTGCCATGTTGAAATAAACGAAAAGGAATCAATGAATTAAAATGGCGTTAGGATCTCAGATGTTCTATGTAAGCAGTGTTGCCAACATCCGGAATTCAAATTAGGTGAACAATTATGTAAAATTATCATATTTATAGACAATATCTCTCATGCACATCCTTACTTTACAAAACACTAATACTTCCACTCTTAACCTACGCTTGCCCCGTATGGTTCTGCACTAGCCACACTAACATAACAAGATTACAAACATTCCAAAACAAAGTCCTCCGGATAGCGGTGAACGCACCTTGGTTTATCAGGAACACCCAAATCCATCGGGAACTGGGAGTTGCTCCTTTTGCAGCCCACATTGAAAAACTCACCCGAAGCTTCCATCAAGGTCTGCCAGCCTGCTCTGGTGCGGTTCACTACAGTCTCGGCCAGCCTGTAGCTCGCAGGCTGCAACCAAGACTGTACCAAGACTTTTTGTTTTAATTATAATTTTCATGTTTATTTGCCCATTTTGTGTAAAGTACATATTTAGTACTGGTCCAAATAAAAATGTTTTTCTTCTAGACAATATCTATGGTCAATTATGTAATACTTTCGGAATTATAAAGATTGTGGGTTTCTTGGTACCTATCTCGTAAAATTGTGTATTTTCTCGGTTAAATCAATTTAATTTACTTCTTTGAGGAATCATTTGACCATTTATTCAACTATTTAAGTAAAGAGGGTGTTTCCGGTTAATCCAACTTGCTCAACTTTAGAGAGGCATCATTCACGAGTATTTCAAAAAGTATGGTTAATAATTAGGTAAGTGTGTATATCGTCACCTTAATACTACAACTAGATAACTCGAAAATCGCCATGTACGGGATAATTGTACCATTAGTTGTATTTTGCAGTTATCTTTGTTGTACTAGACAACTTTAAGAAAATATGTTAAGAACTTATTTAAAAATGTCAGTAGTTCAATTTGGATCATTCTACAACGGCTGATCAAAAAAAAAAAAAAAAAAGATTTGCGTTTTTCTCAAAACTAAATTTCGAGATGTCTAGTTGTAGTATTAAGGTGACGATATGATTAGATAACTAAGGGAAAATAGAAGAAAGCATTAACAATATTCATTTTCATTCACTCCTATAGATTTAGAAGGTATATGATTAATAATGATGCAAATATAATTTATTTATTCCAAAAACTGGATTTACACGATTAATGCGAAAGTAAAAAAGTGCTGCCCTGAAAAGTTACGAATTTAGACTTACCAATTTATTCCCAGTGACCACAAGATATAAAATACGAAAAAACATATACCTAACACTCGCAATACACACAAATATGAAAACTTCTTTAAATGTTAATATCAATTAAGCCTTAAAAAAATATGGCTATTTACTTCAGCACGACATAATCAATAAAGTTTTCTCTCTCCCTCTACGGGCAAAGTACCGTTTGAACTAAACATTGGCCTATATGGTCATTACTACGGTAGTTATTAGAGTTTTTTTGTTAAGCCTCTCTCCTACTTAATAACCCCTTCCCACTCCACTCTGGCTGAAAATCAATAAGAGTCATCCTTGAAGGGTTCTGGATACACATATAAAATTTCGTGTCCATACATTCATTCTACTTTTTCATTATTAAAATTAGGAGGTTGGAAAAATGAAATTTTGTTGAAAACTCTGTATTGAATTTTTGTCCAATTATAAAACTTCCCCTGTATTTCGTATAACTAGGACAAGGCTATAGTGTATGTAAGAATATGGATATTGGTGTATTTGTCTCTAGCGTACACGTCACACACAAAACATCAGGAGAAGAGACTGTGACCGTGTGTGTGTGAGGTTATGTTGGCCAGCCAAAAGGTAAATACAGTAGCCTCTCCCTTATCCGGCGTTCTGTTAACCGGCGCGCTCCCTTATCCGACTAATATCCTATAAATAAATTATAATAAATATATAGTTGAAAATCAAACATTTATAAAAAAAAGTTTCCTAGAATAGAAAAACAAAAGTACAGTTCCGTCCGTGGCACAACAATATCGCCTTTTCGGGAAATGAACACTTAACTAGTAAAGTCAAAGTTTAATTTTTTTCCACAGAAACCCTCTCCTCCTATTTACGGTTGAACAGGTAAAAGTACGATGCGATCTGGGTGGCTCCTGGCAGGCTACTGAGAGGCTTAGGTACAGCCTATTTTGGTAAATATTAGAAGATAAGTAGGATTAGTGGGGAAGAGTCAGTTGTCAGGTCCGACTTCAGTCGAAATAAACAATATAATAATAAAAATACTTAAATGGAAGAAATTGCAATAGAGAAATTGCTACTTAAATGGAAGAAATTGCAATAAAGAAATTGCTACTTAAATGGAAGAAATTGCAATAAAGAAATTGCTACTTAAATGGAAGAAATTGCAATAGAGAAATTGCTACTTAAATGCAGAACAGCAGTTATTAAAGTTTTTGAGGTACTTAGTAATTATATGATGATGAATGATTTACATAAATATTTACCCCTATATATATGGCCCTTTTCAAAAATCCCAATAACTGCCGATGTAATGAATGTATCAACATCAAATTTCGTATTTAAAATTAACATCTACTGCGGCCATAACCAGTCAAATTTCAGCGATATCGGTTGAGGGGAGGGGGGAGTTCCGGGGTGGGGGCCCTTTTCGAAAATCCAAATAACTGCCGATGTAATGTATGTATCAACGTCAAATTTCGTATTTAAAGTTAACATCCACTGCGGACATGACCAGTCGAATTTCAGCGATATCGGTTGAGGGGAGGGGGGAGTTCCGGGGTGGGGGCCCTTTACAAAAATCCCAATAACTGCCGATGTAATGAATGTATCAACGTCAAATTTCGTATTTGAAATTAACATCTACTGCGGCCATAACCAGTTAAATTTCAGCGATATCGGTTGAGGGGAGGGGGGAGTTCCGGGGTGGGGGCCCTTTTCAAAAATCCCAATAACTGCCGATGTAATGGATGTATCAACGTCAAATTTCGTATTTAAAATTAACATCTACTGCGGCAATAACCAGTTAAATTTCAGCGATATCGGTTGAAGGGAGGGGGGAGTTCCGGGGTGGGGACCCTTTTCAAAAATCCCTATAACTGCCGATGTAATGAATGTATCAACGTCAAATTTCGTTTTTAAAATTAACATCTACTGCGGCCATAACCAGTCATATTTCAGCGATATCGGTTGAGGGGAGGGGGGAGTTCCGAGGAGGGGGCCCTTTTCAAAAATCCCTATAACTGCCGATGTAATGAATGTATCAACGTAAAATTTCGTATTTAAAAATAACATCTACTGCGGCCATAACCAGTCAAATTTAAACGATATCGGTTGAGGGGAGGGGGGAGTTCCGAGGAGGGGGCGATATTCATTAATACTTGGACCCCCCTCAACCCCCCCTCCCGTTCAACCTTTATGGACGCCACATAGCTTATTTTACAACTTGGCTTTTAAGAATACTACATGTGAACTTTCATGATAATCCGTCCATTCTAGAATGCGCTAGAGCAATTTTTATGCATAGGCCCCCCCTTACAACCCCCCCTCCCCTTCAAAATTTTGGGACGCCACATAGCCTATTATTCAATCGGGGTCAAAAGGTTGCTACATGTGGAGTATCAAGAAGATCCGTCCAGCGGTTTGGGCGTCATGCTGGAGCAAACCCCCAAACAAACCCCGTTTTAGCTTTACTGATATAGAAGACTAGCAGTAATACCCGGCGTTGCCCGGGGAACTTTGACTTTTCTCCCAATATCACCTATAAGGCTATTCAGTTCCTCGACAGTACATTCATGATGTTATAATTTTCAATTATTCATACGGAATAAGGCTTATAGTCCTTCAACGTCAAACACCCCAGCTAGTAAGTTTTTAGGACCCCTGGGCATCACATCCTAGCCAGTGCGTACTTAAGAACGCTATTGACCGCAGCTAGTAAATGCCTTGCAACAGCGGACCCCACAGCGAATACATAGTTACTACTACTACATGTGAAATTTCGTGACAATCCGATCATCCGTTAATGACTTATCACTATACTTATACTTAGGCCCCCATCAACCCACCCTCCCGTTCCGAATTTTGTGACATATACACTCTATATTTCTATTTGGCTTTTAATAATACTACATCTGAAATTCCATGACAATACGACCAACCGTTAATGAGCTAGCACTATATTTATACTTAGGCCCCCCCGCCACAACCCCCCCTCCCGTAAACAATTTTGAGCCGTCACACCGCCTATTTTTCTATTTGGCCTCCAGGAATACTACATGTGAAATTTCGTGACAATCCGATCATCCGTTAATGACTTATCACTATACTTATACTTAGGCCCCCATCAACCCACCCTCCCGTTCAAAATTTTGTGACATATACACCCTATATTTCTATTTGGCTTTTAAGAATACTACATGTGAAATTCCATGACAATACGACCAACCGTTATTGAGCTACCGCCATATTTATACTATGGTCCCCCCGCCACTACCCCCCCTCCCGTACAAAATTTTGAGCCGTTACACCGCCTATTTATTTATTTGGTCTTCAGGAATACTACATGTGAAACTTTGTGACAATTCGATCAACCGTTAATGAGCTAGCTCTATATTTATACTTAGGCCCCCCCCCCCCTACCCCCAACCCCTCCTCCCGTTCAAAACATTGGGACGCCACACACCTTTTTTTCCTATTTGGCTTTTAAAAATACTACGTGAAATTTCATGACGATTCGCCCATTAGTTAATGAGTTAGCTCTATATTTATACTTAGGCCCCCCCACAACCCCCCCTTCCCGTTCAAAACTTTGGGACGCCACACACCTTTTTTTCCTATTTGGCTTTTAAAAATACTACATGTGAAATTTCATGACGATTCACCCATTAGTTAATGAGTTAGCTCTATATTTATACTTAGGCCCCCCCACAACCCCCCCTCCCGTTCAAAACTTTGGGACGCCACACACCTTTTTTTCCTGTTTGGCTTTTAAAAAGACTACGTGTGAAATTTCATGACAATTCGACCATTAGTTATTATGTTAGCACTATTTATATACTTAGGCCCCCCTTACAACCCCCCCTCCCGATCAAAACTTTGGGACGCCACACACCTTATTTTTCTATTTGGCCTTCAGGAATACTCCATGTGAAATTTCGTGACAATCCGACCAACCGTTAAAGAATTAGCTCTATATTTATACTTAGGCCCCCCCACAACCCCCCCTCCCGTTCAAAACTTTGGGACGCCACACATCTTGTTTTCCTATTTGGCTTTTAAAAATACTACGTGAAATTTCATGACGATTCGCCCATTAGTTAATGAGTTAGCTCTATATTTATACTTAGGCCCCCCCACAACCCCCCCTCCCGTTCAAAACTTTGGGACGCCACACACCTTTTTTTCCTATTTGGCTTTTAAAAATACTACATGTGAAATTTCATGACGATTCACCCATTAGTTAATGAGTTAGCTCTATATTTATACTTAGGCCCCCCCACAACCCCCCCTCCCGTTCAAAACTTTGGGACGCCACACACCTTTTTTTCCTGTTTGGCTTTTAAAATACTACGTGTGAAATTTCATGTTAATTCGACCATTAGTTAATGTGTTAGCACTATTTATATACTTAGGCCCCCCTTACAACCCCCCCTCCCGATCAAAACTTTGGGACGCCACACACCTTTTTTTCCTGTTTGGCTTTTAAAAAGACTACGTGTGAAATTTCATGACAATTCGACCATTAGTTAATGTGTTAGCACTATTCATATACTTAGGCCCCCCTTACAACCCCCCCTCCCGTTCAAAATTTTGAGACGCCACATAGCCTATTATTCAATCGGGCTCAAAAGAATGCTACATGTGAAGTTCCGTCCAGCGGTTTGGGTGTGATGCTGGAACAAACATACAAACAAACCCCGTTTCAGCTTTATTAATATAGACTAGCAGTAATACCCGGCGTTGCCCGGGGAACTTTGATTTTTGTCCCAATATCTTCTATAACGCTATTCAGTTCCTCGACAGTACATTCATGATGTTATAATTTTCAATTATTCATACGGAATAAGGCTTATAGTCCTTCAGCTGTTGTAACGCTAGTAAGTTTTTAGGAATCCTGGGCACCACAGCTAGTATGCGCCTTTCAACGGCGGAAGCCACACCTAGTGAATACTTAGCATCGCTGGACGTCATAGTCAGTGCGTACTTAAGAACGTTTGTGACCACAGCTAGTATGTGGCTTGCAACGCTGAGCACCACAGCTAGTACGTAGTTGGGAATGCTGGGCATCATAGCTAGTATGTGCCTTGCGACGGCGGACCCAACAGCTAGTACGTAGTTAGGAACGCTGGTCACCACAGCTAGTATGTGCCTCGCAACAGCGGACCCCACAGCTAGTACGAAGTTAGGAACGCTGGGCATCACAGCTATTAAGTGCCTTGCAACAGCGGACCCCACAGCTAGTATGTAGTTAAATACGCTGGGCATTACAGTTAGTAAGTGCTTTGCAACAGCGAACTTCACAGCTAGTACAGAGTTAGGAACGCTGGGCACTACAGCTAGTAAATGCCTTGCAACAACGGACCCCACAGCTAGTACGTAGTTAGGAACGCTGGTCACCACAGCTAGTATGTGCCTCGCAACAGCGGACCCCACAGCTAGTACGAAGTTAGGAACGCTGGGCATCACAGCTATTAAATGCCTTGCAACAGCGGACCCCACAGATAGTACGTAGTTAAATACGCTGGGCATTACAGTTAGTAAGTGCTTTGCAACAGCGAACTTCACAGCTAGTACATAGTTAGGAACGCTGGGCACTACAGCTAGTAAATGCCTTGCAACAACGGACCCCACAGCTAGTACGATATTAGGAACCCTGAGCATCACAGCTAGTATGCTTTTGCAACGACGGACCCCACAGTTAGTACGTTTTTAGGAACGCTGGGCCCTACAGGTAGTAGGTGCCTTGCAACTGCGGACCCCACAGATAGTATGTAGTTAGAACCACAGGGCATCACAGCTAGTATGAGTTTTGCAACGGTGGGCCCCACAGCTAGTACCTACGTAGTTAAATACGCTGGGCCACACTGCTAGCGCCTTGCAACAGCAGACCCCACAGCTAGTACGTAATTAGGAACGCTGGGCATCACAGCTAGTAAATGTCTTGTAGGTGCCTTGCAACAGCGAACCCCACGGCCAGTACATAGGGAACGCTGGGGCAGAGCACTACAGCTAGTAAGTGCCTTGCAACAGCGGACCCCAAAGCTAGTACGATATTAGGAACGCTGGACATCACAGCTAGTAAATGTCTTGCAACAGTGAACCCCACAGCGAATACATAATTACTACTACTACATGTGAAATTCATGACAATCCGATTCATGACAATACGATCAACCGTTAATGAGCTAGCTCTATATTTATACTTTGTCCCACCCCCCCTCAACCCCGCCACCCGTTCAAAACTTCGGGACGCCACACACCTTATTTTTCTATTTGGCCTTCAGGAATAATATATGCGAAATTTCGTGACAATACGACCAACCGTTAATGAGCTAACTCTATATGTATATTTAGCCCCCCCCCCCACAACCCTCCTTCCTGTTCAAAATTTTGGGCCGTCACACACCTAATATTTCTATTTGACCTTTAGGAATATTACATGAGAAATTTCATGACGATTCGCCCATTAGTTAATGAGTTAGCTCTATAATTATACTTAGGCCCCCCCACTACCCCCCCTCCCGTAAAAACCTTTGAGCCGTCACACCGCCTATTTATTTATTTGGTCTTCAGGAATACTACATGTGAAACTTCGTGACAATCCGACCAACTGTTAAAGAGTTAGCTCTATATTTATACTTAGGCCCCCCCACAACCCCCCTCCCGTTCAAAACTTTGGGACGCCACACACCTTTTTTTGCTATTTGGCTTTTAAAAATACTACATGTGAATTTCATGACGATTTGCCCATTAGTTAATGAGTTAGCTCTATATTTATACTTAGGCCCCCCCACATCCCCCTCTCCCGTTCAAAACTTTGGGACGCCACACACCTTATTTTTCTATTTGGCCTTCAGGAATACTCCATGTGAAATTTCGTGACAATCCGACAACCGTTAAAGAATTAGCTCTATATTTATACTTAGGCCCCCCTTACAACCCCCCCTCCCGTTCAAAACTTTGGGACGCCACACACCTTTTTTTGCTATTTGGCTTTTAAAAATACTGCATGTGAAATTTCATGACGATTCGCTCATTAGTTAATGAGTTAGCTCTATATTTATACTTAGGCCCCCCCACAACCCCCCCTCCCGTTCAAAACTTTGGGACGCCACACACCTTATTTTTCTATTTGGCCTTCAGGAATACTCCATGTGAAATTTCGTGACAATCCGACTAACCGTTAAAGAATTAGCTCTATATTTATACTTAGGCCCCCCTCACAATCCCCCCTCCCGTTCAAAACTTTGGGACGCCACACACCTTTTCTTCCTATTTGGCTTTTAAAAATACTACGTGAAATTCCATGACAATTCGCCCATTAGTTAATGAGTTAGCTCTATATTTATACTTAGGCCCCTTCACAACCCCCCCTCCCGATCAAAACTTTGGGACGCCACACACCTTTTTTTCCTATTTGGCTTTTAAAAATACTACATGTGAAATTTCATGACGATTCGCCCATTAGTTAATGAGTTAGCTCTATATTTATACTTAGGCCCCCCCACAACCCCCCTCCCGTTCAAAACTTTGGGACGCCACACACCTTTTTTTGCTATTTGGCTTTTAAAAATACTACGTGTGAAATTTCATGACAATCCGACCAACCGTAATGAGGTAGGACTATTTATATACTTAGGCCTCCCTTACAACCCTCCCTACCGTTCAAAATTCTGGGACGCCACATAGCCTATTATTCAATCGGGCTCAAAAGCTTTATTCAGCTTTATTAATATAGATTATATCACAATGTACACAAGTTTTAATTTGTGTTCATATCTATACATACATCTTTTTTTTTTTGGCATTTTTCTTCCATAGTGGATCGGTGTCACCATATTTAAAGTCAGTCTGAACGTTGTGCTGACGTTGGCATAATCCGAAACCAGCACACTCTATGGCTCTGTCAGTTAACAAATATTAAATCTATAAACCGTTAAAAAGCAAGAAATTTGAAGAATCGAGTCAGGGTCGCCACTTAGAAATCTAGCTGAGGCACTTAGGTCAGATGTTTTAATCGGGAAGTTAAAAATAACTTTGAGCACGTCGTCCTTCGGATGGGACATTAAGCGATGATCCAGGGCTTTTTCGAATGTGAGGTACTCGATAATGAGACGTATGTTATGTAAATAAACCTGGGTAGGCGAAATATCACTTAGGTTAAAAATAGCCTTGAGCACGTCGTCCTTCGGATGGGACTTTCCGGATAAATCTGAATCTCTCGTATCAGTTTTAACAATTATTAAGCCTATAAACCGTTAAATAGCGCGAATTTTTTGAAAAACGTTTTCATTTTGATTTTTGTGTGGGGTTCAGTTAATCCGGTCGTTCTCTATCAGTTTTAACAAATATTTAATCTATAAACCGTTAAAAAGCGAGAAATTTGAAGAATGGAGTCTACCGAGCTCAGGATCGCCACTTACAAATCTAGCTGAGGCACTTAGGTCAGATGTTTCAATCGGGAAGTTAAAAAACACTTTGAGCACATCGTCCTTCGGATGGGACTTTAAGCGATGATCCAGGGCTTTTTCGAATGTGAGGTACTCGATAATGAGACGTATGTTATGTAAATAAACCTGGTTAGGTGAAATTTCACTTAGGTTGAAAATAGCCTTGAGCACGTCGTCCGTCGGATGGGACTTTTCGGATATATCTGATTCTGTCGTATCAGTTTTAACAATTATTAAGCCTATAAACCGTTAAATAGCGTGAATTTTTTGAAAAACATTTTTATTTTGATTTTTGTGTAGGATTCAGATAATCCGGTCGTTCTCTATCAGTTTTAACAAATATTAAATCTATAGCAGTTATACCCGGCGTTGCCCGGGGAACTTTGATTTTTCTCCCAATATCTTCTATAACGCTATTCAGTTCCTCGACAGTACATTCATGATGTTATAATTTTCAATTATTCATACGGAATAAGGCTTATAGTCCTTCAGCTGTTGTAACGCTAGTAAGTTTTTAGGACTCCTGGGCACCACAGTTAGTATGCGCCTTTCAACGGCGGAAGCCACACCTAGTGAATACTTAGCATCGCTGGACGTCATAGTCAGTGCGTACTTAAGAACGTTTGTGACCACAGCTAGTATGTGGCTTGCAACGCTGAGCACCACAGCTAGTACGTAGTTGGGAATGCTGGGCATCATAGCTAGTATGTGCCTTGCGACGGCGGACCCAACAGCTAGTACGTAGTTAGGAACGCTGGTCACCACAGCTAGTATGTGCCTCGCAACAGCGGACCCCACAGCTAGTACGAAGTTAGGAACGCTGGGCATCACAGCTATTAAGTGCCTTGCAACAGCGGACCCCACAGCTAGTATGTAGTTAAATACGCTGGGCATTACAGTTAGTAAGTGCTTTGCAACAGCGAACTTCACAGCTAGTACAGAGTTAGGAACGCTGGGCACTACAGCTAGTAAATGCCTTGCAACAACGGACCCCACAGCTAGTACGTAGTTAGGAACGCTGGTCACCACAGCTAGTATGTGCCTCGCAACAGCGGACCCCACAGCTAGTACGAAGTTAGGAACGCTGGGCATCACAGCTACTAAGTGCCTTGCAACAGCGGACCCCACAGCTAGTACGTAGTTAAATACGCTGGGCAATACAGTTAGTAAGTGCTTTGCAACAGCGAACTTCACAGCTAGTACATAGTTAGGAACGCTGGGCATCACAGCTATTAAGTGCCTTGCAACAACGGACCCCACAGCTAGTACGATATTAGGAAACCTGGGCATCACAGCTAGTATGCTTTTGCAACGACGGACCCCACAGCTAGTACGTTTTTAGGAACGCTGGGCCCTACAGGTAGTATGTTACTTGCAACTGCGGACCCCACAGATAGTATGTAGTTAGAACCACAGGGCATCACAGCTAGTATGAGTTTTGCAACGGTGGACCCCACAGCTAGTACCTACGTAGTTAAATACGCTGGGCCACACTGCTAGCGCCTTGCAACAGCGGACCCCACAGCTAGTATGTAGTTAAATACGCTGGGCATTACAGTTAGTAAGTGCTTTGCAACAGCGAACTTCACAGCTAGTACATAGTTAGGAACGCTGGGCACTACAGCTAGTAAATGCCTTGCAACAACGGACCCCACAGCTAGTACGTAGTTAGGAACGCTGGTCACCACAGCTAGTATGTGCCTCGCAACAGCGGACCCCACAGCTAGTACGAAGTTAGGAACGCTGGGCATCACAGCTATTAAGTGCCTTGCAACAGCGGACCCCACAGCTAGTACGTAGTTGAATACGCTGGGCATTACAGTTAGTAAGTGCTTTGCAACAGCGAACTTCACAGCTAGTACATAGTTAGGAACGCTGGGCACTACAGCTAGTAAATGCCTTGCAACAACGGACCCCACAGCTAGTACGATATTAGGAACCCTGGGCATCACAGCTAGTATGCTTTTGCAACGACGGACCCCACAGTTAGTACGTTTTTAGGAACGCTGGGCCCTACAGGTAGTAGGTGCCTTGCAACTGCGGACCCCACAGATAGTATGTAGTTAGAACCACAGGGCATCACAGCTAGTATGAGTTTTGCAACGGTGGGCCCCACAGCTAGTACCTACGTAGTTAAATACGCTGGGCCACACTGCTAGCGCCTTGCAACAGCAGACCCCACAGCTAGTACGTAATTAGGAACGCTGGGCATCACAGCTAGTAAATGTCTTGTAGGTGCCTTGCAACAGCGAACCCCACAGCCAGTACTTAGGGAACGCTGGGGCTGAGCACTACAGCTAGTAAGTGCCTTGCAACAGCGGACCCCACAGCTAGTACGATATTAGGAACGCTGGACATCACAGCTAGTAAATGTCTTGCAACAGTGAACCCCACAGCGAATACATAGTTACTACTACTACATGTGAAATTCATGACAATCCGATTCATGACAATACGATCAACCGTTAATGAGCTAGCTCTATATTTATACTTTGTCCCACCCCCCCTCAACCCCGCCACCCGTTCAAAACTTCGGGACGCCACACACCTTATTTTTCTATTTGGCCTTCAGGAATAATATATGCGAAATTTCGTGACAATACGACCAACCGTTAATGAGCTAACTCTATATGTATATTTAGCCCCCCCCCCCCCCACAACCCTCCTTCCTGTTCAAAATTTTGGGCCGTCACACACCTAATATTTCTATTTGACCTTTAGGAATATTACATGTGAAAATTCATGACGATTCGCCCATTAGTTAATGAGTTAGCTCTACATTTATAATTAGGGCCCCCCACTACCCCCCCTCCCGTAAAAACGTTTGAGCCGTCACACCGCCTATTTTTTTATTTGGTCTTCAGGAATACTACATGTGAAACTTCGTGACAATGCGACCAACTGTTAAAGAGTTAGCTCTATATTTATACTTAGGCCCCCCCACAACCCCCCCTCCCGTTCAAAACTTTGGGACGCCACACACCTTTTTTTGCTATTTGGCTTTTAAAAATACTACATGTGAAATTTCATGACGATTCGCCCATTAGTTAATGAGTTAGCTCTATATTTATACTTAGGCCCCCCCACATCCCCCCCTCCCGTTCAAAACTTTGGGACGCCACACACCTTATTTTTCTATTTGGCCTTCAGGAATACTCCATGTGAAATTTCGTGACAATCCGACAACCGTTAAAGAATTAGCTCTACATTTATACTTAGGCCCCCCTTACAACCCCCCCTCCTGTTCAAAACTTTGGGACGCCACACACCTTTTTTTGCTATTTGGCTTTTAAAAATACTACATGTGAAATTTCATGACGATTCGCTCATTAGTTAATGAGTTAGCTCTATATTTATACTTAGGCCCCCCCACAACCCCCCCTCCCGTTCAAAACTTTGGGACGCCACACACCTTATTTTTCTATTTGGCCTTCAGGAATACTCCATGTGAAATTTCGTGACAATCCGACCAACCGTTAAAGAATTAGCTCTATATTTATACTTAGGCCCCCCCACAACCCCCCCTCCCGTTCAAAACTTTGGGACGCCACACACCTTTTCTTCCTATTTGGCTTTTAAAAATACTACGTGAAATTTCATGACGATTCGCCCATTAGTTAATGAGTTAGCTCTATATTTATACTTAGGCCCCTTCACAACCCCCCTCCCGATCAAAACTTTGGGACGCCACACACCTTTTTTTCCTATTTGGCTTTTAAAAATACTACATGTGAAATTTCATGACGATTCGCCCATTAGTTAATGAGTTAGCTCTATATTTATACTTAGGCCCCCCCATAACCCCCCCTCCCGTTCAAAACTTTGGGACGCCACACACCTTTTTTTCCTGTTTGGCTTTTAAAAAGACTACGTGTGAAATTTCATGACAATCCGACCAACCGTAATGAGGTAGGACTATTTATATACTTAGGCCCCCCCACAACCCTCCCTACCGTTCAAAATTCTGGGACGCCACATAGCCTATTATTCAATCGGGCTCAAAAACTTTATTCAGCTTTATTAATATAGATTATATCACAATGTACACAAGTTTTAATTTGCGTTCATATCTATACATACATCTTTTTTTTTTTTGGCATATTTCTTCCATAGTGGATCGGTGTCACCATATTTAAAGTCAGTCTGAACGTTGTGCTGACGTTGGCATAATCCGAAACCAGCACACTCTATGGCTCTGTCAGTTAACAAATATTAAATCTATAAACCGTTAAAAAGCAAGAAATTTGAAGAATCGAGTCTACCGAGCTCAGGATCGCCACTTAGAAATCTAGCTGAGGCACTTAGGTCAGATGTTTTAATCGGGAAGTTAAAAATAACTTTGAGCACGTCGTCCTTCGGATGGGACATTAAGCGATGATCCAGGGCTTTTTCGAATGTGAGGTACTCGATAATGAGACGTATGTTATGTAAATAAACCTGGGTAGGCGAAATATCACTTAGGTTAAAAATAGCCTTGAGCACGTCGTCCTTCGGATGGGACTTTCCGGATAAATCTGAATCTCTCGTATCAGTTTTAACAATTATTAAGCCTATAAACCGTTAAATAGCGCAAATTTTTTGAAAAACATTTTTATTTTGATTTTTGTGTAGGATTCAGATAATCCGGTCGTTCTCTATCAGTTTTAACAAATATTAAATCTATAAACCGTTAAAAAGCGAGAAATTTCAAGAATGGAGTCTACCGAGCTCAGGATCGCCACTTAGAAATCTAGCTGAGGCACTTAGGTCAGATGTTTCAATCGGGAAGTTAAAAAACACTTTGAGCACGTCGTCCTTCGGATGGGACTTTAAGCGATGATCCAGGGCTTTTTCGAATGTGAGGTACTCGATAATGAGACGTATGTTATGTAAATAAACCTGGGTAGGTGAAATTTCACTTAGGTTGAAAATAGCCTTGAGCACGTCGTCCGTCGGATGGGACTTTTCGGATAAATCTGATTCTGTCGTATCAGTTTTAACAATTATTAAGCCTATAAACCGTTAAATAGCGTGAATTTTTTGAAAAACATTTTTATTTTGATTTTTGTGTAGGATTCAGATAATCCGGTCGTTCTCTATCAGTTTTAACAAATATTAAATCTATAGCAGTTATACCCGGCGTTGCCCGGGGAACTTTGATTTTTCTCCCAATATCTTCTATAACGCTATTCAGTTCCTCGACAGTACATTCATGATGTTATAATTTTCAATTATTCATACGGAATAAGGCTTATAGTCCTTCAGCTGTTGTAACGCTAGTAAGTTTTTAGGACTCCTGGGCACCACAGCTAGTATGCGCCTTTCAACGGCGGAAGCCACATCTAGTGAATACTTAGCATCGCTGGACGTCATAGTCAGTGCGTACTTAAGAACGTTTGTGACCACAGCTAGTATGTGGCTTGCAACGCTGAGCACCACAGCTAGTACGTAGTTGGGAATGCTGGGCATCATAGCTAGTATGTGCCTTGCGACGGCGGACCCAACAGCCAGTACGTAGTTAGGAACGCTGGTCACCACAGCTAGTATGTGCCTCGCAACAGCGGACCCCACAGCTAGTACGAAGTTAGGAACGCTGGGCATCACAGCTATTAAGTGCCTTGCAACAGCGGACCCCACAGCTAGTATGTAGTTAAATACGCTGGGCATTACAGTTAGTAAGTGCTTTGCAACAGCGAACTTCACAGCTAGTACAGAGTTAGGAACGCTGGGCACTACAGCTAGTAAATGCCTTGCAACAACGGACCCCACAGCTAGTACGTAGTTAGGAACGCTGGTCACCACAGCTAGTATGTGCCTCGCAACAGCGGACCCCACAGCTAGTACGAAGTTAGGAACGCTGGGCATCACAGCTATTAAGTGCCTTGCAACAGCGGACCCCACAGCTAGTATGTAGTTAAATACGCTGGGCATTACAGTTAGTAAGTGCTTTGCAACAGCGAACTTCACAGCTAGTACAGAGTTAGGAACGCTGGGCACTACAGCTAGTAAATGCCTTGCAACAACGGACCCCACAGCTAGTACGTAGTTAGGAACGCTGGTCACCACAGCTAGTATGTGCCTCGCAACAGCGGACCCCACAGCTAGTACGAAGTTAGGAACGCTGGGCATCACAGCTATTAAATGCCTTGCAACAGCGGACCCCACAGCTAGTACGTAGTTAAATACGCTGGGCATTACAGTTAGTAAGTGCATTGCAACAGCGAACTTCACAGCTAGTACATAGTTAGGAACGCTGGGCACTACAGCTAGTAAATGCCTTGCAACAACGGACCCCACAGCTAGTACGATATTAGGAACCCTGGGCATCACAGCTAGTATGCTTTTGCAACGACGGACCCCACAGCTAGTACGTTTTTAGGAACGCTGGGCCCTACAGGTAGTAGGTGCCTAGCAACTGCGGACCCCACAGATAGTATGTAGTTAGAACCACAGGGCATCACAGCTAGTATGAGTTTTGCAACGGTGGACCCCACAGCTAGTACCTACGTAGTTAAATACGCTGGGCCACACTGCTAGCGCCTTGCAACAGCGGACCCCACAGCTAGTATGTAGTTAAATACGCTGGGCATTACAGTTAGTAAGTGCTTTGCAACAGCGAACTTCACAGCTAGTACATAGTTAGGAACGCTGGGCACTACAGCTAGTAAATGCCTTGCAACTACGGACCCCACAGCTAGTACGTAGTTAGGAACGCTGGTCACCACAGCTAGTATGTGCCTTGCAACAACGGACGCCACAGCTAGTACGATATTAGGAACCCTGGGCATCACAGCTAGTATGCTTTTGCAACGACGGACCCCACAGTTAGTACGTTTTTAGGAACGCTGGGCCCTACAGGTAGTAGGTGCCTTGCAACTGCGGACCCCACAGATAGTATGTAGTTAGAACCACAGGGCATCACAGCTAGTATGAGTTTTGCAACGGTGGGCCCCACAGCTAGTACCTACGTAGTTAAATACGCTGGGCCACACTGCTAGCGCCTTGCAACAGCAGACCCCAGAGCTAGTACGTAATTAGGAACGATTGGCATCACAGCTAGTAAATGTCTTGTAGGTGCCTTGCAACAGCGAACCCCACAGCCAGTACATAGGGAACGCTGGGGCTGAGCACTACAGCTAGTAAGTGCCTTGCAACAGCGGCCCCACATCTAGTACGATATTAGGAACGCTGGACATCACAGCTAGTAAATGTCTTGCAACAGTGAACCCCACAGCGAATACATAGTTACTACTACTACATGTGAAATTCATGACAATCCGATTCATGACAATACGATCAACCGTTAATGAGCTAGCTCTATATTTATACTTTGTCCCACCCCCCCTCAACCCCGCCACCCGTTCAAAACTTCGGGACGCCACACACCTTATTTTTCTATTTGGCCTTCAGGAATAATATATGCGATATTTCGTGACAATACGACCAACCGAGCTAACTCTATATGTATATTTAGCCCCCCCCACAACCCTCCTTCGTGTTCAAAATTTTGGGCCGTCACACACCTAATATTTCTATTTGACCTTTAGGAATATTACATGTGAAATTTCATGACGATTCGCCCATTAGTTAATGAGTTAGGCCCCCCTTACAACCCCCCCTCCCGATCAAAACTTTGGAACGCCACACACCTTATTTTTCTATTTGGTCTTGAGGAATACTCCATGTGAAATTTCGTGACAATCCGACCAACCGTTAAACAGTTAGCTCTATATTTATACTTAGGCCCCCCCACAACCCCCCCTCCCGTTCAAAACTTTGGGACGCCACACACCTTTTTTTCCTGTTTGGCTTTTAAAAAGACTACGTGTGAAATTCCATGACAATTTGACCATTAGTTAATGAGTTAGCACTATTTATATCCTTACCCCCCCCCCCTCACAACCCCCCCTCCCGTTCAAAACTTTGGGACGCCACACACCTTTTTTTCCTGTTTGGCTTTCAAAAAACTACGTGTGAAATTTCATGACAATTCGACCATTAGTTAATGTGTTAGCACTATTTATATACTTAGGCCCCCCTTACAACCCCCCCTCCCGATCAAAACTTTGGGACGCCACACACCTTTTTTTCCTATTTGGCTTTTAAAAATACTACATGTGAAATTTCATGACGATTCGCCCATTAGTTAATGAGTTAGCTCTATATTTATACTTAGGCCCCCCCACAACCCCCCCTCCCGTTCAATACTTTGGGACGCCATACACCTTTTTTTCCTGTTTGGCTTTTAAAAAGACTACGTGTGAAATTTCATGACAATTCGACCATTAGTTAATGTGTTAGCACTATTTATATACTTAGGCCCTCCTTACAACCCCCCCTCCCGATCAAAACTTTGGGACGCCACACACCTTTTTTCCTGTTTGGCTTCTAAAAAGACTACG
Source organism: Aradus depressus (assembly GCA_963662175.1). Lineage (NCBI taxonomy): Eukaryota > Metazoa > Arthropoda > Insecta > Hemiptera > Aradidae > Aradus > Aradus depressus. The sequence continues at coordinate 31,818,183 of OY759223.1, forward strand.
TGTGAAATTTCATGACAATTTGACCATTAGTTAATGAGTTAGCACTATTTATATACTTAGGCCCCCCTTACAACCCCCCCTCCCGATCAAAATTTAGGGATGCCACATAGCCTATTATTCAATCGGGCTCAAAAGAATGCTACATGGGAAGTTTCATAAAAATCCGTCCAGCGGTTTGGGCGTGATGCTGGAACAAACATACAAACAAACAAACAAACCCCGTTTCAGCTTTATTAATATAGACTAGCAGTAATACCCGGCGTTGCCCGGGGAACTTTGAATTTTCTCTCAATATCTCCTGTAAGTCTATTCAATCCTTCGACACCACATTCATGATGTTATAATTTTCGATTATTCATACGGAATAAGGCTTATAGTCCTTCAACTATAGTAACGCTAGTAAGTTTTTATGACCCCTAGGCACCACAGCTAGTATGCGCCTTTCAACGGCGGAAACCCCAGATAGTGAATACTTGGCATCGCTGGGCACCACAGCTAGTAAGAAGTTAGGAACGCTGACGGCGGACCCCACATCTAGTACGTCGTTAGGAACGCTGGGCACCACAGCTAGTATGTGCCTTGCGACGGCGAACACCACATTTAGTACGTAGTTAGCAACGCTGGGCACCACGGCTAGTATGTTCCTTGCAACAGCGGACCCCACAGCGAATACATAGTTACTATTACATGTGAAATTCATGACAATCCGATTACCCTTTAATCAATCAGCATTTTTTTATGCTTTGCTCCCCCCCCCCCCCTGTTAAATTTTTGAAGATGTCACATAGTGTATTTTTCTATTTGGCCATCAAGAATACTACATAAAAAATTCCATGACAATCCGATCATCCGTAAATGATCTATCACTATCTTCAAATTTACGCCTACCCCACAACCCCCCTCCCGTTCAAAACTTTGGGACGCCACACACCTTTTTTTCCTTTTTGGCTTTTAAAAATACTACATGTGAAATTTCATGACAATTCGACCATTAGTTAATGAGTTAGCACTATTTATATACTTAGGCCCCCCTTACTACCCCCCTTCCCGATCAAAATTTTGGGACGCGACATAGCCTATTATTCAATCGGGCTCAAAAGAATGCTACATGTGAAGTTTCATAAAAATCCGTCCAGCCGTATGGGCGTGATGCTGGAACAAACATACAAACACACAAACCCACAAACCCCGTTTCAGCTTTATTAATATAGACTTAAACGTTCCGCTCAACATAGGGTACGTGACATCACCCAACACTCCTGCCAACTTCCTACTACCATCTCCAAAGCCCACTTATATTCCACATTTCTTCCTTGATAATGTTAGTAGAAACCAAACGGTAACTTATTTTATCATACATATGGAGTCTATCGAGCTCAGGATCGCCACTTAGAAATCTAGCCAAGGCACTTAGGTCAGATATTTTATTCGGGAAGATAAAAATAAATTTGAGCACGTCGTCCTTCGGATTAGACTTTAGGCTATCGAGGGCCTTTTTGTATGTCAGGTGCTCGATAATGAGTCCTATGTTATGTAACTAAACCTAGGTAGCTAAAATTTCACTTAGGTTCAAAAAACCTTGAGCACGTCGTCCTTCGGATAGTACTTTCCCGATATGTCTAAATCTGTCTATCAGTTTTAACAAATATTAAATCTATAAACCGTTAAAAAGCAGGAAGTTTGAAGAATGGTATTTAGCCCGACGTTTTTCGAAAAACATTTTTATTTCAATTTTTGTGTAGGATTCAGATATCTCGGTTGTTCATCAGTTTTAACAAATATTAAAACTAAAAACCGTTTAAAAGCGAGAAATTTGAAGAATGGAGTTTACCGAGCTCAGGATCGCCATTTCGAAATCTAGCCAAGTCACTTAGGTCAGATGTTTTAATCGGGAAGATAAAAATAAATTTGAGCACGTCGTCCTTCGGTTTGGACTTTAAGCTATGATCGAGGGCCTTTTCGTATGTCGGGTACTCGATAATGAGTCGTATGTTACGTATCTAAACCTGGGTAGTTGAAATTTCATTTACGTTAAAAATAACTTGAGCACGTCGTCCTTCGGTTTGGACTCTAAGCTATGATCGAGGGCTTTTTCGTATGTCAGGTACTCGAAAATGAGTCGTATGTTACGTATCTAAACCTGGGTAGCTGAAATTTCACTTAGGTTAAAAATAAATTTGAGCACGTCGTCCTTCGGATGGGACTTCCCCGATATATCTGAATCTGTATATCAGTTTTAAGAAATATTAATACTAAAAACCGTTTAAAAGCGAGAAATTTGAAGAATGGAGTTTACCGAGCTCAGGATCGCCATTTAGAAATCTAGCCAAGTCACTTAGGTCAGATGTTTTAATCGGGAAGATAAAAATAACTTTGAGCACGTCGTCCTTCGGATGGGACTTTCCCGATACATCTGAATCTTTCTTTGGTTGACCATCTTCGTTTCTGGATGCTGCCTATCTACCAACATAGCTGTATTAATTTGCAACAGCGGACCCCACAGCTAGTACGAAGTTAGGAACGCTGAGCACCACATCTAGTTTGTGCCTTGCAACAGCGGACCCCACAGGTAGTACGAAGTTCGGAACGCTGAGCACCACATCTAGTTTGTGCCTTGCAACAGCGGACCCCACAGCTAGTACGAAGTTAGGAACCCTGGGCACCACATCTAGTATGTGCCTTGCAACAGCGGACCCCACAGCTAGTACGAAGTTAGGAACGCTGGGCAACACAGCTAGTAAGTGCCTTGCAACAGCGGACCCCACAGCTAGTACGAAGTTAGGAACGCTGAGCACCACATCTAGTATGTGCCTTGCAACAGCGGACACCACAGCTAGTACGAAGTTAGGAACCCTGGGCACCACATCTAGTATGTGCCTTGCAACAGCGGACCCCACAGCTAGTACGAAGTTCGGAACGCTGGGCAACACAGCTAGTAAGTGTTTTGTAACAGCGGAACCCATAGATACTACATAGTTAGGAACGCTGGGCATCAAAGCTAGTAAATGTCTTGCAACAGTGAACCCCACAGCGAAAACATAGTTACTACTACTTCATGTGAAATTCATGACAATCCGATTGCCCTTTAATCATTCAGCATTATTTTTATGCTTAGCCCCCCCCCCCCCCCCTCCAAATTTTTAAGATGTCACATAGTGTATTTTTCTATTTGGCCATCAAGAATACTACATGTGAAATTCCATGACAATCCAATCATCCGTTAATGACCTATCACTATCTTCAAATTTAGGCCTACCCCCATAACCCCCCTCCCGTTCACAATTTTTTGATGTCAAACACCCTATTTTTCTATTTGGCCTTTATGAATACTACATGTGAAATTTCGTGACAATCCGATCATCCGTTAATGACTTATCACTATACTTATACTTAGGCCCCCATCAATCCATCCTCCCGTTCAAAATTTTGTGACTTATACACCCTATATTGGCTTTTAAGAATACTACATGTGAAATTCCATGACAATACGACCACCCGTTAATGAGCTACCACTATATTTATACTTAGCCCCCCCCCCCCCCCCCACAACCCCCCCTCCCGTTCAAAACTTTGGGTCGCCACACACCTTTTTTTTTTTACTACATGTGAAACTTCGTGACAATGCGACCACCCGTTAATGAGCTAGCTCTATATTTATACTTAGGCCCCCCCACAACCCCCCCTCCCGTTCAAAACTTTGGGACGCCACACACCTTATTTTTTTATTTGGCCTTCAGGAATACTACATGGGAAATTTCGTGACAAAGCGACCACCCGTTAATGAGCTAGCTCTATATTTATACTTAGGCCCCCCCACAACCCCCCCTCCCGTTCAAAACTTTGGGACGCCACACACCTTATTTTTTTATTTGGCCTTCAGGAATACTACATGGGAAATTTCGTGACAATACGATCAACCGTTAATGAGCTAGCTCTATATTTATACTTAGCCCCCCCCCCCTCAACCCCCCCACCCGTTCAAAACTTTGGGACACCACACATCTTATTTTTCTATTTGGCCTTCAGGAATACTACATGGGAAATTTCGTGACAATACGATCAACCGTTAATGAGCTAGCTCTATATTTATATTTAGCCCCCCCACAACCCCCCCTCCCGTTCAAAACTTTGGGACGCCACACACCTTATTTTTCTATTTGGCCTTCAGGAATACTACATGGGAAATTTCGTGACAATACGATCAACCGTTAATGAGCTAGCTCTATATTTATACTTAGCCCCCCCCCCCCCCTCAACCCCCCCTCCCATTTAAAATTTTGGGACGCCACACACAATATTTTTCAATTTGGCCTTTAAGAATACTACATGTGAAATTTCATGACAATCTGATCATCCGTTAAAGATCTATCACTATATTTATATTTAGGCCTACGCCCACAACCCCCCCTTCCATTTAAAATTTTGGGACGCCACACACAATATTTTTCATATTGGCCTTTAAGAATACTACATGTGAAATTTCGTGACAATCCGACCAACCGTTAATGAGGTAGGACTATTTATATACTTAGGCCCCCCTTACAACCCCCCCTACCGTTCAAAATTTTGGGACGCCACATAGCCTATTATTCAATCGGGCTCAAAAGAATGCTACATGTGAAGTTTCATAAAAATCCGTCCAGCCGTATGGGCGTGATGCTGGAACAAACATTCATTAATACTTAGGCCCCCCTCAACCCCCCCTCCCGTTCAACCTTTATGGACGCCACATAGCCTATTTTTCAACTTGGCTTTTAAGAATACTACATGTGAACTTTCATGATAATCCGTCCATTCATCAATGCGCTGGAGCAATTTTTATGCTTTGGCCCCCCGCCTTACAACCCCCCCCTCCCCTTCAAAATTTTGGGACGCCACATAGCCTATTATTCAATCGGGGTCTAAAGGTTGCTACATGTGGAGTATCAAGAAGATCCGTCCAGCGGTTTGGGCGTCATGCTGGAGCAAACCCCCAAACAAACCCCGTTTTAGCTTTACTGATATAGAAGATTATGAAGGTCGGTGGAAGAGAACGGGGAGTTAACAGATTGCTCAATTCAAAATCCCAATAACTGCCGATGTAATGAATGTATCAACATCAAATTTCGTATTTAAAATTAACATCGACAGCGGACATGACCAGTCAAATTTCAGCGATATCGGTTGAGGGGAGGGGGGAGTTCCGGGGTGGGGGCCCTTTTCGAAAATCCAAATAACTGCCGATCTAATGAATGTATCGACGTCAAATTTCGTATTTAAAATTAACATCTACTGCGGCCATAACCAGTTAAATTTCAGCGATATCGGTTGAGGGGAGGGGGGAGTTCCGGGGGGGGGGGCCCTTTTCAAAAATCCCTATAACTGCTGATGTAATGAATGTATCAACGTCAAATTTCGTATTTAAAATTAACATCTACTGCGGCCATAACCAGTCAAATTTCAGCGATATCGGTTGAGGGGAGGGGGGAGTTCCGAGGAGGGGGCGATATTCATTAATACTTAGGCCCCCCTCAACCCCCCCTCCCGTTCAACCTTTATGGACGCCACATAGCCTATTTTTCAACTTGGCTTTAAAGAATACTACATGTGAACTTTCATGATAATCCGTTCATCTATCAATGCGCTAGAGCAATTTTTATGCTTAGGCCCCCCCTTACAACCCCTCCTCCCATTCAAAATTTCGGGACGCCTTATAGCCTATCATTCAATCGGGGTCTAAAGGTTGCTACATGTGGAGTATCATGGAGATCCGTCCAGCGGTTTGGGCGTGATGCTGGAGCAAACCCACAAAAAAATCCCGTTTCAGCTTTATTGATATAGAAGATATGAAATGGGTGGAAGAGAACGGGGAGTTAACAGATTGCACAATCAAAAATCCCAATAACTGCCTATGTAATGAATGTATCAAAATCAAATTTCGTATTTAAAATTAACATCCACTGCGGACATGACCAGTCGAATTTCAGCGATATCGGTTGAGGGGAGGGGGAAGTTCCGGGGTGGGGGCCCTTTTCAAAAATCCCAATAACTGCCGATGTAATGAATGTATCATCATCAAATTTCGTATTAAAAATTAACATCCACTGCGGACATTACCAGTCAAATTTCAGCGGAATCGGTTGAGGGGAGGGGGGAGTTCCGGGGGGGGCGATATTCATTAATACTTAGGCCCCCCTCAACCCCCCCTCCCGTACAACCTTTATGGACGCCACATAGCCTATTTTTCAACTTGGCTTTTAAGAATACTACATGTGAACTTTCATGATAATCCGTTCATCTATCAATGTGCTAGAGCAATTTTTATGCTTAGGCCGTCCCTTACAACCCCCCTCCCCTTCAAAATTTTGGGACGTCACATAGCCTATCATTCAATCGGGGTCTAAAGGTTGCTACATGTGGAGTATCATGGAGATCCGTCCAGCGGTTTGGGCGTGATGCAGGAGCAAACCCACAAACAAATCCCGTTTCAGCTTTATTGATATAGAAGATATGAGATGGGTGGAAGAAGACGGGGAGTTAATAGATTGCTCAATTCAAAATCCCAATAACTGCCGATGTAATGAATGTATCAACATCAAATTTCGTATTTAAAATTAACATCTACTGCGGCCATAACCAGTCAAATTTCAGCGATATCGGTTGAGGGGAGGGGGGAGTTCCGTGGTTGGGGCCTTTTTCAAAAATCCCATTAACTGACTATGTAATGAATGTATCAACATCAAATTTCGTATTTAAGATTAAAATGCACTGAGGACATGACCAGTCAAATTTCAGCGATATCGATTGAGGGGAGGGGGGAGTTCCGAGGAGGGGGCGATATTCATTTATACTTAGGATCCCCTCAACCCCCCCCTCACGTTCAAACATTATGGACGCCACATAGCCTATTTTTCAACTTGGCTTTTAAGAATATTACATGTGAACTTTCATGATAATCCGTCCATCCATTAATGCGCTAGAGCTCAGGATCGCGAGTTGGAAATCTAGACGGGGCCCTTAGTTGTTTTAACTGGAAAGTGAAAAAAACCTTGAGCACATCGTCCTTCGGACCGGTCTCTAAGTGATGGCGATAAACTGGTTAGACGTTAGGTGCCTACTCGTTAAAGACCCTTCCCTCGTAGTTGTAGCCCGGGCATGGGTCAAAATAACAAAGTAACAAACTTATGGTTAACTATCATCTTTTTGGACGAATATAGTCGAGTGCAATTAGCTTTATACCTCGGAACCCAGCTATAATGAATGGATTTTAATTTTTCCAGTTTTTTTGAATTTCTTACACTAAAAAGTAAAAAGTTTACCTAACCTTTGAAACTTTCCGCTAATGATTTTTTTTTTAAGGATACTCCCATGAAAATGACGTTACTTCTAGTATATTATATTCCTTTTACAGCTGCATTCATTTTTTCTCTCGAGAATTATTTTATTTCTATATAAAGTAAACAAAGGGACAACAAACGTCCTTGAAAAGTAGGCATTGCAGGTATAGAAAAGGGAGTAGGGTGGGGAAGCAGGAAGCAGGGACAGTGGAGAACACGAGTGGCTCTGCTCCGAAAACAGTTTAGTATCATGCCTGTGTCCACGTGCAACGTTATTTTGAATATTTTTCGCAATGTTATTACATCGTTGCAAATGGCATATACCGGGTGATTCATTTAACCTGAAAAACAAGAATAAGTTTTATCGAAAAAAATTGTTCAAACAAAAGTTGCAGGGTTTAAAGGGGGACATATAATGGTAAAACGAAATTTAACCTCGAGTGGCGTTTTCAGGGTCAAATCAAGGGCAACTTCAATTTTTTCAATGGGAACCCTTAGTTTTAATTGCATACTTGTATTCTACGTGAAAAAATACGTATCTTTTGTAGGAAAAGTTTTGTTTGAAAATGTCAATTTTTTATGGTTTTGAGAATTTAAAAACACAAATTTGATGCACAAAGAAATAAACATAGATTAAATTAAAATGAATGTTATTGTAACAAAGAATCAATATTTTACAAACAAAATTTTGAAAACAAATTTTAATTGAATAATTTCACACCACTTATCAACAATTAATTATCATCTTAATAAATGTTCAAAATGATGTCCCTGAACTTCAATACATTTTTCAACACGTGTAACGAAACATTGCACCGTCCTTAATAAAGTTTTTCTGTCAATTTCTCGACATGCATTTCTGATTCTCTCTTTCATATTTTCAGTTGTAGTTGGCACATTTTTGTATTCTTGTTCTTTTAAATATCCCCATAGAAAAAAATCTGGCGAAGTTAAGTCCAGTGACCTAGCTGGCCAGTTTATTGGACCACCTCGACCAATCCATAGGTTAGGATAGTCTCGTTTCTTATATTCTCAAAACCATAAAATATTGACATTTTCAAACAAAACTTCTCCTACAAAAGATACGTATTTTTTCACATAGAATACAAGTATGCAATTAAAACTATGGGTTCCCATTGAAAAAATCGAAGTTGCCGTTGATTTGACCCTGAAAACGCCACTCGAGGTTGAATTTCGTATTACCATTAAATGCCCTCCTTTAAACCCTGCAACTTTTGTTTGGGGGGCCATGGTGGCCGTGCGGGCTAGAGCGTAGGGCTTTGGTCGCATGGTCTCACCATGGTTTGCGGGTTCGAATCCCGTCCGGGAGTGAGTTTTATTTCGTAGATAGAACTCCCTCCCGGGGCCATGGATGTCTTAAATAATTATATATAACACATTGACATGGCTAATATGCACCGTACATAAAGCCAAAAGAAAAAAAAAAAAAAAAAAAAAACTTTTGTTTGAACAATTTTTTTCGATAAAACTTATTTTTCGATTTATTCTTGTTTTTCAGGTTAAATGAATCACCCGGTATATTACATACGATATTTAATAAATAATTATGGGAACAATGTTTTTGTCGTTTTTGACGGATAACGCAACATCAACTGCACTAAATCAGCTGCAAGATATCGTCGATCATTGAAAAATGCCTCAACACATTTAATTTTTGAAGAAAATATGTCTTTAAAAATTCGCCAAGAAAGGTTCCTTGCAAAAAGCAATAACAAAAGCAGATTCATGGAAATGTTATGGAAGAAACTAGCTGATAACAATATTTTCTCGTGTCAAGCAGAAGGTGATGCTGATATATTAATCATATGAACGGCAATTAATATTGAATCAGAAAATGTTGTTGTTGTTGAAGATATTGATGTGTTAGTTTTATCAACATATTTAACAGCTCCAGATAGAGAAATATATTTTCTCAAAACAGCAAAAGGCACGGTATCGGCAAAAATGTATCCTAACAAAAGCCTTGAACAAACATTACCAATGTGTAAGAAGCATATTTTGTTTTTACATGCATTAACTGGATGTGATACAACTTCAGCGTTTTACAAAAGGGGTAAAAATAAATTTGCTCAATTATTCGAAAATCGTAGAGATTTACAAGATGCTGCTATTATCTTTACTGATGAAAATGCTGACGTCATTAATATTTTGCAATCGGGTATTTTATGCATTTTAGCATTATATGGTGCTCCTAAATATCAAGAAAATATAAATAATTTTCGATACCAATCGTTTGTTAAAGCTACAAGTAGAAATACCTGTGTCGACTTGGCTTCATTGGTACCTACACTTGATGCTAGTTGAGAACATATAAAAAGAGAGTATTTACAAGTAAAGTTGTGGATGGGACATGATAAGTTGCCAAAGGAATGGGCATGGAAAAAAAAGAAGATAATTCACAAGTACCAGTTACAATGAACCAACCAACCACCAGCTTCTGAAAATTTATTAAAAATGATTTTTTGTTCATGTAAAACTGGGTGTGGCTCTGCTTGTGGATGTAGAAAAAGTGGCTTAAATTGTTCTATAGCAAGTTTACTATGTAAAGGATTTAGCTGCTTAAATGCTCCACCAATGATATTAATGAATGACATCGCAAACGAAAACGTCGGAGACAATTAGTTTGCAAGACTTATCCTTTTAATTAAAATGTATAGTTATTTATGTAATTAAACTTTATAGTAATTATTATTTAGCGAAAGTTGTTAATAAATTATTTTCTATGAAAATTGATGTATTTGTATTATTTAACGTTTCTTTCATTTATTTCGCTTTTTGGAGCTTCTGCAACCTTCAAATTAATTTTAAAAACTTTCATTTTTTCACAAATTCTTTATAAACAACCTCGAAAACTATAATAATCATTATTTTCTTAAAAGAAATATTATAATTTTATTTTTCGTTGAGATTTCTAAAAAAAAAATTTTTTTTTTTTAAATTTCCCGGATTTTCGAAATTGCGGTAATTTTCAACTGGTAAACTTTTTATTTTATGGCATTAGAAATCCAAAAAAAAAAAAAAAAATCATTCAAATCGATTCATTATAACTGGGTTCCGTCATTTTTCATTTGCACTGGACTAATACACCAACATAGCTTTTGTTAGACATTAGGTAAAGGTGAAATTCCATGACCATGCAAACAGCCATTATTGAGCTAGTAATGATCTTATACTGCGCATTCTATTGAGACGTAACATAACCTTTTTTTCATTTGGCTTATAATAATCCTACAGGTGAAATTAAATGACAATCCGAAAAGCCGTCATTGATCTTATGGCTGCTCTTTTCTCATTCATGGTTATTGAGACGTCACATACATAACCTATGCTTCAATCGGCCTCAAAAGGATGCTACATGTGAAGTTTCATAAAAATCCGTTTTCAGATTTTAAGCACTAATACGTTCTTGTTCGTGTTAGTGGCAGCTTCTCTGAGCCTGTTTCATGTTTCAGCCTTCTCAACGCTCCCGCGCATGCTCTAACCCACAACAGGCTACCTGTGTCAACTGAAGTTTATTTCCTTCTTAAAACAAAAATTCTAGAGAATATACCTAATATTTACTTGTGTAACTTATTCGGTAATAGGCTGAGGGTCAATTGTCATCTAAACAGACTATTTGCAACTAATCATGCATAGCTCAGTGTTATGCGTGCTTGTTTACTGAGCTCAGAATAACGGTTTCGCAACCAGGCCGAGGCCGTTAGTTTGTAATGAGTTTATCTACACAAGATTTAGTATCGAGGATTTAGTAAGTCATCTATCGATTTAAAACCGTCGACTGGTTTTGGAGGGAGAGCGAAAAGTAGAGGAGAATAGCCGGTCCTACCCCAGCCACATGTGGCACCAGTGTGGCACCAGTGTGGCCACTCATCTGTGACTCCCCCCACCCCCTGAGACTCCCCTGTGAGGCTCCCACTGCGCAACATCGATTACCATGGCTCGCGCAGCTCAACCTATGATGTACTTCCCCAGCTCAAACTATGATGTACTTCCCCAGCTCAACATATGAGCACCCTCACCTTCTGAGCCACCAATTTTATTTTTCTACATAGTGTCTGTACATGACGTCACACCGTCATGTCCAGACCTGCACCAACCTATGTGGCACCCACCCTCTGCGGCACCCCCCACACACCGATATGTCCAGCCCTGAGGTATGGAGTAAGTATTGACACTGTGGTTCCTCTGAGGTATGTAGAAATTATGATAATACGTAGTACGACTAGCAATGTATACTAGAGTTGATCAATTTATATAGAAACATTTGCGGTATCATACAATTTAATTTTTATTTCATTATAACATATATTTCTGTCCATGTTTTTCGGACGTATTTGGTACCGATGGAAAGCTAATAAAATAACCAATGTAAATATCGAAACGAGACTTTTCTAGCCCTCCTAGATCCACAGGTGCTATACGGCCGTGGATGGGGGAGAGATACGCACCAGGAAAAGACTACCAGATAACAACGGTCCTCTCCCCGCTCCCAACAGTCCACTTACCAACATAGACTAGCATCAGGCCTCCATTGATGTCTTCTTTCAGGTCAGTCATGTAAGTTATATTTAATTCTATTTATATATAATATCATTTATATTATTGATTTACTACAGACCTTCCTGCCGAATATATTTGTTTTTCCAATCAGTTTATTAAATAATACTGAAAATCCTGACTTTCATGAGTGGACTTTTATATATTTATAAATAGTATGTAGCAATTAATTTATCTTTTTCGAATACGCTTTCCGTATTTAAATGTTGTAAACTGCTGGTTATAGAAATATATATTACTTAACGTTAATATATATACTAAATGTTTTTAATTAAAAAAAGTTTGGGATTAATAGAACGAAATTTAAATTTTTTCTTAAAAAGTAGCCTTCCACTCTTCACATACATATTATTGAGTATGTTACATTGTATTAAAAAAGGTGTAATGATTATTATAGTTTTTTAGTAATAATATGAAATATAAATGTGAGGCCCGAAGTCATGACTGCACGGAGCGCCATATCTACAGGATGCACGTCCTGTTTCATGAAATATCAATTCTAGAGTTTATTTAAATGTAATAAGTACACTCAGCCAGCCTCCCTTGCAATAAATTAATATACTTTCATAGCTACACCACTTTTGCATAGGCAAAGTATAGCAATACGCCCCTATAACAAAACAATTTCTTGAGGGCGCTCAACTGTGTTTTTCGAGATCTAACCAGAGAGCCCCCACTCGACCAATTTTTTTCATCCCTCTTAACCCAAAGAAGTTTCCGCTCTCCCCAACAACAGTCACTTATTAGGAACATTTTCTTCTAATATTTTCATCTAGTCTTACACTACTTATTTTAGTGAGAAGGGTTAAATCAAAATAGAAAATACTTAAATATAATAACTTTAATTTCTATAAACAATTTTTTGAACAGTTCAGTTTTATCTTAAAACATTATTATACAGTTATATTTTTACATAATAAAAGCAATTTTAAAGTAGCATTCTGTACGTATAGATCAGTATTATTCTTAATAACAATTATATACTGTTAATGGCTCTACTCGTCTGAACGTGAATAAATTTAAAAAACAGTTCAACTTTCTATGTCTACAGTTGAGTTTCATCTTAAAAAATAATGGTATCGTTAACCTAAAAAATAATGGGATAGTTAACATAAATACTAAGTCTTAAAAAAAAAAAAACTTCGCAAAACTATTAATCCTTAAAAACTACTGCGGTATATTACATAGCATTTAAATACATCTACTTAGCATTTCATAAACATAGAATTACAAAATGACATCTTTATGTCCTATTGAAAGTGTTGACACACCATCGGCCAAAATAATTCTCTTATTATCATGTGGAGATATGGACAACTTATTTGTTTTTACTGAGTACATTAAGTGTTTTGAAGAATGTATCCTATGCACCTCGGTAAACATTGTCGAAGAGGATGTTAAGCAATCTAAATAATCTTGAAATGTTATATATTTATTTAAGGCAGCCGTCTGTATACCCTTAGCGCGCTTTTTTTCCTCACCACCAATTAACATAGCATACATTTTTGCCCTTAATGCAATAAAGTCTGTTATAATTTTACCTAAAGCCTCATCTTTGAACTTTCCTATAACCTTTTTATTTTTCAATGAAAAACATTTGTGGTTAATGGGATAATCTGAAGTATCAAAATGTTCCATCATTTCTAGCATATCAGAATATATGTCCTCTGTAATTATTTTATATATAAAGCTGTCAGTATCCATATAACATAACAGGAGACGGTCAGGTCCGTATTTCGGTAGCATAACATCGTAGTGGAACTCATACATAACGACTTTAGACAAATCTAAGATTGCTTGACCTACGTATATGGGTTTATCAAATGTTAAGTGATCTTTTCTTAAATGAATTGCTGCCATGTTTTCAGTATAAATAGTTCTATCCAGAAAGTCTGGGCGGGAAATTAATTTTTCAATAAATTTTGAGTGAGTTTCTAAACGTATACGTTTTCTATTTCTTATGTTCTCCATAGTTTTACCATAAATGGAATTATTGAACAGTTTATATAAGTCCTTCTCAAAGGCATTAGTGGCGGCTGTTCTTAGACGGGTATTCAAGTTTATATACGGTTCTAACCACCGTGATTGTTTAAAACGTAACACTCTATTTATTTTTTCTAATTTCATACCATGACTTAACGCCTGTTTCAGAGCCATGTAATGTACAACATAATTATCTCTCTGTTTTAGGTGGGGAACTAATTTGGTCACACCATCAACTATTATGTTCTCCGCTAGGAACGGGAGCGTATTGTGCAGAGGATGGAGGGGTTCAGGATACGTTAGCGTAACATCTAAAATGAAGCCATGCGGATCGTCGGCAGTACACGCATCCAAATTGACATCATCTGGAGGGACCCATTCAAAACCACCATAAGGCAGGCTTTTTCCCATCGCATCACCATAAAGATTGTTACAGTCTACGTAAGATATGAAACTTGATTCTTTACTAGGATTATAATCTGACATATACTTGTTATTAGCTTTTACATACCTATGCGACGCCTGACATATACCACCACGTATACCTGACTCAATCATTAATATCATGTTATAGTCTAGTAAAAGCTCTAATGTGACATCAGTGTAACGAAGCATGGCGTCCCAAGATAGGCCGGGTAATGTATAATATTGACAGGGGTCTAACTTATGTGTTTGGAGTGTTATATTGCGAAAATGTTCGAACACCGATCCGAGAAGAATTACGTCTGTTAGTAGATAGGTGTCGCTAAATTCCCCGAGGGTGGAGCAGTTAAACTGCCGCCATACGTTCTGCGCATGTTGATAGTCTTCATCCGAAACCCCGCAGTGCTTTAACTGACTGTAAAACGCTGACTGTGGGGGGAGAGACGTCTCATTCAGACGTTCCCATGAAGTTACATAATCATACGGGAAAACACCTTTACGTGTGAGGAGGGGGACCTTGTCCGCTGAGAAAAATTTCTTTAACTCAGGGACATCGGGTAGATTTCTAACCAGACTGTCCAAACTACTCGCCATAAATCGAAATGTGTCTATGAATCGTAGGGAGAAATCAGGATCTACGTATTTGATAAAAGATATATACTTTTCCTCAGTATTAGGAATTAAGTCTATCCTGTTAGCATCATAACCCAGCTCACGTATCAGTAAATGATTGTCATATGATGAAGAGTTGTGTGCCAAAAGCGGTAAATAATTAGGAGGCTGGTAGCGTAAATTACAGGTCTGATGTGCTGCCCCCCTAAATTCACCGGTAATATGACAGTGGTCACGCACCCGTATGTCTGTGTCAAGAAACTGTTTATTACACATGTAACAATCGGTACATGAATCAAACGCCACTTGTTGGACACTAGACAAAGGGAGCATCAGTGTTTTTAACTTATATATTTTAGAAATTTTGAGAGCTAACGATTTTACATATAGAAGGAATTTCTTTGGAGCTTCAGGACCACGGTATAGATACGGTTCTAAAGGTAGATTATACTGTTTTGCGACATTTAGGAAAGAGTCAGGAAATTTCAAATAGCAACAGAAAGACATAGCTTCATGCTTTTGATATGGGACAGTGAACGATGAAGCAGGATTTGGATTGCAATGGTCGATTGGTTCTAAAATACATTCGAAATCGTAATAGATTACAAATGGGGTTCGGATACCACGTTCAACGTGTTCAAATTTAACAAACGGTCTCTTTGTGGGCAATTCAACTCTAACCGGAGCTTTCTTATCACATAATTGCTTATGTACCTCCATCCTATCAACCCCCTGATTACTAATGGTGTAGTGCTGAAAGCAGCGCTTACAAATTATAATTTTTTTTTCATGTTTATTAATTTGTGACCCTACAAGTTTTTCAAAATTTTTAATATACACATAATGCTGGATATTTCCATTATCCAAGAGTAACAAATCAAAATGATTTGGTTTCTCCGTTTCAGCTATTTTGAGTGGATATACATTTCCATACTTCTCATCAAGACCATAAACATTTATGGAAATATTATTTGATTTTTCAAATTTTTTAATGTCACTGAGCGGAGTCGGGAAAGAAATGACAGAGAAATCATACTTATGCTCCAAATTTTTATAGTTTGTCACACGCTCAGGATGATTTTCAACAAATTTTGCTAAGATGGCATACATGAAACAACGTTGGTCGATGTTTTCAACATTTATACAAGCTCTCCGGGCTTGTATCTTTTTAGGGAGCGGGATATATGTACTACCCTTAAGTGGTTTATACTTGCTAAGTCGAAGCCTAAGCCCCTGAACGGTATGAAGCGTCCAGCCCGATTTCTTCAACTGGGTCTCGGACAGTTCTTTTAATACTTTTTGAAATGCTTTATCTAGTAATGTATGTATGTCAGTCTCAGCTACAACTACTGAATTTTTCGTTTTAAACGCCGCATCTAGTTCTTCATTATGTATGTTAGTCATTACTGCATCTACAAATATATTGAAAACGTAGGGACCAGTTCTTTCGAATTCTGTTTTTATTAGATTGTGTAATTTATCTCTAATTGACTCCAAAAATGTAGTCATATCAAGATTCACATCTGAACGTATAAAATATGATCTAAGGCGGTTCTGAAAAGCGGACTCGTATTGGTTAATGTGTATTTGCCCCTGTGGTAACGATAATAATGTTTGCTTATTTGGTTCCCCCCTAATTCGTTTTACAGGTGGCTCGTCACACGCACTTTCATGTGCTTGTAAATTAAAGGGATTAGTAAACACTGTATTGCAGTGTTTACAATATCCAACAAAAAGAACGCCACATATCTCCTCATGTCTTAACAAATTAGTAGTTTTAGCAAAAACTACTCCGCATTTATTACACACCTTTGAACACCCAGCATGCGAAGAGTGACACCTAGTAACATGTTGAGTGCACTCATCAGATGTTTTAAATGATGTAGCGCAGTGAGGACAGATCCTCGAGGCCAGCTGTAAAAAAGTATCAGAGCATTTGACCTCATGACGATGTTTACTGTCGGGTCTTGAGAAGGGTCGTTCGCAGTAGATGCATAGGTGAGTAACACCACAGTTTCGCTCGTGTCTTCTGACAGATCCCAGATTGTTGTAGGACCGGTTGCACTTTGAACAGTTCCTAAAATTATAACATAATATATAATTGTTATAATATTTGATAATATAGCCAGGTTTGCGTTAAAGGTTATATATATATATATATATATGATCCTTATGTGGTACAATATAATGTGTGATATTAATACATTATTCTGATTATAGGATATGTAGGTGTTCAGTTGTCTGCTAGGAGCAGACGGTTTTGCGGGCTACAGTTCCGTATTAGTGATTACTATAGAGGTATGTATTTAGGAAAAAAAATATTATCTAATAAGTTTTAAATATTCAAGTATAGTACTTACATGTTTGTGTTCTGAAGAAGCGAGTGGAGTTCTGGCGAGGGGAGTGTTAGCTCAAGTTCGTACACTGGAGATAGAGTGAAGTGTCCACAGTTTATGGTCCTGTTTATATACCTCAGCTTAGTAAAATAGCTAGCCAATAGGCGTTGAGAGAAAAAAGGGAGATAAGCTATTAACCCGCTTGCATGAATCAACATCCCATGATTCCAGCCCTGGTTCTATCTCTTCAGGGTTACCACAGTACACCCGATATGATCTTACCACAATATCCTACCATATACAGATAAAGGATTGATAACACAAGGAAAGATAAATACAAAAACAAGTAATTTATATTAATGTATTTATTCAAGTAAATCTTTTACAGACAACCATTCTGGCTTCTCAAAACCAAGGTATTTTACATACAACTTGTTTCCTTTCCGCTTTAACACTTGTTCAACTAAATATACATCAGTAATGTCTGTAGGTTTAAGTTCTTCTCGATAGAAGGCTCCTGAAATGATTGTTCCATTTAAGTCTTGTAGAATATATGAAGGAGGATGGGTTCTCTGAACAGTCAATATCTTGAATAATTCGGTTGTCCAGGACGGATAATAGCCTCTCGTGAAGATTGTCCGATGTTTTGAAATGCGAACCGTTGTCCCAACGGGTAACATCTTGGGATACTTGGTCGGTAATTGTTGTATTTTTTTCATAATGATACCTTCATTTGATTTGTTCACATCTATTGGACGGTATCCAGTTGTTGAATGCACAGTTTTGTTGTAGTCATCGATAATGTCTTGTAAAACGGACAAATATTCAAACGTTCCTCGCGAATTTAAGTTTTTCATTAGTCTGGTACGTAGAGTGCGAATAAACCGTTCTGCATGTGCACATTTTATTGATGAAAATGTACTGTATTGTTTAATATTGTACTTCTTCATCAGAGTTTTAAACTTTGAATTAATGAATTCTTTCCCCCTGTCAGACTGCAACACTTTTGGCGTACAAGCGACCTCTTGTAGAATTTTCTCCATTCCATGTACAACAGCATCAGAAGTCTTCGCTTTCAGAGGTTCGGCATAAGCCATTTTTGAAAAGGCATCGATAGCTATTAGGATGAATCGATGACCTTTGTTATATTTTTTAAGGTTTGTCGTATCCATCAGGTCTACTTGAAGAAGGTCACAAAGTCCCTTCAAGATGTATTTTCTCCGTTTGAAGTGTTTTCTAGCAGGAGCGTATATTTCATTTATAACTTTAGTCTTTATTTCGGACATCGTCACCTAAAACCTTCGGGATGACACTTGTTGTATTAAGTTTGTAAGCGAGGTATGATTTTAGGTACCCAAGTGTAACAGCGTCGTTATCACCCTCAGGAGACTTAATATTAGTCAGACGTTTCTGCTTACAGTCAAAGGAGTGTAAGCCCCCAATAAGACAATCAGTTTTAATAGTCCCTTTTATACCAGAGACAAGCGCATCAACGTAGCTTTTGTTAGTAGCGTCTTTTGAGGATAATGGAGTACCCACGTTTTTGATTACTCTTCCGTTTATATCAAATACATGTGTTGAAAGGAAGTATCTTGAAATGTTGGTTCGTTGGATGCGTATTAGTAAATGACGTCAGCGTCACGTAACTTGTCAATTAAAGCGGTTACTTCCATGTCATGGTTTGAATGGCCAGCTGATTGGGATGCTATTAGTAATCGTAAGCGATTCACTACTTGATTAATGTCTGTATAATTAACATTAAGAGGCTCCTTAATACTTCGAATCAAACTTCCCCCTCTCTTAGGAAATAGTTGTTCAATAATATGCTTATACTTCATTGACCTAGCGCGACGGTTTATGGCTCCCAGGCGGTCATATCCAATTCTGTGACTGTTTGTGCTATCGACAATATTTTTGTAATTTTCCAAATCTTCCTTAGAATACATTTGAGGTCGTTTTAGAAATAGTAGGGAAATAAGCCCCGGAGTTGTATAGTATTGAGTGCCCCCCACCTGAAGTGTATCCTCAGTTATATCTATGGGGGAATCTCCAATTTCAAATATGTCTTTGAACTCGTTGTACCGTACCCCATATACTGTATCAAGCTTGGTTTTTTCACCTCTTTTTAATAATTCGGTATAATATTCTAGGTCTGACTGGGGTGGCTCCTTCTTAATCTCTATTTTGGTAGGAGCGCTTACAATTGATGATTCAACTACCTTTGATTCTTTTATTGTATCGGTTATGGGTCTAAATGTTTTTGTAAGAAATGTTTCTTGCTCTTCAATCTCCCGTTTGTACCCTGTGTATTTTTTTCTCAAGTCATCGCCTAACTTAACCAGTTCACGTTTTACATTCACTGCTTCCTGTGTCAAGGCCATCGTGCGTAATGTTGTAGAATGGAGCTATACAGGGTTTATATTAACTTGCTAAGCTTATCAATTACTCTTTCAATAATTCCCTTATCATATGAGTCCGGGCATGGTATATTAAACATATCTCTAAGGTTTGTTACACCTACTTTCACCACTCGTTTTGTGAATTCGTTCATTTCATAATAAAATCTACTATCATTATAAAAGAAAAATAAATTACCATTAATATAGCGAAAAATAGAGTTAAGGTTCTTTATGACGTGAAGGGGGATGAATGGATATATTGATAAGACATCATGATATTTTTTTTCTGTAAATATCTGCATGTTCCCTGACCATACGTTCGGGTTCTCAGATGCTTCTAATATATATGTACTTTCTTTAATTACAATGGTTATACCTCTATACGTATTTAATATTCCACGAATAACACCATTTGTAACACTTGTTGTTGGTTGTGGGAATCCTGGTATTAATGTTAACTCGGGGAATTTCATCATATATAGTTTTCTATCTGCAACAAATACCACTTCACCGGAGGGGCGTTGGTATATAGTAGTGATATTACGAACTCCCCTTCTGAGGAAGGGTAATTCGTCTGTAAGCAATACTGGTTTTTGAATGTTTGCTTCAGGATCCACTTGTAAAATTTCATCCCATGAAAACGACCACGTCCATAGTCCATGAAAAGTATAAAATCTATTTCCTAAAACGGCGAATAATAGGTTACTTTTAAGCGAACACAATTCAGGTGGCTGTTGGTATTCCTCAGCAGGTTCTATTAGCTCTGTTGTCATTTTGGTTGTTTCTTCATAGTCAATTGTTGTATTGTCTTTTAAACCATATAATGATTGTATGGCTTCTATATCGTCCGTTGTTAAGTTAATATTAAGTGTATTGAAGGCCGGGAACATAACGGAATCAGGCTTGTCAGAATGCCTAATTCCCAGCGTATGACCAATTTCATGAAGTAATGTAGGTAGCATATATGTACCAGTATCTGATTGTTGTAATGTCCACTTTTCGTCAGCATCTAGATGAATTTCTATGGGGGTATTAGTATGTGAAGGGAAATATGCATGTGCTAAAACACGACCACGACCGTCGAGCTTGTATGGACATGGAGTATTAGATATTCGGAAAATATGGGTTAATTTTTGTAGTGTGATGAGAATATCAGGCGGGAACGGAAGGACATTCTGAATAAAACGAATGTTTGTCTGGTCCTCCCACATTTGAAAGGCTTGTTTGGTTATATTAATCATGTCAGGTGTTGCTTTCATAAAATACCACCTAAGTGTTGGTTTAGTCCACTTTTCTCGGGTAACACTGTAATCTAATACATCTTTCACCCCACATCTAGGTACTTTCATGAACTCTACTGTTTCATTATTAAATGTTCCATCTATTTGTAGATTGTACATCTCTTGAAAACGTATAATAGCCTCAGTTATTGAGTCATTTGACATAAGACTACCTTCTGGTAGATAACCATAGTGGGCTAGATAGACCAACGGGTCCGCCTCTACTAGGGCTAAAAGGAAAATAGATGTTAATAGGTACATGCTGTGATGTATACTAAAGTCCTTTTGAACTTACATTATATGTATATAGGGAGGGGGGGTACATGATAACAATTTTTCAAAATAATGAATCATTTATTGTGTCATATTACAAGACGTTCATCAAAGCCGCATTTGATACGACCGTTATTAAATGGAGCTTCTAGATTGATTACAATATAGCCATATGGCTTCCTCCAACAATGCATACATAATTTTTGAAAATCATTAAAACTAATGTCACTTGCAATAATGTCTCTGTGAAAGTTCTTCAAATTCTTCACATCCTGTTTGAATAACACAAATAAGTTGGCATTGTCCCTCAACAAATGCTTCGGTAACCGACTCCAAGACTGTACCAAATAGATTATATCTATGTTGTAGTGACGTCCATAGGCAAAAACGTCTCGTATACGCTCTTGAGGCTGGTTGATGACATCATCTGCTATGAATATAGAATTACGTCTCATTTCCTGTGGTGGTGGTATTTCTTCACTTTTCGTATACATGAAAAGTTTAATTTCTGGTACTAGCTTCAAAACGTTTCTTAACATCTGGTATTTTTCTTGATTTAATGTTGCCGTTAGTAGATAAATGTTTTCAAACCTCAAACCATTTCTATGTAATAAAAGTGTTAGTAGGAGGTCTGTTTTCCCGCTACCTGACGGAGCTGTTATAATTAGACGAACTGAGGAATGTGGAAACAGTGGGCTATGCCGGATCCACTTACTCCCCTGTTCGAATCTGCTTAGGTCGATTCGGTCTAGCTTCATGACGTCTTGACAATATTATTTTGTGGGTTATACTGTATGAATTTATCGTGGATGATTATAGCATAGGCAACAGTTTCTGGTGGGAAGTTCTTCGAGCTTTGTATTTCTATACGAACATCAACATTCCCCGTTTTAATAGTCTCGTCCTGCTTTGAACAATCGATGACAATTAGTGGTGCGATCGACTTGAACTGTTTGAAGTCAATGAAAGACTGATCACGTGCACCATGATACGTTTGTTTAAATTTCGTAAAATGATTAAATAACAGTGCGTATTGGTCCCTATCGAAGTCAATATTCATATTTTCCATTGGATACACCTCGGAATTTAGGAATACACGCACGTTCGTAATGTTACAATGGTCAAATTCGGACATGTTCTTCGTTATCTTATTACGTCGGTCAGTTTGGAAGCCAACAATAACATAACGTGGTTTTTCCAGTTGAATACTAGTCTTCACGGTCCAACTTTGGTTTGTAGTAGCAGGTATAGAGGGCTTTTCATACAATTCCCACACACGAAATGGAACGTTAATGAACCCTCCTTTCTGTATAATTTTATAAATTTGTAATTTCTCCCGGTCAGAAACGGTAATATGTGGAACTAACCATGTAACCTTAGTTAAATTAACTGTGAATTGATCTGTGTCTATAGCCCCTATAATGGCATCTACGTCATTTTTGGTACGGACAAGGCTTATCTCTTGAGGTGTGTTTATGATGACCTTACGGTAGTCTGAACAGAAACTAAATATGTTTTTAAGGGGTATTATAGCGTTGAAATAACCGTCAGCATTAATATCTACATTTCCCAATGACGCTTTCCAGCCGGCGTGAGATAGTGAATTTGCAGACGATACATCATATGTTAACAGACCCCTCATTAATGTTGTGATACCAACATTGCGTACTTGTTCAATTACTGTTCCTGCTAATGTATACTTTGCTTCTTGAAAGAGATATGCCCAACAGTTGTTTATAAAATGTACTGTATTTCCAGTCATCTTCCCCTCAATGTAGATTGAACTTTCTGATGGTAATGTTAATACATTTTGTTGGTTTATTGCAATCTTGATTTCATCCAGATTGTTGAATGTTAGTGTTGAATAGGACTGATGTGATTGTAGTTCATATTTGGTTATAGATTCTTCAGTCTCAAATACACCTTCAACCTCTAACATCTTGTTTAACTATCAGGCCTAGCGATTGTAAGAAGAGAGCGTTTGTATGTGTTAACCGTTGCGCTGCTGTTTTCCTAATGCGACCCTGAACTATACCTACCCCTGTTTTTATAATTAGGCCCATTCCTTAATGTGTAGTCGAATAGAAATATTCTCACCACTAAAATCTACTAGTTTTTCGTCTTGGTCGACTAAACGAACTGTTATGTTATCAATATATAATGTGTTTAATGGGTGGTATATGATATTTCGCGGATTAATACTAAGCTTGTACCCCGGTGGAACGTCGGGAATAAACTGAAATATATTGTGTGTTGGTTTCCCGTTTTTATAGGACCCCTTAGCCAGACTACACTCCAATTGTATAAGACTAATGGGCGATATACGTACTTCTTCAGATGACCAGTGTCGCCCCTCTGATGACTTAATATATGATCTGAACCCCAACACTGTTCCTATACTACGCGCTTGTGTAAAATCAATGTCATAATTACTTTTGATAGAGCATAATTTTGTACTCGTGTTACTCGTTATATCTATAATAGGTTTATAAGGCATTTGTCCTACACTATGTTTATGTTCTAATATTTCTTTCAATGTTACATTGATTTGTGAAACCTCATATGCACCCTGTGGTAATTTAACTGTTATAGGGTTTTGGGGGAGTTTTATTGTAAATGTTGCCTGAACCTCGGATTCACCCTGAGATGTTTTAGGGGTTATCACCTTTTTAGGAAGAGGTTTTCCATCCGTTGGTATAGTTACTAATTCTGTTATAGTTTTTTTGGGTGTCGGTTTTGTATCACTTGGTATAATTACTATTTCATTATTAACCCCCTGAACAATGTTTGGAATAGAGTTGTATGTATCCAATGATAAAAGTCCGATATACCAGGCCTTTTTAGTGTCCAAGACGATTGGAGGGAAATAGGACGCTGATATTTCAGATGTGTCACCTTCTACAATCATTGTAAAACTCATAATGTTTGGTTATAGTACAAAAAAAGTAGACACAAGTGTCCGCAATTAGTGCTGTTGAACGACTGATATCTAGCGCTGTTGTAAATGATATTATATCCCTTATAATATTTTATAACTTCTAATGGAGGTTGTAAATTCCCAAAACTGTCGAAATAAAATATATCTGTACCACGCTTGAATACACAAACCCAATGCGTCCCCAAGTTAGCTTGTTCATCTAAATTTAATATTAGGCTTTCATTTAGTCTAGGTCTATGAGGTAGTCTATCTCTCATGTATACTCCTCTAAAATGTTTAATATGCTTACGACCTACCTTCAGTAGTTCCGTGTTTGTCAATGCCCTGTTTGGTAACTGACTTATAAATTTCGGCGTTTTTTTTTTTTATTTATGGCCCCACCGTCGTATTGTCTAGGTTTAGCAGGGTACGGAGCTAGGAACAACCCATAACCTTTTTTGTGACGTTTTAAGTACACCCCCTCTCCAATTTTCAATTGGTCTCCTTGTTTTAATTGCTCTCTTTTCTGTCTAGCTTCATTCATTGCCTTCACAATATTTGTGGCTCCAGATGCAAGAGAGCCTAGGGCACTTAAGGCTGCGAATAGTGGAATTAATGGTAGAGCACCACCCCGTTTTGGAAATGGTAAGACTCTAGGAATTTTAATTTTCTTATTTTTAAAATATTTTCGTGCCGCTAACACAGCTTCACGTACCTTCTTATGTAACCCCCACCCTTTTTTCTTAATCGCCCCTCGTAAAACCTTCAACACCCCCCTAAAATTACACCCCCCACCCAATTTCGATTTAACCTTCATTGAGTTTGTTACCGCCCACGCTGCTGCTTTCTCACCCAAACTAGAATCACTTGCTTTAACACGTTCCCAAGCCTCGTCCGCCAATTGTTGATCTGCAACTGATCTCTCCTTACTATCTTTGTGCTTTGAGTAAAAAATGTCGTGTTTCCTACACGCTTCATCAAGTTTGTTTATACCCCTATCCCCTCTCCTAAGTCGGTTTTGTAAGTGTGTGCCAGGACCGCAAAAAGAATATCCTGGAAGATGGGCTTCAAACGGTAAATGATCGACTGCCCAATCGATTATTCCACCACCACTGGTCTGACTCCTTCTACGTTTCATATATGACTGATACCTATACATGTATGTACCTTATATATAAGATCATAAGAGGAATAATAAAATAAGTATACTTTGAAAATGTTTTTTATTTCACATTAAATATGATACATATTCTTGTAATGTATAAGGTTGACTACATAGTACATTGTTCCAATCAAACATATCTTTAAATTCCACTATAAAATATATTCCAAGTTCTTGATGTTTGATAATCTCATCCCAGTCCACTAGGTTGGAATGATCTCTAATAAACTGTTCACTTAATGTTTGACATCTGCATAACAGGTTCCAGTCAAGTTTATCCGCAAACAACCGCATGAAGTCTTCACTTAATTTCTGCTTACATGAAATACGTTCCCAGTCCATGTACTCCTTATGGTTAATTATAAATTCTTCTGAAAGTGTTTGATATCCACACACTTTATGCCAGTCTAACTTATCTACATACTTGTGAAGTGTATCTTCACTTATGTGTCCAAATTCTGATATAATTCCCCAATTGATATTATCTTCAAACTCCTCGATCATCTCATCTGTTAGCTCTTCAGCTCTCCAGTTGATATTTTCAATGAGACTAATCTTCATCTGACTGTAGAGACTGTAAAGTGTCTTCAGGTCCATGTTGCTCGGTGTTGCGAGGAATACTGATTTCCTCGTCGAATATCCTCTCTAATAAACGTACAATCTTCACCAGCCTCCCTGATATGTAAGAGCAAATACATGTGTCCGGTCCGCATGTGCACTCAGGGTTTGACCAGGGACATTGTATATAATGCATGTATCCGTCCCTACTTCTCTGGTATGTGTACGTGTCCGAGAACGCATATAAATCTTCTATTGCTGCATTACAGGCCACCCATAGGTGAGCTTTAGGGTCGGTAATGGGTACAGTTGGAAATATAACAGAAAATGTATGGAATTGTGGGATGTTGTGTAATCTTCTAATTTCGTTCATTATGTAAGTTTAGGTTTTCAATTAAATAACACAATTGACTCACTTTTCTCTTGGCCTTTCGCCTCTTCTTCTCAATTATACACAAGTCTCTTCTAACTGCCTGAAGGTTCTGCATCCACTGCTCCAAGCGTTGCTGTGCTGACACTGGCTTCGCCATGACTGGTTCTCTGTAGTTATGTGCATCTGTTATCAAACTCTTTAACCAATCAGAATCCTTCTTCTTCCGACCAATCAGGTTCTTTCTTATATTGACCAATCACAGTACAACCGTTATAAATAGGACATGAGTCATTGTTAAAATGACGGATATAAGCTGTCTATATGTATAATTCTGAAAACAAAAACTCCTTTATTGTTTCAGCACCCTTAGACAGGTAGGGGGAGACGCCAGATTCAATCTCACATCACTCAGGAATGGACGATGCGATACATACCCCTACCAGTTCATAAGTTTATTTTCATCACTTAAGGTAACAAATCACATCACTCATGCATGAACTGCTTTTCGCCAGGTCGAAATCCACGGCCGTATAGCACCTGTGGATCTAGGAGGGCTAGAAAAGTCTCGTTTCGATATTTACATTGGTTATTTTATTAGCTTTCCATCGGTACCAAATACGTCCGAAAAACATGGACAGAAATATATGTTATAATGAAATAAAAATTAAATTGTATGATACCGCAAATGTTTCTATATAAATTGATCAACTCTAGTATACATTGCTAGTCGTACTACGTATTATCATAATTTCTACATACCTCAGAGGAACCACAGTGTCAATACTTACTCCATACCTCAGGGCTGGACATATCGGTGTGTGGGGGGTGCCGCAGAGGGTGGGTGCCACATAGGTTGGTGCAGGTCTGGACATGACGGTGTGACGTCATGTACAGACACTATGTAGAAAAATAAAATTGGTGGCTCAGAAGGTGAGGGTGCTCATATGTTGACCTGGGGAAGTACATCATAGTTTGAGCTGGGGAAGTACATCATAGGTTGAGCTGCGCGAGCCATGGTAATCGATGTTGCGCAGTGGGAGCCTCACAGGGGAGTCTCAGGGGGTGGGGGGAGTCACAGATGAGTGGCCACACTGGTGCCACATGTGTGGCTGGGGTAGGACCGGCTATTCTCCTCTACTGCGAAAAATTAAATGATTAGTTCGGTCTGGGGATGTACACAGCAGGTGATTCACCGACTACTTTTTTTTATGTAAAAAGTTGGTTAAATTCAGATTTTTTTTTTATATTACTTCGCTATACTAGTTCTATTGTTAAATATAATACATAATATTGTTATTAAAAATTTGAGATAAGGGGGCATAAAAAAAAATCTTTCGACCCTTTAATTTTGTTTATGAATGTAAACCAAACTTCAAACCAAAATAGAATCATTTCTGTGGCTTTGAGAAGAGTGATATATTTCACTATCTTCTCTCTCAGGCACATTTGCCGTCCCACTTAGGTATAAGCTTCACAGTTTTAAATTTCGGTATTTTTCTTTCGTGAATCCAGAACTAATTTATATTTAAATTGAAATCATTATTAAAGTACTTATTACTTTTTATAACCAAAAACTAATCTTTAAATACAAATAAATAAAGTATCGAGGTCAATATTATATTAAACACACATTATTGTAGGCGTTTGCAACACTGTGTGGAAGGTTATTTGTTTTCGAATATTTTAGACTACTTGAAACTGTAATAAGGACCTTATAAGTTTTGTAATATTCTACTAGCTCAGGTAAAAATTGAACAAAGAAAATACTTATCATCACATTTATCTTATTCCACATTTATTTTCAAATTATTTCTTTAATACACTCTCATTTATTTAATATATTTTTAATACTCCCCCATAACCATTTATTTTTTCAGTAAACAATTATGTATGTAAATTAATGAAAGACAAGAAAGGAATAAGAGTTTTATTGTAATAACTTGTAATTAGGATAACAACTTAAATACATGTGAAAAACCGGTGCTAGGTCATGTTTGTAGAGTTCCTTTCTAGTAGTTAGTTATTGTGACTCATGCCCGGGCTTTAACTTCAAGGTCATATCGCCTACTACCGGACCGCTATTTTCCTTTCTAGTAACACTAAGCTTTTTCAGTTACACTAAGCTTTGTTTTTTTTCGAAACGTCAGAAAATATGTATTATTGACCGTTTAGGCTTAAACTCAATAATATATTTAATTTACATAGTGGCTTCTGAATCCTCTTAATAAATTTTTAAAAATTTTGTGTCGACACATTTTTTACATCTGCTTATTGGGATTTTTGAGTTGAGCCCCCTCCCCCTCAGCTGAAGATTAGTAAGTGTCGTCTTTATAGGGCTTTGAATTTACATATAAAATTTCGTGTCAATATATTCATAACAACGGCCGTTATTGTCTGTTAAGCGCCACTAATGCCCGCTTCCCTTTGATCGATTTGACTGAAAATATGGTATTGTCCTTAGACGGTTCTAGACCTTCATATAAATTTCATGTTCATACATTCATTCTATCGTGAAACAGACAACATTTTTTTTTTATTTTTTGAATTAGGAGGTCGGGAAAACATGAAATTCCGTTGAAAACTCAGCATCGCTATGGTAAAAGCCCGGGCATGAGTCATAATAACTAATAACAAACATAAAAGTAATTTTAAAAAATAATAATTTAATTATAAAGAAAATAAATATATATATATATGTATATATATAAATTATATAATAAAAACACAGGGGCGCCGGTAGCTCAGTGGTATGCGTGCTTACCTTCTGAGCTCAAGAACGTGGGTTCGAACCCTATCTGGGAGTTAAAATAAACTTAAGCACGCCGTCCTTCGGATGGGACGTTAAGCGATGGTCCCGAGCCTGTACGATGTCAGGTACTCGTTAAAGACCCCTGCCCTAGGTGAATAAAAATTTAGGGTAGGCAAAATTTAGGACTCCCACAGTAGAGTCGGGCTCATGTCCACCAGAGTGACGAAAGAGCGCTCTGGTAGTAGGCGATATTACCTTGTAGTTGAAGCCCGGGCATGTGTCATAAACCTAATAAAAACAATAAAAAACCGTATGACTTAACTTGTACTAAAAGGAAACAAAGATCAGCTAGTTATTAGAGAATAAAAATGACTAATTTTTAACGTTAATTTCTGAAAAATTCAGAGAGCCATATTGTTTATAATGTAAACAAATTGTTTATATTAAGAATGTTAATGATATCATTATAAAATTTAGCCAACTGTTTTTCATTTTTCAGATCCGAGGCTCCATGGTGATTTTACCCAGACGTTGGTCGAACCGATGACGTCAGATATCTGGAGTTCACACCGTTTTGTCCTTTTCGGTGGCAAAGGTAATGTATGTTATATCTTTAATTTCTATAGTACAGGACCCTTCTCAAAATCATTTCATACTCGCATTACTGGGTATCAAAAAGTCTCTCTCAGAATTACGCTGTACAATGGAAAAAATACCGCTGACGTCAACTCATTACTATCATAAAACCATTAATGCCTGAAATGATTTCGAGAAGGGGGAGAGAGATTGACCTGTTAGAGCGTGGAAGGTATAAGAAAGTCCTGTTATGGCCACATAATTTCTAATGTTTACAATAGGTCACGCATTATTATTCTAGTCTTGACACCCTCATGTTTGTAGGCCCTGTCGTTGTTGTACTACCTACTCCGAAGGACGGCATGCTCAAGGGTTATTTACCACCTAGAAGACCCTGGTGATTATGTGAAGTATATGTAAACATTAGCGATGGAATAGTGCAGATTTTATCTTTACTAAAAAGTTATTTCTTAAAAATAATCTTCTTTAAAAATTACTATAACTCCAATAAAGTTCAGTTAAACCATTTGGATATATTTTTGTTCTTTTGGATTTTGCAAATGGAAAAACAATCCATTACCTCGGTGAAAATTAGTTTTTTTTTTCTTCATTGGGTTTTTGATTGGAAATAGCAGTCAGAAAACGACAGCTGCTGTGAGTAGAAATACCTGAAGGTGTCAGATCCTGGTACGACAGCGCCTCACTCCGCAGATAATGGAACTATTAGCCTATCTCAGATTTGCCAACAACACGCCAACGTTTTTTCTACTGACAGCTGTTCTTTTTGTTGTTTCTTGGGTTTCATAGAAGGATTACTTGATGTCTGTCTGTCTGTCCATCAGTTACAAGGCCAGATTCTCACCGAAATAAGTTGACTGAAATATAAAAATTGATTCTACGGAACGCAAAGGGAGGGTATTTTTTTTTCCCCACAATTTTGTATGTAGTTAGTTATTGTAAATCATGCCCGGGCTTTTAACATGACCTTGCCTACAACCAGAGCACTCTTTCGTCACTCTGGCGGACATGAGTACAGTGGGAATCCTAATTTTTGCCTACCCTACATTTTTATTCACTTAGGGTAATGATTCTTTAACGAATACCTGACATTGTATGATCGCTTAGCGTCCCATCCGAAGGACGGCATGCTCATGGTTTTTTCATCTTCTAAATAAAAAAAAACTAAGGACCTCGGCCAGGTTTCGAACCCACGATCTTGAGCTCAGAAGGCAAGCACACATACCACTGAGCTACCGGCCTTACTCATCAGTATAGATTTTGTCATTTTACACTATCGATTGTTGCGTTATTATTGTATAAATAATTTTTATTAACTTTTTTGATGTCTAAATATCTTGGCTCCCCCTCTTAACAAAAAAAAACTTACACTAGTAATCTTATGAATCAATTACGAAAAAACGAAGGGATACACGTCATGTTCAGCGAAACCACTGCGCCCCCAAGCAAAGTTGTGCAAGGATAAATGAGTTTCTCCGGGGGCAGGGTGATCGTGACTGGCACTAGCTCTGATGGCGTCTTTACTTCGCTGTCGTGTTACATTACTGATGCCACCCAAGGTTATAAGCTATTCTAGCAAGTGTTGTGACTGGAAGTCCAAGACAGTAATCTTTGGGATAAAGCTTTCCCCACTTTGTGAAATGAAAATAAATTTTACATAGTTATTTAGTTCATAACTAGACCTGACGATGGTATAAAGCCGAAACCGGTAGTTATATGTATATATATCTTTAGTGGAATAGACAATATTTCAAAAAATAAGTTTGTTTTATTCATTTATTACAAGTTTCCACAATATGTCGGCGTTCCTCAACTTAGAAGTTAATAAATTTTACCTTGGGAAAGTCAGAAAGGAAAGGAACAATAAAATAAAATATCAGTAAGCCCTAAGTAAGAAAATAAATTAATGTTAGGTATAACATATAAAAAAGAAACATGAATAAATAATTAAAAAACTTTATTTAGAGAAGAATAAATGTATCTATAAAAATACAAAGACGAAAAAGAGATATATTTAAAAAATATGTTTTATTAACCTAATAATTGAATTAAGTACCAGTAATCAATGGATCAGTGAGCTTGTGAATATTACAAGAAATTGTATAAATTAGATTTAAAGTAGTTGATACATTATTGAAGGATACAGTGGATATAATCAATTATTTTGTCGATATGGCTAAATAGATACAGATCTCCATCTCTAAGGGCAGCCCTTTTTTTAGCTCTAATCTTGAGTTCACAATCCCGAAAAAAAAAACGGTGGACGCTGGATGCCGTATTGTCAAACTCTAAAAATCAAAATTCAACAAAACCTATCGAGTAAGGTATCAAATTAAAGAGCTGAGAAAGACGATTCCAAAAATATACATATATTGTGTAGATTTGTTTCATAAAACAAAATTAAAATAAAATAAATTAATAATGGGCGAACAAAAACCCCCAAAAATAACACCAAAAGTTTATAATAGGTTGTAGTGTCCAGAGATAAGAAAGCACCAAATTTGAGAGGATCCATTGGAAGAGTTCACTGTAAACTACCTTAATTGAGGGCGCCGGTAGCTCAGTGGTATGCGAGCTTGCCTTCTGAGCTCAAGATCGTGGGTTCGAAACCCGACCGAGGCCCTTAGTTTATTTTATCTGGGAGGTAAGATAAACTTAAGCACGCCGTCCTTCAGATGGGACGTTAAGCGATGGTCCCGAGCCTGTACGATGTCAGGCACTCGTTAAAGACCCCTGCTCTAGGTGAATACAAATTTAGGGTAGGCAAAATTTAGGACTCCTATTGTAGAGTCGGGCTCATGTCCACCAGAGTGATGAAAGAGCGCTCTGGTAGTAGGCGATATGACCTCGTAGTCATAAAACTTAAACCTAAACTACCTTAACGCTTTTACTTCTCCAATTATACGAAGTAATGCAATCAAAAATTTGATGACGAGTTTTCAACGAAATTTTAAATATTCCGACTTTCTGATACCAAAAATTATCCATATGTTTGTCTGTGTGTGTGTGTTTTTACGTGAATGTGAATACCATAACTCCCGACAGAATCGAATGTATCGAAATCTTATATCTGGGGAGTTCAATTCCTGCCGAACCCCAATAACTGCCCGATGTAATCAATGATTTAACAAGAAATTTCTTATTTAGGGGGGGCGGGGGGGCAGAGAAGAGAGGGGGGCTCGACTCAAATACTCTAATAACTATCGATGTAATCAACATATCAATAAAAAAATTAGTACGGCTATTCAGAAACTTGTATGTAATGTTCGGCTTTTGAAGTAGAGCAAAAATGTAGTTGATTAATTGGTTGAAATATATAGCCAAGGATTTACGACTTTTTTTTTTTTTATTAATTTTTGTTTTCAGGCTTCGTGAAAGACGCCATTTTGTACAACTTGGAAGGACTTACTTGCCTCGCATCCAAATCACAAAGGAGCCAGGTCATTAGATTTATTTTGTTTCGGTAATTTGTCATTTGTCTTATTTTTTTTTCTTCTGCAATTTGTCATTAGTATTTTTTTTTTAATTTTAAGTCATGACTTGTAAAAATGTACAAGAAAATAAATATTGCATGTCATATATGTGTTGAAGTTAAAACTGTATAAATGTTTCTTTACAATACTCAAATCAGAGATGTGTTATATCGACTGGCACGATATAAGATTTGGGGATGGTAATGAGACACTCAAAATGACTTGAGAGCACGCTATAATATTACTGCTTACAATTTTAAGTATTGACAGCTAAATTATAAACATTAGAAGTATATATAATAATTTAGGGCAAAGGGCAAATTATATCAAAGAAGAAAGATAATATCTTGAAATAGGAAATAAGAAGATAATGCTCCAAAAAAAAGAAGAAAAAAGTCGGTGAATCATCGACTATGTACTTCCCCAGCACGAATTAATCAATTAAGTTTTCGCTCTCCCTCCAAAGCCAATCGACCTTTTGGACTAAAACTCAATATTAGACTTACTTGTGCCTTCTGAATCCTCATACTAAATTTCGTATCGATACATTCATTACATCGGCAGTTATTAGGCTATTTTTGTTTTTAGGGTATTTTCAAAACGAAACAAGATTTCTGCAAGAAAAGTAGGTATGTAATGAATTGACAACTTGTTCAGCAATATTTCGGTGGAAAAGATGATGAAAGTGAAATATCATTGAGTCCTTTGGATTGGACGTTGTGGTGGTCCCGAGCCTGTACGATGATGACAGGTACTCGTTAAAGACCCCTACCCTAGGTGAATAAATCTAGGTAGGCAAAATTTAGCACTTCCACTGTAGAGTCGGCGTCAAAAGAGCGCGATATGACCTCATAGTTAAAGCCCGGGCATGAGTCATAACAACTAACTGACACAATATAACGTTAACAAAGACCTCTCTCTGTTAACGCCACTAAGTTTATTTATTTTCTTCACTAGTTTTTCTTAAATTAATTTTATTGCAATCCTGATCTAGATTTCCTCCTCCTCCATAATCTTGATTTTTATCTTTTTTTAAACTTATTTTATCATCTTCTATATATTTATTTTCGTATGATCTCTTCATAATGAAGCTGTTAATTTAATTATTTTCATATTATTATTTTATTTATTTATTTTTTTACTTATTTCATCATTATTTATTTTATTCTATTTTCTTATTTAGTTATATTCATTTTGTTCTTGTTTCTATCCACTGTAGCACTTTCATCTCATTACTGATATTTTATTTTATTTCTATTTCTATTTGTTGCTCTGTTCAGTGACTATTTTGTATTTATTTATTCGGTCCCAGAATAACATTTATTTTCATTTCATTTCAAGTTAATATATTATATTGTGTAATTTTATTATAGAGTATGCATTTTTATTTTATTCCTGTACTTTGTTGATATTATGTCATATAACCTCTTATTAGTTTAATTTATTTATTTCTACTTCTAATTGTATTTTTTCGATTTTATTAAATTATTGACAACCCATATATTTGTAAATGCTATGTTAATGTAGGATTTTCTTGCCCATGTTATCACGCTATGGAGGGATGTTTTAAACAGCAGTGAGGGATATTAACTGAAGGAGATATGGAAAAAATTGCACCTATGATCGATATGATTATTTTGAACGAGATTATTTCAATATGGAGATTGGATGAGTTTACGAACTAGCCCATTGCAGTTGTGTGCTGTTTAGTGACCTCTAAAGCCTAGCGTGTCCGACCTCTGTGGAGTGGACTGTCTTCTCTCAGCCCCGGCCTTATCATTAGAGCTACAGACGAAGAGTGGTGATGTTTATTAAAGACAATCAATGATAGCCACCAACTTCACTCCATTTCTTATCTAGCCTCAGGTTAGTTCGTATATTTCATCGTAACTGTGGAGTGGGCAGCTCACGGCATCGTCGGGCCCAGGTGATCTGTGCCAAGGATAACACCATCCAGTTTGGCCCTGGATAAACCATTTGGATCTCAACTCTATTGTTTGTCAACAACATAGGCGGAAACATGGAGGGGGGAGGGGGGGGGGGGCTTGACGAGATTTTTAATTATATTTTTATTTTATAATCAAATTATTTAATGTCGAAACTCAACCGAGGCCCTTTTGTTTTTTATCTGAGAGGTGAATCAACCTTGAGCACGCCGTCCTTCGGATGGGACGTTAAACTCATACCATCGGTGAATAAACCAAGCTAGGCAAAATGTAGACTCCCGACTGTCGAGTGAGGCTCAGGTTCATCAGAGTGACGAAAGAGAGCTCTGGTAGTAGGCGATATGATGACTTCATTGCCGGGCGTGAGTCACAGTAACTAATATGGTGATCATTTTTATCTTTTTTGTTAATTTGCATATTTTAAAATTAAACCTATTAATTTTCAGCCAAATCGGAAAGGGGGGGGGGGGGGGGGGAGGCATAAAACAAAAACTTTAATAACTGTCATTGTAAAGAATGTATTGACACAAAATTTCATATGTAAATTTAGAGCCCTATAAGGATTGATTTTCAGCGAAATCTGCGAAAGAGGAGGGGGGTATCAAAGGGGACCAAACTAAAAAATCCCAGTAACTGCCGAAGTAATGAATGTATCGACATGAAATTTTATATTTGAATTCGAAGGCCTTTAAGGAAGGCACCTATTAATTTTCGACAGAATCTGTCGGTCCCGAGCCTGTACGTTGACAAGTACTCGTTAAAAACCCCTACCCTAAGTGAATAGAAATATAGGATAGGCAAAATTTAGGACTCCCATAGTAGAGTGACAAAAGAGCGCGATATGACCTTGTAGTTAAAGCCCGGGCATGAGTCATAACAACTAACTGACACAATATAACGTTAACAATGACCCCTGTTAACGCCACCAAGTTTATTTCTTTTCTTCATCAGTTTTTCTTAAATTAATTTTATTGCAATCCTGGGCTAGATTTCCTCCTCCATAATCTTGAGTTTTATATTTTTTTAAACTTATTTTATCTTCTTCTATATATTTATTTAGATACATTTATTTTCGTCTGATCTCTTCATAATGAAGCTGTTAATTTAATTATTTTCATATTATTATTTTATTTATTTATTTTTTTACTTATTTCATCATTATTTATTTTATTCTATTTTCTTATTCAGTTATATTCATTTTGTTCTTGTTTCTATCCACTGTAGCACTTTCATCTCATTACTGATATTTTATTTTATTTGAATTTGTAATTTTTTTCCACAGAATCTGTCAAAGGGGAGGTGGGGACCAGAGAAGGTGGCTCGATTCAAATAACCTAATAACAACCGATGTAATGAATATATCGATACAACATTTAATATGAGGATTCAGAAGCCTCTGTGTAAGTCAAATATTGTTTTTTAGCCCAAACAACCAACTGGCGGAAGAGCGAAAACTTAATTGAATAATTTGTTTTTGGGAAGTATATATTTGTTGATATTTATTATCGAATTATAATTCCGATTAAACTTCAATTTTTATGTAGATCGATAACTATTAAAACCAAAAATGATATTGGAGAGCAGTTTCTCCCCATACTCACACTCGAACTAAAGTTCTGAAGTTCAATGAACCATTTGTAATTAGCACTATTGTACCTACCAACACTTCCTCAATATATATTTTCATTTCCCCTCTCAAAATAATGTGAAATTATAAACAATTCTGTGAATTATGTTTATTCTTTATTACAATGATATGTAATAATAGTTATTATAATGTTATCAGTTCTAGTGTGAGTTCATGAAGGTGGTGCAATGAACTGTCAGCTGTCCAGTGCAAGTCCATTCCGTTAGTCCTCAACCCTGTGTAATTTTTCGTATGTCTATATTTTTTTTTAATGAGTTTTCACTCAAATATTTACTATCTTTAAGAATCAATATATCAAATATTAAATGAACTTTCGAACGATAATTGATTTTTAGAAAACACATTTAATGGGGAACATGTGTTTTCACTACCCCAACTATACTAAGTTATGAAATTGGTAGAAATTCGATTTCAAAATAAAAAAAAATTCGTCGATGAATGACCGGCTATGTACTTCCCCAGCAAGAATTAATCTGTTATGTTTTCGCTCTCCCTCGGCTCCTAAATCTTCATACTGTATTTTATGTCGATACATTGATTACATCGGCAGTTATTGGGATTTTCGTGTTGAGCTTCTCTCTGATCCAAACTCCCCTTCGGCTGATTCCGCTGAAAATTAATAGGTGTCGTCCTTAGAAGGTTCTGGATACACATATAAAATTTCGTATCGATACCTTCATTCTATCGGGAGTTATCGTGTTCACAGGCACACACATTCACAGTGACTTTTTTTTCCATTTTTGGAATTAATTTTTGACGGATTAATAATTTTTTTTTTTTTTTATTTATAAAGATGCAACAGTTGCTAGCGTGCAACAACCAGCATCTATGATGGTATTGATATGTTGGCGTGAAGGGCATGTGAGAGAAAGGCCACCCAGTGGTAGGTCCTCGGGACGAAAATTTATCTTAATTATTTGGACAAGAACAGAAAAAATAAATAAATAAATAAAAAATAAATTAATAAATAAAAAGGAATTTAAAGGCAATTTTGATGGATGGGTAAGAGAGATGATGAAAGTAAAGGAAAATAATGTGAAAAATATAAAAAATGTTAAGAACGAATAGGAATTAAGGTGGCAGTAAGTCGCGGTTCCATCCTCTCTTCAACCTTCGTGGGGGGTTTTGTGGTAAGTGTTGTGAAGATTAAGTACGTATTTCTGGATTTGTATGTGTGTAAAGTTTTCTAAAAAAACCTATGTAAGTAGTTTGTATTGTGTCGGATACTTTGTGTATCATAAGATCGTTATGAAGTGTTCTGTTGTTTATGTATGGGGGGCACTGTGTTATCAGTCTGAGGGTTTTTGACTGAATTCGTTTGATGTTGGAAGTTTTTAGTAAGTAAGTGTAACAGTTCCGTTTTTGTGTCATGGCTAGGAAAGTAAAAAAAAAATCTGTCCGACTGTTTTAGTTGTGACTCATGCCCGGGCTTTAACTATGTGGTTATATCGCCTACTACCAGAGCGCTCTTTTGGACGCTCATGGTGGACATGAGTCCGACTCTACTATGGGTGTCCTAAATTTTACCAACCCAGTTTTATAACCTACGGTGAGGGTCTTTAGCGAGTACCTGACGTCATTTGTGTAACATCATTACTGATGTCATTTATGATGTCATTATTATGTATTTCGCAAACTGGGCGGCTTCTGGAAAATTGTATTTGATATATACGAGTTTTCTCAACAACTTTTATTGTACAATGTATTTTGGCTCTGAAGTAAAGTTGGTCTCAATTTTTGTCCGATTTTGGCCAAAATCTAATCAGATCTAAGTTAGATAGCACATATGACAGATTTTTTCAAATTTCAAGTTCATAACTACTATCATTTCTGAATTAAAGTGCTTACAAATCCCTATCACAGAAACAGATCATCGTGAAAATAGTCTTCAGGAGATCTTGAAACGTGAAATTCCGTTGAAAACTCGAACCTTTTACGATTACTATACTTTCTTATACTAAATGTATACGTTTCAAAACTGAGTTTACATTTCACTTCCAGCTATACGAAGTATAGGAAAAGTTTAGTAATCCGTCAAAAATTCGATGACGAGTTTTCAGCGGAATTTCATTTTTTCCGATCTCTAGATTCCAATTATGAAAAAAAAAATTTCTGTTTGTGTGTCTGTCGATAGAATGAATGTATCGACAAGAAATTTTTAATCCAGAACTCTCTAACGACACCTTTATTTTTTTTCAGTCAAATCGATCAAAGGCTGCTAATATAAAATATTTATCAACACCAAATTTAGTATGAGGATTTAGGAGCCCCTAGGTAAGTCAACTGTTGAATATTAGCGCAAACGACCGACTGGTTTTAGAGCGAAAAGTTAATTGATTAATTCGTTTTGGTGATTAAGAGACTTTTTTTCAGTATTTTTATATGAATATAGGGGTGCTTTTGGATAGCTTAGAGGATGCTTGAACCACGAAGTCCTCCCCCCTTCCCTCGTCTTCGTTCGCGGTGAAGAAGGGTGATAAGTCCTTCCCAACTTTATTCGACCGAACTTTAACCTGATTAGGAGGGAAGATGATGAAGTCTTGATGTGATAACAGCCAATAAACAGCTTTAACGATCTGATAGCAACGAGGTAAAACATCTCAGGTTAGTAGGCTGAAAAATATTAAAGTCAAATATCGCTGGCGAGGAAACTCTGGTTTAAATGTATATTATTTAGGTTGTCATGGTGGCTAGAGCGAAGGGCTTTAGTTGTATTGACTCACCACAGCCGCGGGTTCGAATCCCGTCTTTGAGAGAGTTTTATTTCATAGATATATCTATTCTCCCTGGGCCATGTAAATTGCCGTGTAACAGTTAGTTATTGTGACGATGTACATATTTCATAATTTCTGTGAAAATGGTCATTTCTATAGAAAAAATACTTAAAACAACAAACTTCGAGAAATCGGAATTTTTTTTTCTTTGTATCTGCTATTGCTACTATATATATATATATGGTGGTATGCGTGCTTGCCTTCTGAGCTCATGAACGTGGGTTCGAAACCCGACCGAGGCCCTTAGTTTATTTTATCTGGAAGGTAAAATAAACTTAAGCACGCCGTCCTTCGGATGGGAAGTTAAGCGATGGTCCCGAGCCTGTACGATGTCAGGTACTCGTTAAAGACCCCTATCCTAGGTGAATAAAAATTTAAGGTAGGCAAAATTTAGGACTCCCACAGAGCGCTCTGGTAGTAGGCGATATGACCTCGTAGTTATAAGCCCGGGCATGAGTCATAAAACCTAACCTAACAATATAATAAATATACTATTTTGTAATTTAATATATATGTATTAATAATTTATTTATTAATGGAATTTTAATATAAAAAAAGTGTGAAATTTTGCCGCTTCTAATTCATGCCGCTCAAGGCAAGTGCCTCAGTGCCTCTATTGTAAATCCATCTATGTCAGTAGCGAAACGAACATTTTGTTTTCTTCTACCAAATTGACCACTCTGAACACGAATATTCATTTATATAGACAATCTGATCATTTGTTGATAGTTTGCCAAAGGACACAGGACTTGGTCTGAACGGAAGCATTAAAGGTTGTTAGCTGTGTTCCTGACAGAAGGACAGATCCCTAGGATGTCTTTAGAATACTTACTACTACTAGACATAGTTGATCTCACTTTTCCAAACAACATCCATTTTACTGTAAAATAAGCACTTTTCCACGGCAGCTACCCACAAGTATACGAAGTATAGGGGAAGTTATGTAATGAGTCAGAAATTCTATGTTGAACTTTCCAATCCCCTGATTTCAAAACTGTAAACAAAACGTTGTCGGTGAATCGGACCCCCACGATTATTATATATCGATTCCGTTATTACCAACAGTATTATTGATTGTTGTCTCTTAAATACTCGAAGCATCTTGGCGATGCCCTGACACTAAAACTTTCACAACCTGTTTTTTTTTTCTCTCCTTGATGAATTCAAAATTATGCAACACACTGAATGATGTAAAACTGAAGCGGAAGACTTGAAACATGACCTATACAAGTTGATCTATACAATATCAATCATGGTGCGAACTGCGCCATCGAATTAATTATCAGGTGGCGAAACTACTCTGTCAATCTCTCAATTGCGATTTATAATTTTTGCAGAGCGCGCCTTACTTCAGCTAATAACCGGTTACTCGTCGCAATCTGTCTTACGATGCACTTCATGATGAAGAAACAGGTGGTTGCAGAGATTATTAGTTTTTGAAATACTAGCTCTGGTAGAGATAGCGTGCTTGTCTTCTGAGCTCAAGATCGCGGGTTCGAAAACCGGCCGAGGTGTCCGCATGAGCGACGCAAGAGCGCTCCGGTAGTAGGCGATATGACCTAGTAGTTAAAGCCCGGGCATGAGTCACATTAACTTACTAACCGGCATTGTTCCAAGGAATTGACATTCATTAACCGTTATACAATGCCATGGCTTTTAATCAACAAAATAACAAAAAAAAAGTCATCAGTCAATCATCAGGAAATGTTCATCCCCAGCGCGAATTAATTATTGTATATTCTGATTATTCATACTAAATTTCGTGTAGGACATTTGAGTTTAGTCCTTCTACTCAGATCATATTATAGATATAATACTGTCGTATAGATATAATACTGTCTTATAGATATAATACTGTCTTATAGATATAATACTGTCTTATAGATATAATACTGTCTTATAGATATAATACTGTCATATAAATATAATACTGTCTTATAGATATAATATTGTCTTATAGATATAATACTGTCTTATTCTGTAGGTATAAGAAAAGTAACAATGAAGCCTGTTCTCTGTAAATTCTGGAGATTGTCAACGGAGACATTTGAAGGGTTTGTGTGTAGTGTGAGTGAAGTTGTGCGGAGTCAGCTGTGACGTCAGTCCCCTTTTCAGTTGAAGTGACAGAATTTTGAACTTTCCTCTTTAGAGTGAATTGCAGGAGCCGCCCCCAGGGGAGATCAGGGTAGGCAATTGACAAGGGTGGTAAACTTTAGGGGGCCGCGAAAACAGATTATTTTGTTTAAACTTTATATGTGACCGGATCCCTGTCCATTAGGACAATCCTTATCGGTTTTCAGCCAAATCGACCAAAGAAGGGGGCATTAGGGGAGAGGTTTAACTAAAAAACTCTATTAACTGCCGTTGTAATGAATGTATCGACACAGAATTTAGTATGAGGATTTAGGAGCCCTTACGTAAGTCGACTGTTTAATATTAGCGCAAAGGTCGGCTGGTTTTGGGAAGAGAGGGAAATGTTAATTCGGTCTGGGGAAGTCACTGTCAGTAGTTCACCGGCGACTTTTTTCTATAGATAATATTGAAAATATTTATAAGCAATAGTAAAATATCATTTTTATTTATTTTTTATTTTTTCATTTACAGTAGAGTCCCGCTAATCCGGACACCGATTATCCGGACTTCCGGTTAATCCGGACGGGATTTAAAAAACTAATTAAAATTTAGTAAACTATTTAATTTAGCGAGCGGTAAGTACGAAAATAATTCAAAGAAGAAGGTTTGACTTGACTTACTCAGTTGGCTACGATGAAAAAGTGCCGACAAAGAAGACGGGGCGCTAAATATTTACGCTAATATTTAAAAACATATTTAAAAATATTTATCATGTGCATTTTACAGCAAATTCTGTTTA
Organism: Aradus depressus; assembly: GCA_963662175.1. Classification (NCBI taxonomy): domain Eukaryota; kingdom Metazoa; phylum Arthropoda; class Insecta; order Hemiptera; family Aradidae; genus Aradus; species Aradus depressus. The sequence goes on from OY759223.1 coordinate 31,860,449, forward strand.
ATGCGGACTTTCGGTGATGCGGACGGGGTCCGGTCCCATCTAGTCCGGATTAGCGGGAATCTAATACCTTTTTCACACGTTAGCACAGTGAAGGGATCCATATCTCAGAGGTAGCCTGCTTGCCTACTAAGCTCAAGATCGCGGGTTTGGAACCCGGCCAAGGCCCTTAGGTTTTTATTTGGGGAGTGAAAAAACGTTGAAGCCCCATACGATGTCAGTTATAGCCTATACGATGTCAGGTATAGGCTGTACTGTGATGTATAAAAATAATACACACATTAAATGATTAAATTATAAACATTAAAAAATAAAATATATTTATTTTTACATAAAAAGCAAATTTATTTTTATATAAAAAGCAAATTTCTTTTAAAACAAATGAGTAAAAAACAAAACACGGCCATCAGCTGTTTTATTAGTGTGTGGAGAGTCGAGGGCCTGGTTGAATGGCGACGGTCTGAGTGAAAAGATGGACAGTGGTGTTTAGGCTTATGTTGTAATGAACTAAATAGAAGTGTATTGACGGTGAAATTGATCCAAAAAGAAGGTACTTTTATTTGTTTATATGTACAGAATATATGCCAGATATATATAACTTAATTTTAGAGAATTGCCCAAAATATTAAACAAAAAAATTGAATTAGTTTTAAGATTTTTTCCTTTGATTTTTTATTTGTTTCAGTGATTAGTTTTATAAATTTGATAATGTAGATTTAAGAAAATAATCCTAATATTTGTTCTAGTAAATTCTATTAATTTTCCCTGTTGACCCAGTAAGATTATTTGAAAACCTTTGGATTAGATTTTATATTTTTGTAAAATCTCTTTAGAAATCCAAATAAAAAGTTTGTTAATTGAAATTTTTTTTAAAAATATACGTGCACTTTCTTCAAAATTGCACGTCTTTAACTTTTAATACCTACTTTTTTAGGGCCCTTTTCGAAAAACTACTGTAGAAATCAAAATTTAGTAAAAGAAAAGAGATCAAATTTCTAGGGGAAATGTGGTAATTTATTGTTTTAATTGTTTATTTAATTATTATTATTTCATTATTATTAATTCAATTATTATTTATATTTTTATTTATTTATCATTTATTTAAGTTTAACATTTAACAGTTAAACCCTTCTCTTTTTATTACCACAGTACGATGGCAGGTATAGCCTGTACGATGTCAGGTACTTGTTAAAGACCCCTACTCTAGGTTAATAAAAATTTAGGATAGGCAACATTTAGAACTCCCACAGTAGAGTCGGGCTCATGTCCACCAGAATGACGAAAGATCAAATATGACCGTTAGGTAAAGCCTATAAGTCACAATACTAACAGTAAGCTCAGCTGCTTCTTTTGTTTGTATAGTTGTGCTTTAAAATAAATAAATACAAAATATATTTATAATTTATTCTTTTCTCGTACTCTTATTGTTTCTAATTGTTGTCATCAATGTTACCAAGTAAAACAAACTTCCCATTTAACGAAGTTTGTTGTTTTAAGTAGTTTTTTGATTGAGCTGACCATTTTTACATAAATTAAGAAAATTATGAATTATGTACTTTTTATGAATATAATGATGATTCCCCCTCTCCTTCTCCCTATTTAGATAAAAAAGAGAAAAAAAACGGTGAATAACTGGCGATGTACTTCCCCAGCAAGAAACAAAAATTAGTCAATCACATTTTTGCTGTCCTTCCAAAGCCAAAAACAATTTGGACTAAAACTCATTATTTGACTGACACAGTGACTACTGAATCCTCAAAGTAAATATTTGTCAAGTCCCTCTTCTCTGGTCTTAATAGATGCCATCCTTATGAGGTTTTGAATTTAAATATACAATTTCACCTCGATACATTCAATACATCGTCAGTAATTAGGAATTTTATGTTTAGACCTCTTCCTTCCGACTGATTCCGCAGAGCATTAAAATCAAAATCTCTAATAACTGCCATTGTAACAAATATATCGATATAAAATTTCATATGTTAATTCAAAACCTCATAAGGACGACACTTTTTTTTTTTAATTTTTTTTATTTGGTTTTAAAAGCCTTGCATTGCAGCAACATCACCCAGTCAACGTTCAGTCAAAGCTCAGGGTTCAAAGGGTTACTGAGGGACTGGGAATGGCCATAAGCGGAATTATTGCGCCGATCGTCCCCAACCCATCTTACATTGCCTGTTTCTGCTCCCGCCAGGAGCCGACGAATCTGCAGAACATCGGGTAGTCTGTTTCCGTCACCATCTGCCGTAGATCCAATCCCAAATACGATCTTGTCCCATGAATCAACTCCACCCTAGCTTGGTTATTCGAGGACCACATATTCTGCAGTCTCGATACCGCCGCACGAACAGTTCGGGCTGTTCTTCCTGTGAAAGAAGAACAACTTGGAGCTGAAATCACCATGACCTGATAATATTTGAGACGTCCAGTGATTAGGCTGTACCCATGTTGAGTCAAGGCATACCCGGACGTCCGGGAAATATGCGTATGTCGTTCGGCCATAAGGACGACACCTATCGACTTTCAGCGGAATCGGCAAAACCCTAATAACTGCCGATGTAATGAATTAATCGATGCAAAATGTAATATGTGGATTTAGGACCCCCTATATAAGTCAACTGTTGAATATTAGCGCTAACAGTCGACTAGTTTTGGAGGTAAAGCGAAAAGTTAATTGATTAATTCGTTCTGGGGAAGTACATTGCCAATGATTCATCTTTTCTAAATTGTAACGATATTTTTTCGTTATTTGTTATATATACAAACATATATAAATATATAATATAACATTTTTAATATATTTTACTATATATATATATAATTGTATTCATTATATTATTTCATTTCAGAAGAGCTGCCGAATTCACGACCATGAACATTTTCCTGTTGTTGGCATCAAGATGTCAGACCGCCACTCATGACCGGTTTTCTTAATGGACGCCAGACTGAGAAACACCAATCCGCCATTCTGCTCATTGCCTGTTAAGTTTTTATTTTATTTTATTTTTCTTCAAAGCATTTTTTTTCGCAAAACAAGTTCTTTTCGTTAAAGAAAAAAAAAAAAAAAAAAAAAACTTATATTTACCGTTGGATTTCAGTTCATTGGCCTTTTAGAAGTTTAAAAAGTGCGAAAAAAAAAGCTACCGAACTTATTAAAGAAACCAGTTGATTATCTGCGGACGCCTGAATGTCCCCTGTCTTTAAAGAAACCAGTTGATTATCTGCGGACGCCTGAATGTCCCCTGTCTTTAAAGAAACCAGTTGATTATCTGCGGACGCCTGAATGTCCCCTGTCTTTAAAGAAAACGGTTCTACAATAATAATAGCTTAAAAGGTTCAGAACGCGTCAGAAATTAGTAATTGTTAGTATAATCGATAAAAAAATCAATTTTAATTTACTTAAGAGTTATTTATTATGACTCATGCTCAAGCTTTAACTAAGAGGTCATATCGCCTACTACCAGAGCGCTTTTCGTCACTCTGGTGGACATTAGCTGGACTCTACTATGTTAGTCATAAATTTTGCCTACATAAGTTTATTCACCTAGCGTAGGGATATTTAATGAGTATATGACATCACATAGGCTCTTTTTTCACCTTTCAGATAAAAAGGCGTAATCTGAATCCGCGATTTTGAGTTTAGTATGCAAGCACGCTACTTCTGAGCAATCGGCGCCTTCTTTTACTTAATTACTTAAGATAACCACCCAAAAATACGTAGGACAATAACGATGTATAAATCTGCTGTTCCTTTTTATATACTGTTTAATGAAAATAAATGAAATTCATTATACACAGATTCCCATGTACGTATGTGTTTTTATACACTTTTACAGTGTAACAAAAACATTTTGTTTAACTTTGAAGACGATAACTCCCAACGAATGTATCTACACGAAATTTTATGTGTGTATTGAGGAACTTTTAAGGACGATACCTATTGAGTTTGAGTCAAATTGGTCAGAGGGGAGGAGGGTAATAAGTGGGAGGTCCAACATCGCCGCTGTAATGAGCGTATTGACATAACGCTGTAATGAGCGTATTGACATAACGCTGTAATGAGCGTATTGACATAACGCTGTAATGAACGTATTGACAACGCTGTAATGAACGTATTGACATAACGCTGTAATGAACGTATTGACACGAAATTTTATAATTCAATTTAAAGCCTCATGAGAACGACACTTAACTTTCAGTTTCTGTACAAAATTTTGGTAAAGTAAATTTTAAAATAGAGCTAAAAATCTCCCTTAGAGATGGGGGATCTGTATCTATTCAGTCATATCGACAAAATAATTGATCATATCCACTGTATCCTTCAATAATGTATCCACTACTTTAAATCTAATTTATACAATTTCTTGTAATATTCACAAGCTCACTGATCCATTGATTACTGGTACTTAATTCAATTATTTTGACACAAACAATTTTTGTCAATCAATGAAAAATGAACAAGAATTAAAGTTAATTAAACCTATTTTTTAAATATATCTCTTTTTCGTCTTTTTATTTTTATAGATACATTCATTCTTCTCTAAATTAAGTTTTTTAATTATTTATTCATGTTTCTTTTTTATATGTTATACCTAACATTAATTTATTTTCTTATTTAGGGCTTACTGATATTTTATTTTATTGTTTCTTTCCTTTCTGACTTTCCCAAGGTAAAATTTATTTTCATTTCACAAAGAGTGGAAAGATTTATCCAAAAGATTACTGTCTTGGACTTCCAGTGCTAGAATAGCTTATAACTTTGGGTGACATCAGTAATGTAACACGACAGCGAAGTAAAGACGCCATCAGAGCTAGTGCCAGTCACGATCACCCTGCCCCCGGGGAAACTCATTTCTCCTTGCACAACTTTGCTTGGGGGCGCAGTGGTTTCGCTGGACATGATGTGTATCCCTTCGTTTTTTCGTAATTGTTTCGTAAGTTTACTAGTGTACATTTTTTTTTTTTGAGAGGTGGGGAGCTAAGATATTTATTTAGGCATCAAAAAAGTTAATAAAAATTACTTATACAATAATAACGCAACATTTGATAGTGTGAAATGACAAAATCTATACTGATGAAGGCGCCGGTAGCTCAGTGGTATGCGTGCTTACCTTCTGAGCTCAAGATCGTGGGTACGAAACCCGGCCGAGGCCCTTAGTTTATTTTATCTGGGAGGTTAAATGAACTTATGCAAGCCCTTCTTCGGATGGGACGTTAAGCGATGGTCCCGAGTCTGTACGATGTCAGGTACTCGTTAAAGACCCCTGCCCTATGTGAATAAACCTAGATAGGCAAAATTTAGCACTCCCACAGTAGAGTCGGCGTCAAAAGAGCGCGATATGACCTCGTAGTTAAAGCCCGGGCTTGCGTCATAACAACTAACTTACACAATATAAGGTTAACAAAGATTTAAACTAGAAGTAAAATACAAGACTCCCACAGTGGAGTCAAGCTCATGTCCACCAGAGCGCTCTTTAAAAAGCCATGAGTCATAATAACTAACTATACTGCTGAAATATGTAGGAATCCAGTGTTTTTTGTGATGGATAATAAAATGACTGCCTCTTCGGACGCGCGCTCTAGCGAGTATTTAACAATTATGTTTGACGCTGCAGACTATACTTGGAAAGAAGCCACACAAGAAACCATAAATCAGTTGATTGAAATTACTTGTGTTGAGGGGTTTCTCGTGTAAATTATTATATGATTTCTAGCGAAGTGGGGAAAAAATCAGCCACAATTTAGGAAATGCTAATAAGAAATAAAAAAGGTCGTTAGTTCATCACTGACATTGTGCATCCCCAGTGTGAAACTAAATGTTTACTCTTCAATTGGAAATTACCAATTTGGCTGAAAAACGTTTACTCAGGTACTTCTGAATCTTCATACATTATATCGATAGTTATTAAGTTTTTTTGATGATTTCCCCTTCCCTACGACCGATTTCGTTGAAAATTGACGGATGTCGTCCTTTTTTGGTCCTGGAGCCACACATAAAATTTTGTATCGATACTTTATTACGTAGGCAGTTATTAGGCTTTTTGTGTACCCTCTCCTCTGTTCCCCTACTTCCTCGAAGTCGATTACGCTGAAAATTGGTAGGTGGCACAGAGATCTCCTGTTACGAAGAGATTGCATGAGTGCTCTACGCTAGCTGTTTTTCCTCTTCACCGATTCATGTCATTTTTATTTGAAATATCTTTTTCATTATTTTTTAACATTTTTTTTCTCTATGCATTGGAAGGCGCCTGTTTTTGATCTGGGAGGTGGAAAAACTTTGAACACGCCGTTCTTAAGAGTAGTACTCATTAGAGCACCTCCCCTAGGTAGACAATATTTAAGACTCCCGTAGAACGAGCCCTCTGGTAGTAGGCGATTGACCTCATAGTTAAAGCCCGGGCATGAGTCACATTAACTAACTAGCAGTGATACCCAGCGTTGGGAATTGACATTTGTAACCTTAACATTCATTAACCTTTATTCAATGTCAAGGCTTTTAGAAACAAAACAAAAAAAGTAAAGGGTAAATCATCAGGCAATGTACTTCCCCAGTGCAAATTAATTATTGACAACTTCTGCATACTCATACTAAATTTCGTGTATTTTTTCATCACATCGACAGTTATTAGGGCTTTTGAGTTGAGCTCTGACCTCCCCTCCCCTTTGAACTATTTGGCTGAGAATCGTCAGATATCCTCCTCATCGAGTTTTAGATCTGTATAAAACATTTCGTGTAGTTATTAGAGTTTTTGTGTTAAGCCTCCCTCTAATCCCTTCTTTCCCTTCGTCCGATTTGGCTGAAAATCAATAGGTGACGTTCATATGAGATTCTCAATACAGATATAAAATTTCGTATTGATATACTTATTTCAATGGGAGTTATCGTGTTCACAGATACATTTCTGAAATGAGGGGGTCAAGCGCGTGGGTATTGTGCACGCTGTTCTATTCTGTGTATGCGTATCGCATGTAATAAATTTTGAGGTAATAATTAAGAATAACGACTAAAGTAAAACCCGATATATTTTACCGCTACCAGCCAATTGCATTGAGACTAATAATACAATCCGATACTTTATTGGCTGTAAAAATGTACAAGGGCTCAGAGCTCTTCAAAGCATGCAAAAATGGAGGAGACACGAACAATAACAGAAAAATTTCCATTTGTCGATGTTTTTTTTCCGGCAAAAACATGGAGGGACGATAATTATGTTACCTGTGTATAGGAGCGTTTATAGATTTTTTTTTTTACGTTGAATAAAATAAAATTTTATGACTCATGGAAAAATAAATAATGAGTCTATCTTTCTCAAGATCATTACTGATGAATATCGATAAGAGTAATTATTAATTAATTAATATTTATTAATTATTTGTCTGCACAAATTTGGAACTGCTTTAAAATGTCGATCATAGTCTTCAAAAATTATAATAAATTTCATGAATAACTATGAAGTATGTATAGGGGAAGTTACCTATGTAATCGGTCAAAAATTCGATGCGGAGTTTTCAACGGAATTTCATGTTTTCCGACTACTAGATTCCAAATATAGGGGAAAAATGTGTGTCTGTCTGTAAACAAGACAATGCCCGATAGAATGAATGTATGGACACGACACTTTGTGATTTTCAGTCAAATGCACCAAAGAAAAGGGGAGGTCTAGGGATGAGGCTTAACATAGTAATAATAATAAACAAAGTATCGACTCAAAATTTAGTATGAGGATTATATATATATATATATATATATAAGACAACATATATAATCCTCATACTAAATTTGGAGTCGATACATTCCTTACAACGGCAGTTATTAGAGTTTATATGTGTAGCCTTCCCACCCTAGTCCCCCCTAAGTCAAAGGGGGCGCCGGTGGCTCAGTGGTGTGCGTGCTTGCCTTCTGAGCTCAAGATCGTTCGAAACCCGACCGAAGCCCTTAGTTTATTTTATCTGGGAGGTAAAATAATTTTAAGCACATCGTCCTTTGGATGGAATATTAAGCAATGATCCCGAGCATCTTCGATGTCAGGTACTCGTTAGAGACCCCTGCCCTAGGTGAATAAAAATTTGGGGTAGGCAAAATTTAGGACTCCCACAGTAGAGTCGGGCTCATGTCCAACAGAGTGACGAAAGAGCGCTCTGGTAGTAGGCGATATGACCTCATAGTTAAAGCCCGGGCATGAGTCATAATAACTAACTATATAAGTCAAGATATATATATATATATATATATATATATAAAATTTGAGTTTCATAATTTTTGAACCGTTTTTAACCAAGAAAGCTATGCGCAGCAACAGATTTCAAATATATATTTAAAAAAAATTATTAAACTCATTTCGCAATTCTTAATGTAATCATGAGAAAATTTTGAAAATATCTAAGACATAGAGAACAATCGAAAGGTTTCCCAAAAATTTATCAAGGAAAAATTGTTAAGTATGAACTCACACTTAAGTTTTTTTATTTTTTTTTTCTTCTGGGATTATGTTAAGACGGGATTATATCAAAAAATCACGTCTCAACAAAGATGATCTTTATGAAATTTCCTATAAGGTGAGAAAATCAAAAAGGGCGAAAGTAATACGAGTATGTAGTAACTAATGACTTATAGACCTAAGCGAATCTTTAAAAAAATGAATAGAAACGGAGGTCGTTAGTTTAAATTAAAATAATGTCTCTGTATAAAAACAACACAAATTTCATTCAAATCAGATATTTTTTTTTACTAGGTGGAATGCGTTAGACGTTTAGGGAGGCATAATCGCATAATCATCCCCTAAAAAGCATCCTATTTTTTGTTTTCTTATTCTATAATCTGTAAAACATATACAATAGGTATAAGTAAGTATTAGCGGAAACGGAAGTGTATAAGAAGGGATCTGATGCTTGATGTTGACATTTATGTTCATAAATATGTTATACGTGAATGTTACCGGATGTAGAGCCATGGTGTGTCCTGGAGAGCTGGTTGACTGGGGGACACCTGGACCTCCACTGAGGAGTACTTCTGGTCGGGGGGCGGCCTTCCGTCAGGGCAGCCTCTTCAAGAAGTGGGGGAGGGAGGTGCAGGAGGGGGAGGCGTTCTGCTGCAGGGGTACCGGATCTGTCTGCTGCACAAGCTTATAGGGTGTCTGCTTCTCCATAATTCTCATTAACTTAGTTAGTTATTATGACTCATGCCCAGGCTTTAATTACAAGGTCATATCGCCTACTACTAGAGCCCTTTATCGTCACTCTGGTGGTCATGAGCCCGACTCTACTAATGGGGTCCTAAATTTTGCCTACCCTAAATTTTATTCACCTAGGGTAGGGGTCTTCAACAAGTACCTGACATCGTACAGACTCGGGTCCATCGCTTAACGTCTCATCCGAAAGACGGCGTGCTTAAGTTTATTTTACCTCCCAGATAATATAAACTAAGGATCTAGGCCGGGTTTCGAACCCACAATCTTGAGCTCAGTAAGCAAACACGCATACCACTGAGCTACCAGCGTCCTCAAAAAATGTCATTGATCCGCAAAAAAATGGGATCCCGCAAAATTTCGTATTTAATAGAAGCACGTAGCAACTCTGTTATTCAGTAACTTCTATATCTACTGCAAAAATGAGACGCGATAACATTTCGCAGTAACTTGTACGCTGGCTCCTAACGAAACTTCCTAATTCTTGGGGGGGGGGGGGCTTCATTAATTTTTATTGTCGAAAATTTCACGTCGACACAGTAATCAAATAAAAAATTTAAGAAGTAATTACCGATTTGAACCAACATCAAATCTAATAATAATATGAACTTGAAAGAAATAAAACTTGTTTATTTATGATATTGTCTAATTTCACCAACTATATTTACATGGGAGTACTTTCGGTATTTCTACCATCCTCAGCCAAAAGCATAAGAGATAAGACTGAACAGACATAAGACAGTCTTATCTCTTATGCTTTTGGCTGAGAATGGTAGAAATACCGAAAGTACTCCCATGTAAATATAGTTGGTGAAATTAGACAATATCATAAATAAACAAGTTTTATTTCTTTCAAGTTCATTTGAATTATTTCCCAATATCTCTGCAATAATGTCAGTTTTCATTAATAATAATACCATTCCCCAACATGAATAAATCAATGACGTTTCCGCTCTCCCTCCTCGACCGTTTGAGCTAAAACTCGATATTTGACTTACAATTGGGCTTCTGAATCCTCTTTACTTCATTTTCTGTCGATACATTCATTACATTGGCAGTTACGCAGCAGAATGCGCCCAACGAAGGCCCAGGATTTCAGGTGGTTTTTATAGTTCCTTAGATTATAATTTTAATATTTAACATGCCCAACTCTAACTGTACGGAATATAAAAGAAGTATTTCTTCCCTCTTGGACAATTTGACTGGAAATAAATAGGAATCGTCGTTAGAGGGTTCTCGATATACAGGTAAAGTTTTGTGTTGATACATTCATGTTATGGAAGTGAGGGCGCCGGTAGCTCAGTGGTATGCGTGCTTGACTTCTGAGCTCAAGGTTGTGGGTTCGTAGCCCGACCGAGGCCCTTAGTTTATTTTATCTGGGAGGTAAAATAAACTTAAGCACGCCGTCCTTCGGTGGGACGTTAAAGCGATGGTCCCGAGCCTGTACGATGTCAGGTACTCGTTAAAGACCCCTACCCTAGATGAATAAAAATTTAGGGTAGGCAAAATTTAGGACTCCCACAGTAGAGTCGGGCTCATGTCCACCAGAGTGACGAAAGAGCGCTCTGGTAGTAGGCAATATGACCTCTTAGCTAAAGCTTCTGCACAAGTCACAATAACAATTAACAAATATAGGTTTAATTAAACAAAACTATTTTTTGAAATATTGTTTATAATTATTAAAAAAAATTATAAACAAACCTGAGGTTGGTGTAATGCCGAAACCGGTTGTATATGTATAATGTTTTGTGGAATAAACAATATTAAAAAAAAAAAAAAAAAGTTTGTTTTACTTATTTATTACTATTTTCCACAATATGTCCGCGCTTTTCAATTTGTACATTTTTATTTATTTTTATTTTTATTGGGTGCCCCTGACCACCTGAGGGGAGGGGGGGGGGCAGGTCACATCACCCTATTTTCGTTGGGGAATGGGTAACCTTCTCTCGTTTATTTACTATATACAATATTTACATGAATGATGCTATGGACGGCCGTGGACCGGCTCGACGGCTACGGTCCATGGTCGTCCTTGGTTTTCGGCGTTTTATACTGAGTGAGCTCGGGATCTTGTCGGGGGTTCTTTTCTGCCTGCTTCCCTAAGCCGGGGGCAGCCGCTGCAGCGCCTGTCGGCGGTCGGCGGGGCCGCCGGCGCCGGGTTAGAAGGCTTTCTTGATTCTCCGCCAGGAGGAGACGAACCGACCAAAAGCCAGGTAACCAGCCCTCAATTCGTGCATCACGATAATTCCCGATAGAATGAATGTATTGACACGAAATTTTATATGTAAACTCAGAACCCTCTTATTGTTTTTCAACCAAATCGACCAAAGGGAAGGAGGCGATTAGGGGAGGGGCTCCAAAAACCTTAATAACTTCCGATTTTATTTTATTTATCGATACAAAATTTAGTATGAGGATTTAAGAACCCCTTTATAAGTCAACTGTTGAATATTAGCGCAAACGGTAGACTGGTTTGGAGAGGGAGTGAAAAGTTAATTGATTCGTTCTGGGGAAGTATATAGCCCGTGATTCACCGACGACTTTTTTTTATATTTTCCTCTTTAAAATGCACTTTCTGAGTCTCTTCGATGTCGGATAATTGAGAATCGACATTACATTTATATTATATGGTACATAAAATACTTGTTAAGTACATAAAAACTTTTATAGGTAAATAAAGCAGTGAACTTGACATAGTTATATACTTCGAAGTTCTCCGTTTAATCACATTAAAATGTAATTCATAAGTAAATATATTTGTGGCATTTGTAATGTTCTATGTGCAAATTAAAGATGTATTGATTCCTGAATCACATTGATAATTTAATAAGGGACTAAAAGCACGTGTATTAAGTTAATAATGCAAACATCTACACAATATATGGGCATCGCTAGAAGCTCTGTGTGCAGGAAATGTGGCGAGGAAAATGAGATTCCTGTTTATATTCTGAGCCAGTTTAAGGCACTAGCCGGAGGTTTTGTTTCTTCGGGTCTGCCATAACGGAACCGAAGCAGGTAATGGAGGGAACCTGCAGCAGAAGCCTGGACTTTATTAAAGATACAGAGCTGCTGTAGGGACTAACACACACAGGGCACACAATAGGCCTACTCTGGCCGCGGTGACACAATCAGCCAAACGTAATAAACGTTTTTAATAATGATTTTGATACGTACCTTAATAATGTAATTATTTTTGGAAAATAGAAAAATCGAAATATTTTTGGTCAAAATACTTGGATATTTCTGAGCTCAACAATTCTCAGGATGACATAAAAGGGGGAATGAGATTTTTAATGCTTTCATTAAATTTGAGGGCCAATTTATTTCACCTGTATGTAATTGTTATTCGTTGTGCATGAGGAGAAACAATACTTACAAAAAGTGTATTCTAGACACTTATTAGTTAGTTATTGTGACTCATGGCGTTTAACTATAAGGTCATATCGCCTACTACCAGAGTGCTCTTTCATCTCTTTGCTGGACATGAAACCGACTCTACTATGGAAGTCCTAAATTTTGCCTACATCGGTTTATCATTCAGGGTAGAGGGTCTTTAAAGAGTACAGTCTGAGGACTTAACGTTCCGTCCGAAAGATGGCGTGCTCAAAGTTTTTTTTTTTGGCCTCAGCCGGGTTTCGAAGCCTACCTCTTTGCTACCGGCGCCCTCACCAGACAAATAGCATTATTCTTCCCCAGCTCCAACTATTAGTAATCAATTAAGTTTCCACTCTCCCGTTACATTCTATGCCCCTTACTCAAAACTTTTTTTCCCAAGGGGATGCTATGATTTTCTTTTTAAATTAGATTAGATTTTTAAACTTTATAAAGACAGTTGTCGGGTTTCTCCTCACATCTTGAGTTTTTCAAGTTCTCTTTTGGACTATTCGGGTCTTTAAGTGTGTACTATTCGGAAATAGTGAATAAAGACTTTCTCACTATAGTGTGGAAATTATTAAGGAGGGAAGAGAGACGAGGCTTGTGGTTGATGAAAACACATTTGTGCAATTTCTGACAAGCTTTCGGCATTGATTGTGCCTTCTTCAGGGATTCATTCTAACAAAACATTGAACTATTGCACATGCACGTCACATTGCGTTCAGCATCAGGGTGGGCTTGCTATGTTTGAACGTAGGTGGTGTTTTTATTATGGTTTCGTTAGAAATGACGTCTCTAAATCTGGTCATCCCATCTCCCCTTTTTTTACAGATGAATGAATAACATGCTAGCAGAATGAAGCCTGAAGAAGGCACACTCAGTGCCGAAAGTGTGCTTTACCGACCACAAGCCCGATCTCTCCTCCCGTTGATCAAACCTTCCTTAATCGATTAACTATTAAGTCACAAGTAAACTTAAAAGTTGCAAGTCTGTGAAAATATTTAATTAATTTTCAACTAAAATTGGTTCTGATTTCACACAATCGACATCTACAATATGTTGACGGGTAACACAGCAAGTTGTTAATGGAAAAATAAATGTCAAGATATTTAGAGCCTCGGTTTTTCCGGTTCTGATTTGAAGACCGAGTCGAAATAAGATGAATAGTCTTCACAGTTCCGAGCTGTCGAGTCCATTGTTCCAACTCAAAAGAACCGTCTTAGCGGAGACAGAAGTTGTAAAAGTGTTATCTGTTATGTTATGATATGAAGGGAGGGGCCCCCCTCACAAATTTTAGAGAGATTTCCCTCACCCTTCTAAAACAGTGATAACATTGATAGAGTTCCCAGCTATACAAGGTATAGGGGAAGTTATGTAATCGGTTAGAAATTCGAAGTTGAGTTTTTACCGGAATTTCATGTTTTCCAACATACTGATTAGAGGAGAGGCAACCATTTTAATAACTGCCCTTTCCAATATTTTGTGTAAGGAGACTTGTTGAAATTATTGTACTCAAATTTTTCTTTTTAGGTCTTCCCAATTAGTTTACACTTTCCTATATTCATCTTTTGTATAATAGTCAAACAGTTTCGGGCATTGTCCATTTTCAATGACCTAAATTTATTAACATGTGTCATTTTTAATTTCCTTTATTTTGCAAACTAATATAAGTTTATCTGTGTTTCTCAACATCTTTATTTTGTCCTATTAGGTCAAAAATTGGGAGAGAAGACCTAAAAAGAAAAATTTGAGTACAATAACTGCCTATGTAATGAATGTAACGACACAAAATTTTATATGCGGGTTCAAAACCCCATAAGGACGGCACATATAAATTTTCCGCGGAATCGGCCAATAGGAAGGGGTGAACAGAGGACGATGTCTCCATTTCAAAAAACCTAATAATAACTGCCGATGTAATCCATGTATCGAAGTATGGGAATAAAGATTCAGAAGTTCCTATGTTAGTGAAATATTGAGTTTTAGCTCAAACAGTCGACTGGTTTTAGATGAAAAGCGAAGACTTAATTGATGAATTCATGCTGGGGAAGTACATAACCAGTGATTCACTGACGACTTATTTTATACTATATTATTACATTATATTATATATATTATTATTGTATTATATTATGTTATTTTATACAATACGACTTATTTTATACTTATACTCATTTTTATCGAACAAGCTTCCAGTGCGTTTTCGTCTTGCGCTCGTAAAAATGGGTTCTCTTCCTATTTGAAACATATAGTTAGTTCGTTATTATGACTCACTCTTAACTACAAGTTCATATCGCCTACTACCAGAGAGCTCTTTCGTCGATGTGAGGAACTCTTTAAAGACCCCTACCCTAGGTAGGCAAAATTTGGGACTCTGATAGTAAATTCGGGCTCTACGAAAAGGTACGGTTGCTAAGATATGACTGCATTAGCCTTGAAAATATGAGTACAAAAATAATAATACTACTAAATACGATAGATGTAGTTTTTCATTTAAATGAAGATAAATATTTTTTATAACTCTTCCGGAAGTGTCTTTTTCACTATATTTCGGGACGTTCTTACGTCCCTTTATCAGGTCCTAATGTGCGAGAATAGAAAAGAGGATGAAAACAATGTAACAATAACAAATATAAATAAAATAAAATTAACAATAACAAATATTTAGTATGTGAAGAACGGAGCTAAGCACACATTGAAGATATTTTGTCGTGCAACAGTTGTGTCTCCGAGATCGAGAAACAGTCAACAGCTAGGAGACAAAAAAGACTGGTCCCGAGGGGAAAGTCGATGACAAATTTAGGACTCCCACTGTAGAGTCGGGCTCATGTCCACCAGAGTGACGAAAGTGCGCTCTGGTAGTAGGCGATATGACCTCGTAGTTAACGCCCGGGCATGAGTCACAATAACTAACTATAAATAAATATGATATATTGAATTTATAAGCTATTTTGATGTACAAACATTTTTGACGCATCTAATTATCATGTTTAGCGGAAACTAATATTATTATTATTAATTTTGTAAAGGTTTGAAGTTTTAATATCCGGTGGTTAATGTCCCTAAAGGTTAGTGACACTTCCGGGCACTATAAAGAAAAAAGACATTAACGAGAACCGTTGTAAAAGAAACATTTATAAAGCACCGACATTATCAGCTGTTACAATAGGTTGACAATCTGAGACCAAAGGAATTGGCAATGGGTCTACACAGGGTTTCTTAACGGGACCACATCTGGGCCGTTTTGTGTTGAGAAATCGGCCCATTGTGCGCAACTCGAAACATAATGGCGAAGCTAGTCTGGTTATCATACGTGATCGATCTGTTTGAAATCTCTATTCATATAAGTTTTGTACAGGCGCCATTGTCCCCTGGCTAGGTTGTTGATCCGATATATATTATTATATATGGATATCAAATACACGAACAGACCTTAGTGAGTTTTCGGTTTCAAAATAACCAATTTTGATCATAACAAGTTATAGTGAAACATATTATCAATGTCATAAAACTTAATATTACGGCGCCTGATCTACCATTTTCATAATAGAGCACTTTCCAATATAAGGCTCTATAACGTCCACCAATTGAATTGTAATTTCATTTGGAGTGGGCCAAATTGTATTTACTTCTCTAGCTATACGGGAATATAGAATAGTATAGGGGAAGTTATGTAATCGGATTATATTCTAAAATTAATTTTAAAAGTTTAAAAAAAGTCTGTCTTTTTGTGTGTCTGTGAACGCGATAACAATCGGTAGAATGAATGCATCGTAACAAAGGAGAGTTTAGGGAGACGCTTAATACAAAAATTCTAATAACTGCCGATAGAATGAATGTGTATATACAAATTTTAAATGTTTGACCAAAACCGTATAAGGACAACTCCTATCGATTTTCAGCCAAATCTGCCGAAGGGGAAAGAGAGATTAGGGGGGAGAGGCTTAACTCAAAAACTCAATAACTGCCGTTGTATCGACACTAAATTTCATATGTGAGTTCAAAACCCCATAAGGACGACACATCAAATTTCAGCGATATCGGCTGAAGGGAAGGGGGGTATATATTAGCGCAAACTGCGAGTTTGAAATCTAGACGGGGCCCTTTTTTGTTTTAATTGGGAAGTGAACAATTGAGCACGTCGTCCTTCGGACCGGAATTCAAGTGATGGTGACGAACTTGTTAGACGTCAGGTTTTCAGATGGCTGAAGATGGTAGCAATACAATATTTATAAAAAACATGTTTTCTTTATTCTTTTTAGAATTTCTATTTTGTTCAATTTTTTCAATATTAGTTAATGAAGGATGGCTGTATTCCTTTAATGTATTCCTTATATAGATTAATTATTGTTATTTTTTGGTACTTACAGCAAACAGACACAGGAAGAAAAACATCGTATATCTGACATAATTAATACTGGGGGCCTCCATGATTGGCACAGTTCAGTGGATGGGTTGAGATCTGAGGCTAGTTCGTGGATATAGGAGGTAGGAATCTCTTTAAAGTAAATATTAACTCAATTTGCAAATAGTCTAACATTAACACTTTAGTAATTTATTCATTTTTTGCCCCCTAATTTGTGGAATGTTCAATAATTTAAATTATAATAATTTAATTTAAAAATATATCAGAGGAATGGAATCACCTTAAACATTGAACTATGAAGGACTGAATTGATGAATATTTCATTCATGGATTGAGTAATATAAAGAACTTCTAAGTTGAGGAACGCGGACATATTGTGGAAACTTGTAATAAATAAATAAAACAAACTTATTTATTTAATATAAAGAAGACATGATATTATTGCCACAAGTATTTTCACTGAAACCTCGTTGTGAAACACCGACATTGTATTTCCCCAGCACGAAATAAGGAATTAAGTGTTAGCTTTCCCTCTAAAATCAGTCTATCGTTTTGGCAAAAATCAATATTTGGTTTACATATTGGCTTCTGAATTATTCTAAATTTCGTGTCGATACATTCATTACATCGGCAGTTATTAAAGTTATTGTGTTAAGCCCCCCTCCTCAAATCCCTTTAACGAGTGACATAGTACAGGCTCGGGATCATCGCTTAACGTTCAATCCGAAGGATGGCGTGCTCAAGGTTTTTTCATTTATGTAGTAGGCGTACTAAAGAGGGTATAAAATGAAAATTCAAAACTGTATTTTGAGAACTGAGAGGATTGCTAAAAACAGCATTTTTTTATTTATTTTTTTCTTGTTGACCGAAAGAATAAGAGACAATAAGAGACAATACTGTTCGTTAAAGTAGAAAGAACACATTAATAACTTTCTTGTCTTCTGTAAGAACGTCTTAGTTCTTGTAGTTAGATCGCAATACAGTGTACTTCCTCATATCGAATTAGTTGTCACAAGCTAACTTTCCATTTAGCCTTCAACAAGGGGGAGGGGAATCGGAGGGGGGGTTCGACGCAATAACTATCGATGTAATGAATGTATCGACATGAAATTTTATATTTATAGTCAAAACCTTTTCATGACATAAGTTGTCAAATTTCAGCGATATCGGCTGAAGGAAAAGGGGGGGTTGAGGGCAGAGATGGGCATAAACATAATCAATGATTATGATTGCGATTATAATTTAAAAAATTAAGTGATTACTTGATTACACGATTGTAATCGTAATCATGACCATGCTTATGATTGTAATCGAGTAATCATGGAATCATAATCATGAAATCATAATCACAATGTACACATAATTACACAGCGCAAATCATCGCCTTCGATTTCCTTTTATTTTAAATTGCTTTATTTTTTACACTAATGAGTAATTTTTTTTAAGTTTATTACGTAACCAAAGTGCTTTTACCATTTTTTTAAAATTTGATACCCACGAAATCCCCCGATTACAGTAATTGTGATTACATGATTATGATTGTATGATTACATGATTGCAATCGTAATCACGATTTCCGATTACGATTATAATCATGTGTCATTTTAGCTTCACAGTGCGATAGTAACAAGTATAAAATAGCAATGATGATTAAGTTTTATTTTCTCTGGTAATCATGTAATCATTGATTACGATTATGGCCATCTCTGGTTGAGGGGAGGGGGTTCAATTCAAAATCACTAAAAACTGCCGATGTAATGAATTTATCGACACAAAATTTAGTAAGAGGATTTAGGAGCCCCTGTGTAAATCAACCTTTGATGATTAGCCCAAACGTTGTATTGATTTGTAGGGAGAGCGAAAACTTGATTAATTCGTACTGGGGAACTTCCCCATGTACTTACATTGCCGCTCATTCACTTAATACTTTTTCTTTAGGGATTAAATGGAAGATGTAAATACCAAAAAATTAACTTTTTTTTTTTTCTATCTAGGGAATGAGAAATCAGAGCAACAAATGAGCGCTGTGGTAGTAGGCAATATGACCTCGAAGGTAATGCCCGGAGTTGAGTCAAAATAGTTGACTAAAACCGGTGCCACACGATGCTATTAACACCCTCCAACGTTGGTCGATTGTTGATTGGTAGCATCGTGTGGCCGATGCTCGTTGGAGCAACTACTTGCGTCCAATGCCATGCGTCCAAAGTGGGCGTTGGAGCATGTTCGGCCTGTTGTCGGTATTTTGACACAAGTCAAAGAGACTTTTTTACGCCCACTACCAGACTTGGTCCACATTTGATGCACTGCTACACGAATCGTCCAACTTTTTCAAATGTTTATATTGAGGTTATGCCAGTGTTATAAATTTAAAAATTATTTTGTGAACCAACGCTTTATTGATTATATTGAATAGGTATTATATAATTATATTTTGTTGTATTTTTACCCTAAACATTTAAACTTTTATATTTAAGAAACATTTTAAATAAAACTGTTGTACCAAAATATTATTATGTAGGTACTTTATTTCATAATTTAATATTCATGTTTAAAATAATCTTTATGTTACTTTTACTTTTTATATTTCAGTTGGTAATTACTTCCAATGGATTCTTCCATTTCACTTTATTTAAAGTAAAAAAATAAATTAAATGTAAAAAAATCTAAAAAAAACTTCAAGTTTCACTTGTGTGTACACTTGACTCAAACTTTTGAATCCAATGTGTTTGGTCCAACATTTGCTTTTCGTCTAGCAAGGGCACTTGTACACCAATCGTCCAGTGTTGTAATCAAACGTTTGTGTCCAACACTGGAGACAAACGTTGGTAGCATCGTGTGGCACCGGCTTAACTTTAAGAGGAACACTTAGACTGAAAACTTACTTCCGTTTTTTTTAATTTTCTTTGTTTTCTGATCTTGCGACTCCCATGGGGCAGCATCTCCAAGTGCTCAATTTAAGAACACCCCTGGAGTACAGTATTGAGGAATGATGGGTGTATGATTGTAGTGAAAGTAGGACGGGGCGGCGTGCAGACAAAGAGATTGTGTTGGGGTTGACCAAAGCCGAAGAAGGACATGGTAGAGGCGAGAGTTATATGTCAACATAGGCTAGGACAACCAGTCAACAGATCTGACCTCTAGAGGCAGTCACCTGAACCAGAGAAATTCATTTAATGAGGTGACGTCAGGCCGCAAACCAACCAAGATTTCCTTTCTTTATAAACGAAGTAATCTTGAGGAAAATATATATATATTTCACAGCCTTGACCAGTCGGCTCCAAGTCAATGGCCACCACCTACTGTGCCAACTCAAATGTGTAATTAGTCACATCTGAAAGCATCTAGTCAGTTATTTTTGTTATTTACGACTGTATAATGAATATATACAACAAGCAAATGTGCTGAGAGAGATCAAAATGTCAAGAGGGGAGAAATCACCCAGTGGTGACACTCCCTTGGCACTGAGTTGCACTCATTTATGGCTAATCACTGTCACTGTTTGATCTGGGGAGGTCTCTAGGCGGTTGGCGCTTAAGGCGTCTTCATAAGGATCATTTTGTTTGTATTCGAATATTTTTCCAAAGAACCAACCATTTTCGCATGAATCAAGGAAACGTTTGAAAAAAATCCCATGTAACGGATAGACGATTAACCGCTCGACAGATTTGTCTGAAATTTTGATATAATGCATTACCAACGGAATGAGACATATGTAACCAAGTTTCAGCATTTCTATCTTTGAAAGAGATATCGGGCGATTTGACGTCTCCAAATCGAATTCATATAATGTACATAAAAAAAGATGGGATACCTTTTTTTTTGTTGATGAAATTAGTCTTTGGTAGTTCTAAGGTAAGTTATTTCACTGCAAAGCGGTGGAGTTGTTAACCTGGTTCTGACGCCAACCTGTTCGCCTTGGACCAAACGCTGCCTGTCCCACTTAGAACAAATGAAGTCTTGCTTCGCTAAGGTCATTCAAGAAAAAAACAAAAAAATCTTGTTTGCTGTATATAAATGTAAATTTAGTGAGATTGTACTGATTGACCTTAATACCTATGTTAAATAAATAATTTGGCCAAAATACTGAAGTTTGCTTTTTTTTTGTTTAGAGTAGATCTAAGAAATTGTCTAAATTTAAAAATGTCAAATTTTGTACTTGAATAATTAATTAAGCTTTTCTTATAAAAAGAAGCTAGAATGTCAATTTTCAGTCTCGTTCTATCATATATTTTTTTTCATCTGGTACCTTTGACATATTCATAATAGTAAGCGACCATAAGCGATTTCCCGAGCCTTTACGATGTCAAGTACCCCTGAGCGATGAAAGAGCGCTCTGGTAGTAGGCGATATGATCTCGTAATTAAAGCCCGGGCATGAGTCATAATAACTATACATAATAAGGTGACATCTGCACTATTTGCTAAAAGTTTCAAAAGCACAGAAGCTTCATGGTATTTATTCCTTTATTCTACCAAGTCTGGAGTTAAGGAAAAATCTAGAAGACTAATGTTTACCTAATTATTGTTTCATTTTTTATAACTTTCTTTAATATTATCAGTATTATATTTTTTTGTTTCTAGAATCAATCAAATCATATTATATATATATATACACTGCTGATGTGACGTCCCGTTCCCGAAAAGAAAGAATGGTCCTGACGAGGCTAAAAATCAGACACACCTTGCTAACTCATGTCCACACTTTGTTACAGAGAGGCCCACCGAGATGTCCACTATGCAAGGAAGAACTTTCTGTCTTCCACATACTACAATCCTGTGAAGCTCTCAAACCTTACAGAGAAAGAGATGGATTGCCTCACGATGCTCGAGCAGTGCTGAAAGATAGCTCGGCCTGCGCATCCCAGCTGCTGCAATTCTTGCGAAACACCGGACTGAGTCACCAAGGAATTATATGGCGCTAATGGCCTCTGCAGTCGATGCGCATAATAAAATAACCTCCTGTTGTTTTGTTAATTAATGTTATCATCTTTGTTTTATTTTATTTGTCAATATATTATTATACATAACCATTAAAATATTATTTATTAAACCCTTTCTCTTATATATTTGTGCATAGTATATATTGGTCCAAATAATTGTTGTTCATCCTTATTATTTTGAAATCGTATCTATAATTATGTTTCGAACTCTTTGCAATAATTCTTCATGAGCAATAAATTTATTTAGTTATTTATATACGTAATATATTCCTTAAAATAATAAGTTTTTAAAATGTTTGCACTTGAAAAATTAAGTTTCTCTTATAAAAAGAAGCTAGAGAATGTCAATTTTCAGTCTCGTTCTATCATATATTTTCTTCATCTGTTATCCTTGACACAATAGCTTAGTGACATCTCCACAATGTGCTAATAGTTTCAGAAAAACAGATGCTTCATATTTATTTCTTTGTCCTGCCAAGTTTGGAGTTAAGGAAAACTCTAAATTAAGGTTCATGTACTTAATGTTTTATTGTATCTAACATTTTTATTAATATCAGTATTGAAGGTTTTTTTTGTTTTTGTTTCTAGAATAAAGTTATTAAAATATATTTTAGCATGAAGAAATAATTCCTATTGTTTTGTTAATTAATGTTATCTGCTTTCTTTTATTTTATTTATCAATATATTAAACATTATTAATATATTTATTAAGGTTAAACCATTTCTTCCATATATTTGTGCATCATTTACTAATAAATTCCTTCAAATAATAGGGTATGCAATTACCCTTACGAATGAAAATTCATTGCATTACTTGTTTTCTTTTTGACTTGTAAAACTCCGAATACATTTCTGCGATCTGTATTGATTTAGTGGAAAGCTAATGAAATAAATAAAAAAACAAAGTATTTGTTTAACTTCTGCATTGTCTAATTCCACATAAATATATACATAGTGTACCGGGTTCCTATTGACTTCCCAAGGGGACATAGTGTCAAAGTCTTAGGTAATCTCAGATAATTTTGAATGTTTGTGCAGTTATTGGGTTTTGTGATATTTCATAATTGGTCAGATATTTGATGCAGGGTTTTCAACGGAATTTCATGTTTTCCGACTACCAGATTCCAAAGAGAAAAAAAAAAAAAATGTTCTCTCTGTCAATGAACACGATAACTCCTGATAGAATGAATGTATCGACACAAAATTTTGTATGTGTATCCAGAATTCTCTAAGGACGACACATACTGATCTTCAATAAAATCGGCAAAAGGGAAGGGAGGAGACTTAACACAGAAGAATAGACAATATTTCAAAAATAAATTTATTTTTATTTATGGAATGTTTTAGTAATTGCCAAATCAGACGTGGTGCTAAATAAATCCCTTCAAATCTTAAAGTAAAATATATTATATGTGTCACTCGTATACGCTTTATAATATACAAAAATGATGTTTATATACTTGAAGGATCCAGGACAGAGTTCAACATAAAAAACAAAATAAACAAATAAAAAAATATATATATTTTATTTTTGATTACAAAAATAAATAATTGTATTATACACATTTTATCTTTTACAGAACATACTTAAAGCTAGGGGCTATTAAATAAATACAAATTAATAAAAGATTTACATTTATCTTCTCGCTTATTTTCATACAGTTTTCTATTATATAAAACTTATTTTTTTATTTACAAGTCTATTTGAACTGACATTCATGAAAGATGTCTAAATGAATAAAAATATGATATATTTATTTTAATGCAAGTTTATAACAAATACATATTATTTTTGTTTTTAATTTAATTTTAAATTTTCAGTCACATTGTTTATAGCATACTTCCAGATTACTTTAAATATATTATATTTTATATTAATATATTTATTTAGCTTTGTCGAAATTTTAAAAACAAATATACAAAGGGCTTAGAGTAGCAATTACAATTGGGATCAAAGTATGACTAAATGAGTATCCGTGCGAAATGCCATTTTGATTAAAAACAGAAAATTTTGTACCTTATTTAATTCACAAAAACCAGCTAGTATTTGAAAATTGTTATGTTAATTAATAATGCCAGTCCTTTGAACAAATTCAGAATTTCCGATTTTTAAACACAATATATACAATCATTTAAGTAAAACGTTATTTATGCAATTCAATTGTATGGATACATTTTCGAACAATAAGAATAATAGCAACAACGTGAAACTATTTTTTTGCAAAACTGTAGATATTGCGTTTTTGCCAAGAAAGATTGTGTACTTCTAACAATCAGATTTTTAATCTTAATATGCATTATCAATAAACCAATGGATAAATGCAAACATCGATGTATTGGCGATAGTTTTCCCCGATTGTCCTCTGAATGTGATGAATTTAGGCCCGTATAGTCCTCTGATTGGTGAACCAAGCCTCCGCAGTTGCTCCGTTCTTCTTCAGCCAGTCCACGTTCACCTGAGCTATTTCAACAGCGCTGTTTTCAGAATCGGAAGCTTTCATCATTTGTGTATTATCTCGAACAAGCTCTTTCAACTGAAAAATATATATATATATATACATATTTTACCATAATAAATATTTGTTTGGTAATTTATTATTGGAAGAATAAAAAAAATTCTAGCATTATTAGCTAATCTTTCTCAGCTAAATTAGAAAAGGATTTCTTTTCGTTAATTTAATCATATTTTTTCTATTATTTTTTTTTTATCATTCCCAATTCCATTATTTTCACCAAAGTGATAAACTTTGATTCATGAGAAAAAAATAGAGGCAATATTAGCTAATCTTAGGGTATTTTCCTCACATATCTCAATTTTGCATTTCGTTGTTTTTACATTTCATTCGCATTTTCTTTGACAAAACAAAAAAGAAACCCCATGATATTTATATTTATTGGAAAGCTGGTGAAATGTAGATAATTTTTCCGTAATCGGACCGTACGTCCCTTGAAGAAATGGTGAGAAAACACCATTCAAAAGTAGTTTTTAACAGTCGAAGCGCTGTAGAATTGAGCTTAAAGTCGCCGTAAAAATCTATAATGAATTAAATTTGAATAAAACTTCCGTCCCTTATAAGAAATTTAATGTTGTTTCCAATAGTGTAATTGAATTTGAACTATGACACAAACCTTTTGAGATATTATCGATTTTATGAAACAAAGTAGGAAAATTTGAACGAAATCAAGAATAACTTTTGAAGGTGAACGAATCGGACCATGGTTTATTGGAACTTTCTTGTTTCAAATGAAGTAAAAAACCATATCCCGAAGTATTGCCAGAGGTTGCTGACACACCCTTTATATACGATTTTCGCAGAAATCTTAAAAATTCTTGCGAACTAAATTATTAACGCTGAATGATAGAACAAGGGCATTTATTCATTTTTTTCTTTTAAATTTATTATTTGAGGAATGAATTATTCTTGTGACTTGACAAAAACTGCACTCATTTTTTCCAGATTTATTGAATGATTATCGATAGGTATGTTCCAAATATTTGGATAAAATTCACAAATACTAGAGTCTAATTGGCTATAAATGTTATTATATTGTAATATATACTATTATAATTAATTATATTAAACATTATACCTGTTGAAGTTGTTCTTCTTTGTTTATATAGACTGCTATATTTTCCAGAATTTTTTTCCAATGCATATTCTTACCCCTGTTTAAAAAACAAAACAATAAATGAATTTATTTCAAAAAATATAAAAAAAATTAAATGATACCCAAAATTAATCCAACTCGTAAAAATTGACTATGTACTTCCCCAGCACGAATTAACTAATTACGTTTTCGCTCTCCCTCCAAAACCAATCGACCGTTGAGGCTAAAACTCAATATTTGACTTACATAGTGGCTTCTGAATCCTTATAATAAATTTTGTGTAGATACATTCATCACATCTGGGGTCGGAAAACTTCGTATAGCTTGTAAGTAAAAACACATAATTTCATGATACGTTTCTACAACACTACCATGTATCTACGCGGATGTACATTACAAAAAGAATATGTATGAAACATTTTTTCGGGGTGTTCACAGATCTAAACAATATCTATGATATCTCACAATGCATTCGTTCAAGTATTAATGATATAATATGTTTATCATATATAATATACTAGAGGGCTCCGGTAGCTCAGTGGTATGCATGCTTGCCTTCTGAGCTCGAGATTGTGGGTTTGAAACCCGACTGAGGCCCTTAGTTTATTTTATCTGGGAGGCAAAATAAACTTAAGCACGCCGTCCTTCAGACGGGACGTTAAGCGATGGTCCCGAGCCTGTACGATGTTAGGAACTCGTTAAAGACCCGTGCCCTAGGTGAATAAAAATTTAGGGTAGGCAAAATTTAGGACTCCCACAGTAGAGTCGGGCTCATGTCCACCAGAGTGACGAAAGAGCGTTCTGGTAGTAGGCGATATGACCTCGTAGTTAAAGCCCGGGCATGAGTCATAAAACCTAACCTATAATACACTATTTCAGCATTACTTCTCCCATTTATTTTTTGCCTTCTCAAAAATTAGCGATTACAAAGGTTTCTGGAAGCACTCCCCTCTTCAGCATCATATAATACATATGTTCTTGAGGTTAACTATGCCTTATGTGTAACCTATTACTGATATGTCTATCAAAACCCCTTAAGGGCAACACCCATCGAGTTTCAGCCAAATCGGCCATAGGGTCTACTAAGCCTCTAGGCTTAACACAAAAACTCTAATAACTGCCGATGTAATGAATGTATCGACAAAAAATTTACTATGAGGGTTTAGGAGCCCCTACCTAAGTCAACTGTTGAATATTAGCGAGTCGACTGATTAACTGATTCGTTCTGGGGAAGTACATTGGTGATTCACCGACGACTTTTTTGTTGACCACGAATTCTGTAATACCTTTAACAGCTTGCTTGGTATAAAGTCCCACAATCTGCTATTATTACAGCATCGCTTCTCACATTCATTTTTGCCTTCTCAAAAAATAACAATTATGTACGTTTCGGGGAACACTCCCATATCAGTATCTATAATTCATATGTTCTTTATGTTAACTATTCCTTCTGTCAATCAGAATCTTCCTTTTATGGAACATATTTATTGAGTCGACTTATATATTTGAAAAAACACCTAGGTAATATCTGTAACATTTGGGAAAAACTAGGCAAGTCCAAAATCACAGGTTTTCAGGGCAGCGCTTTGAAGTTTTCTGTTTTCAGTGTAAATCGAATTTTTTTTGATAAATTATTTTTCCTTCCGCCATTATTCAACAATTTCTCCATATTTTATTATGGAATGCATATATATTTAATTTTATAATTTTATCATACATTTTTAGGACTTATCTAAAATTGCACCCCCACTTATCTAGTTAATCACCCGAAATCAAAAGAATTGTCTATTTTACACCATCACTTACCTAGTTATTCACGTACTTATCTAGTTTTTGCCAATGAAAGAAGCGTTTCAGAACTGCATAACGGTAATTATCTCTTCTTGTGTAAGTAAGATAAATATGTTTAACCAATTTTAGGGCACGAACGCGGTTTTGATAAAAATAGATAAATGCAATTGTATAAATCCATAAGTAAATTTCCGAGTTGTCTAAAAATTCCCAATGCGTTTTCAAGGATACCATTGACATTACGACTTGCATACTTTTACACGATGTGTAGGACACCAATATAGGTTGCCCAAAGTATTTATCTCATTTTGGACACAAATCGACTTATCTACTTTTTCCCAAATGGTACAGATATATACTATTTAGTTATTATGACTCATGCCCGGGCTTTATCTACGAGGTCATATCGCCTACTACCAGAGAGCTCTTTCGTCACTCTGGTGGACATGAGCCCGTCTCTACTGTGGGAGTCCTAAATTTTGCCTACCCTAAATTTTTATTCACCTAGGGCAGGGGTCTTTAACGAGTACCTGACATCGTACAGGCTCGGGACCATCCGAAGGACTGTGTGCTTAGTTTATTTTACCTCCCAGATAAAATAAACTAAGGGCCTCGGTTGGGTTTCGAACCCACGTTCTTGAGCTCAGAAGACAAGCACTCATACCACTGAGCTACCGGTGCCCTCAAAAATGTCCTATGAAAGGAAGATTTTGATTGACAGAAGGAATAGTTAATCTAAAGAACACATGTATTATACATACTGATGGCCAGTGTTTCCCGAAACGTCTGTAATTGCTATTTTTGAGAAGTGATGCTGTTATATTATAATATATATGAATTAATATTTTCCTTGCAGAACCCAAAATGCAATATGTTAATTATAAAGCGGACTTACGCTCGTGCAGATTTGGTCTGTATCTGGTTGAGAGTGGCCAACGCAAGGCCGGGATCCTTCTCAGCTCCTGACTTCAACATTAGTCTCATTTTATGGTTGGCATCTTTCGATTTGGTCTTTTCCATGGCCCAAGACATGTATCTGAAACAAATAGAAAAATCATTATTAATAATAGTCAAAAAGAAAACAAAATAGATATCCTTAACAGAAGCGGACATGGGAGAAGAGTCAGAGTGAAAAAATATTTATATGCACGTTGAATAAGTTGTACATATTATTTTAAATTATGCAAATAAAATTTAAGGAACTTATTTTTATAGAATTGTATAAATGTATAGTTTCAACTTGACACATTCTACTAGCCCAGCTGAGACTGACTAAAGGTCCCGCCTGAGATCAGGAAACGCGAGGTCTGTCTCCTATTTTCCTCCTTGTAACTCCTACATCTAAAGTCTCTCCTTTTTTTCTTTCTTATAAACACATTTTAACATCATTCCTTTTTAATTCCACAGCTATGCAAAGTATGGAGGAAGTTATATAATCGGTCACAAATTCGATGTTGAATTTTAACCAGAATTTCATATTTTCCAACCCCCGATTCCAAAAATTAAAAAAAAAAAAAAAAAAAAATCTGTGTCTGTGTATACAATAAGTCTAGATAGAATGAATGTACCGCCACAAAATTTTATATGTGAATCCAGAACCCAATAACGACGACATATATTGATTTTCAGTCGAATCGACCAAAGGAAAATGGGATTAGGGGGGAGGGTTAACAGAAAAACTCTAATAACTGGCGTTGTAATGAATGTCTAGACACAAAATTTAGTATGAGGATTCAGAAGCCACTACGTAAGTCAAGTATTGAGTTTTAGTCGAAACGGCCGATTGGCTTTGGAGGGAGAGAGGAAATGTAATTGGTTAATTCCTGTTGGGGAAGTACATACCCGGTGATTCACCGTAGTCATTAAAACATAAACAATTCTTAATAAAAATCGTAAAAGGCCGGTTCGTAAAGTGATCCATTATGTGGTTGTAGAAGATTTCTTGTGAATGGTTAAGATACCATTATGAGCTTGTAAAGTAACAAAAATGGTTACAAGTACACCATCTATATAAATATTAATCTGTGATCAAACCTTAAATGTATATTTCTGAGATCATTTCTATTGTAAGGCTACTGACTCATTAAATAGAGGCTGAGGTACCTCCACCATGGATCATTTATTTTGAACAATGATCCGGATTACTTTAGGAACATGTGACATCAGTCAAATTATGAACTAATCCCACTACTCACTTTTTGAGAAGTTTCTCATCGCTTGTACAAGCCAACGCCTTCAAGATATCCTTCTTTTCTTTCTTGTTTTCTGATTTTTTGTATCTCTCTTGCAAATATTCCCAAGTTTTTGCATCACCTTTGGCAACTGCAGTGCAGAACACTGTATACTGAAGTTCTTCTGGTAGTCTGCAAATGGTAAAAACGGACATAGAAGATATAAGATATATATATAATATTAAACATCCAAATTAATAATGTAGAAATATTTGCAGCATGGAATGAAAACAAAACATTTGAGTCAAACTTCACAATAAACGGGGTTCAACTAAAATTGTGTGTTTTTCAATATGTACTCGTTAAAGACATAATAAAGACCCTATCCTTGGTTAAAAAAAAGTAGGACTCCCATATTAGAGTTCGGGCTCATGTCCACCAGAGCGCTCTTTTATCGCTCTGGTAGTAGGCGATATGAACTTGCAGTTAAAGCCCGGGGGCATGAGTAACAATAACTAACTAATATAAATGTTTAACAAGTTCATTGTTAAAAAAAAAAAAGATAAAATAAGGTATCTCCTATAAGGGAAAATCATAATTAAAATTTGTCGACTCAATAAATATGTTATATTAAAGGAATATTCTGATTGACAAAAGAAATGTTAACCTTAAGAACACATAAATTATAGACACTGATGATGGGAGTGCATCCAGAAACTTATATAATCGCTACTTTCTTAAAAAGTGAAAAATAAACTGGGAGAAATAATGCTGTGATGAATGTATTATGAATTCAGAATCTTACACGTTAAAAAAAAAAAAGGTCAATTGTTGTATTTAGTTGTTTAATAACGACAATTCCTGAAAGAAATATTTGTAAATCGCTCGTTATAGATTTATAAGCCCCTTTTTGCTTCATATACAATATAATGAATATATGAACTTGAAAAATAAAATAAAACTTGTTTATTTAAGATATTGTCTAATTTCACTAACTATATATACATGGGAGTACTTTCGGTATGTCTACCATCCTCAGCCAAAAGCATAAGAGACAAGACTAAGTTAATTTTCAGAATGTCAGCCTCTCGAGGAACCCATTACCCTCCCTACTGGTCTACACCACCGGTGTGTAGACTGGTGACACTGGTGTAGACCAGTAGGGAGGGTAATGGGTTCCTCGAGAGGCTGACATTCTGAAAATTAACTTAGTCTTATCTCTTATGCTTTTGGCTGAGGATGGTAGAAATACCGAAAGTACTCCCATGTATATATAGTTAGTGAAATTAGACAATATCTTAAATAAACAAGTTTTATTTTATTTTTCAAGTCCATTTGAATTATTTCACAATATCTCTGCAATAATGTCAGTTTTCATTTAATGAATATATATTTATATGTTATTATAAAACGTTCTTAGTTTTCTACAAAGTAAAATTTCGCTATTATGTAAAAAAAAGTTAATATTAATCTTATTACCTCCCAGATAAAATAAACTAAGGACATCGGTCGGGTTTCGAACCCACCATCTTGAGCTCATAAGACAAGAACGCATACCACTCAGCTACTGGCTATATTTTATATTAAATGTATTTGGTCAATAAATTACACTCTTATTTTCAAACATTTTTTAATACACCTGCAACTCTCCTTATTGTAGAATTAACATAAGTTAATTGTTAGTAAATGGTAACAAATAAAGAAAAAAGTGGGTTAAACTGGATTTGAATAATGCCAGGTTCCCGCCATAGCATCGTTTAGCTAAAATGATAATACAAATTAAATGCTCAATACATTTTCTTAGATAATTTAAAAATCTTAAGCTGAAGTATTTCATGAAAAATATATGGGTCTTGTATATTGAGTAAGGTGAAAGTTTGTTATTGACGAAGGTTAGCTCTCGATAGGCGATAAGAGGGCGACCAGCTATAGTCCGTTCCAAAATCAACGGCTACTCTCTCCATCATTACAAAAATGATTAGCACAAACATGATTGGCCTGACGAACTTTGACCTTAGGGACTGTAAAAGATGAGATATGACTCACATATGGGTCTGGTCCTTCCTCCACTGCTCGAAGTGGTCCAGTGCTGTCTTGGTACAGTTGGTCACGTCAAGTTTACAAGAGAGACGCATTACCTGTTTCCAATGTGGCGAATCTTTTGTAAGTTTGTCCAATTCTGGTGTTAGGATCTCCTTCGCCAGTTTCTGTAAAATAAATTCAAGCATATAATCACTACAGCCTTGGAAGTTTTCTGATTAAATTAAATACTGTAAATAAAATGCTTCTCAAAAACTAGTGAAGATAAACTGATATCATGAGAGAGACAGCCCTTCAGTTTCTAATCTTCTTTCATTTAAAAAAATCCGGAACTGAGTACTATGTACCGTTTTATTGTAATAATAAAAAAAACGGGAGCGTCTTGTGAATGTCCTTAAAAAGAGCGACTTGATGGTACATAATTGTTTTGTCACTGGCGGTATGAGCAGGTACGTTCAATGAGAGTCAGCACAGGGAAGCGATGAAACAATTTCCAGGCTGTTTCTCTGCTCAGAAGACAATTCTGTTATGCAACTGTCGCCTAGACCCCGCACATGGATGGGTGACAGATCTATTCTCACAATATACAGTGTGTGATTTAACTACGAGGTCATATCGCCTACTACCAGAGCTCTCTTTCATCACTCTGGTGGACATGAGTCCGACTCTACAGTGGGAGTCCTAAATTTGTCATCGAATTTCCCCTCGGGACCAGTCTGTTTTGTCTCCTAGCTGTTGACTGTTTCTCGATCTCGGGGACAAAACTATTGCACGACAAAATATCTTCAATGTGTGCTTAGCTCCGTTCTTCACATACTAAATATTTGTTATTGTTACTTTTATTTTATTTATATTTGTTGTTACATTGTTTTCATCCTCTTTTCTATATCTCGCACATTAGGACCTGATAAAGAGACGTAAGAACGTCCCGAAATATCACAGTTATAAAGACACTTCCGGAAGAGTTATGAAAAATATTTATCTTAATTTAAATGAAAAACTATATCTACCGTCTTTAGTAGTACTCATATTTTCAAGTATTTATTTATTAATTTTTTTAATGGTATAATTATTACTAATCACATGTGTGTCAGACTCTTATGGTTAATATCTGTTTATGTATATAATTTCTAAGCTATCTTAATATTTACATATTTATGACATATCCTATTTACCATGTTTTGGTTTAATTGAAATAAATATTATTATTATATTTAACCCCTCGTCTGTCAATATTGTAAGTTATCACCTCTTACCCTTCCTCTAAATCTGTTTATAGTATACAGGGTACTCACGATGAAGCTATCCTGGAAGGGTGTGCTTCTGAAGAGAGAGAGATACTTGGGGAGGGAGGCGAGGAGTGAGAACCAGGGAAGGGGGCTGCTCTCACTCTTGAACTGAACGAAGATACCCAGAGAGAGATCGATGGAGGTGAGGCCAAGGCGGCCCAGATCCAGCAGGTCTCCCATAGTCTGGATTCGGTCCTCCACAGGCAAAGAGGCAATGTCTGTGGCGATCAGTAGCGTGTTCTGGTTGTCGTACTTGACCGTATAGTAGCCTGAATGCAACAGTTCAATGACAGCATCATGAGCATCATATGACAGATGGAACATCGTAAATATTGTGATTGTTCTCTCGCCAAATCAATATTTCTAACCTAATTAGGTTCATTAATACAATATAAATAAATATTGTGATCGTTCTCTCGCCAAATCAATATTTCTAACCTAATTAGGTTCATTAATACAATATAAATAAATATTGTGGTCGTTCTCTCGCCAATTCAATATTTCTAACCTAATTAGGTTCATTAATACAATATAAATAAATATTGTGATCGTTCTCTCGCCAATTCAATTTTTCTAACCTAATTAGCTTCATTAATACTTGGATCCTCCTATAGTCAATAAAATAATTGAATTTAATAAAATAAATATTTATACTTATTTCAAGAGAAGGATGCCTGTCGGTAAACAGTTTGATATATTACGGATAGATGGCGGTTCGCGACTCTTCTACTAACTTTTAGATACAATCATTCGGGATTTCGCCTAATTTTTTGTTTTTATGGTGCCGTTTTTAAGGAATGAAAGATTAAGGGTTGAAACTTGTTTTATAATAAACTAGCAGAAATACCCGGCGTTGCCCGGGGAACTTTGACTAGCTTTGGAGCTAAAACTAATTTATTCAAAAAGATTTCTCATTAATCGTTGTAATGGTTTTCGAGTTACAAAGATTGCATGAGTGGATGCTGGGATGGACCAGGGGTTGATTAAAAAATAGACCTTAACCTTCCGGTAGATAAAACTTATCTATTCAAAAAGATTCCTCATTAATCATTGCAGTGGTTTTTGAGTTACAAAGATTGCGTGGGTGGATGCTGGGATGGACCAGATATTGAGGTACTAATACGCCTATAACCTTCCACAGACGATGACGAAAAATTTTTTAAAAAAAATTAATCAAATCCATCAAGCCGTTCGTGAGTTATAGCGGTA
The DNA here is from genome assembly GCA_963662175.1 of Aradus depressus. Taxonomy (NCBI): domain Eukaryota; kingdom Metazoa; phylum Arthropoda; class Insecta; order Hemiptera; family Aradidae; genus Aradus; species Aradus depressus. Next base: position 31,894,420 of record OY759223.1, read on the forward strand.
CAACGCACAGACATTTTCAGCTTTATATATATGATCATACTACACAAGCTTTCTATCAGTTTTGATCATTATTCTACGATTATTATTTTTGGAGATATAAGCTCTCAAAGTGTGGCACATTTTCGTGACGCACTTTAACCCCCCCTACCACCGGGAAAAACGTAGTTTCTACGTCAAAAACAAAAAAAAAATGAAGATGTTGAGTTTTGCATTAAAATGACTCAGTTATAGTAGGTATATATCTCACCTGCTCCGTTGATATTGACAAGAAGCCAGTCATGAGGAGAGGCAGGATCCTCAAAGGTGATGTTGTCCTGGGACGGATCCAACCAGAGTCTGGGTGCAGAGCTGAAGTTTCTCTCTCCAGCGTGTGTGTACGAGATGGGGATCCACCATCGCTCAGATCGCGACTCATCATCCTTATCTTTCCGCAGGATGCTTTTCTGAAACAAGAGGCAAATATATATATATATCGCACGTCCCTAAAAAAACTCTCCAAACTAAAAAAAAAAAGTTTGCAGAAGCAAATGAAAATTGACAATTAGCAGATTATTTCCAAAATAATATTTAAACAATTTTTTTTTTGCCATTGGATATACATAGATTAATATGGTACAGGTACATAACCTTTGTTTAAAGATGGCAGCCTCTCCAACTGATAATTACTACAGTTGTCTTCTCTAATATCACGTGAGTTATGTCTTCATTATTGGAATAAATAAGACTTTTTTTTGTCACAATACCCAAAACTTACAGATAATTCATGTCCGAAAATTGTGACAGTAAAAAGTACTTAAGTAAATAACAAAATTAGGACAATATTCATTATTCATATATAGGTATTGTTATATTGAGAATATTATTGTTCCTAATAATATGAACGATAGCAACAATAAACAGAATAAACTTACATTATAGAATCGTCGGTGAATCTGCGTCTATGTACTTCCCCAGCACGAATTAATTACGTTTTCGCTCTCCCTCCAAAGCCAAACGACCTCTTGCGCTAAAACTCAATATTTGACTTACAGAGGTGGCTTCTGAATCCTCATACTAAATTTTGTGTCGAAACATTCATAAAATCGGCAGTTATTAGGCTATTTAAGTTTTTAGGGTATTTTCAAAACGAAACAAGATTTTTGGAAGAAAAATAGGTACCTACGTACTGAACTGACAACTTATGGGGCAATATTTCTGTGGAAATGATGACTCTGGGTATTTAGTCCCTTCTCTCTTCACTTGAAATCTGAGTTTCACAGAAATAGTTTACATGGGACAGCGGTCAAACATAGTATAATTTTTGCCATGACTATTATAATAATGGTGTTATCTAGCTATTTACGACATATATGGCCCTGGGAGGGAGTTCTATCTACGAAATAAAACTCACTCCCGGATGGGATTCAAACCTGCAAACCATGGTGAGACCATGTGACCAAAGCCCTACGCTCTAGCCCGCAGGGCCACAATGGCTCCGAAATTGACTCATGAATAACTGAACTTTTCTCTTCCCCAGCTGTATCCAAATATGGAATATGGGAAAGAAAAGTATGTCTGTCTGTGTAAAAAACAATTGTTTTTCAGCCAAATTGACTAAGGGAATGGGGGTATTAGAGGGGGAGGCTTAACACAAAAACTCTGATAACTTCCGACAGAATGAATGACCAAAACCCCATAAGAACAACACCTACCGATTTTCAGTCAAATGAGAGGGGGATTAGGGAGCTCAACTCAAAATCCCCAATAACTGACGACGTAATGAATGTATCGAGATGAAATTTCATATTTAAAGTCAAAACCCAATGATAACGTTATCTGTTAATTTTCAGCGATATCGGCTGAAGGCAATGGGAGTTCAGGGGAGGGGGCTCAATTCAAAAACCCTAATAACTTAAGACACAAAAGTTAGTATGAAGATTTAGGTAGCCCCTATGTAAGTCAACTGTTAAATATGTGCGCAAACGGTCGACTGTTTTTGATTAACCGGCGACTTTTTTTTTTTTTATTTGATATTTTTCCGAGGTGCGATTTTATTAATTTTTGAGCTGTAATGCAACAGTTCAGATTAACTAATAGGCGATAAATTAAGGAAATCTTTGTGAGACAACACACTACATAAAGACGGAAGATTAGTCATCTCGGATCAATTTATTAGGAGCACCCATATAGTTATCCTGGTCGGTTTAGGAACACACCTGTGAGATAGTGACAAGACCATTGTCATAGTCCCTTTCTACAGTGAGCAGAGGGTAGCCAGGCTGTGTGATCCAGCCGTTCATCAGCTCCGCCACAGTCACGTTCTCTACAACTCCATCGGTCCAGTGGTTCTCCAAAGATGACCACAATACTTCTTCTGAAGCTGTCCCGTATAGTCTCTCTTTCAGATATTCCCGAAGGCCGTCTCGAAGCACATCTTCTCCAAAGGTTTTACTCAACATCCGGACAATACATTCACCTATGTATCAGAAAAAAAAAAATAGTTAACAAAATCTTGATTTATTCAATTTCAACTGCTGGATCAAAATAGTTTTGAACTAGAATAGTCAAACAGATACTAGTAGATCCATCACAAATCAGTAAACTCGCAAAAATAATGAAAAGTACTCGCAACGTACATCATTGAATTTAGAAACCAGACCTTCACAAGCAACTTTTAATTTTAACACTTTGCTCCGATGATTCACAACAAACAAACGCTAATAATTTTAGGGATTTACTAACTGTTGAGTTACTAACACATTAGAAGAAAATCAGCTTTTAACATCCGTTCTAAGAATAAGCCTTATTCAAAAAAGCAATGTCTAAAAACAAACATTCATCAATATATCTGATTAACCTGAACATTAATGAGTAAATAAATAAAAATAATAAAAAACTTACGATATTTCTGTACTTTCAAAACAATTCCAAGTTAATTTTATAAAGAAGTTACCTTTTTACAATATGGTTAACAATTGTCAAAGTTAAGCCTACAAAAGACTGCCAGCAGTGTTGCCAGTGTAGGTTTCTTTTCTGCTATCCAAGTGTGTAATTTGCACTAAATTCTATTTTGAAATTTACTATTATTTCTATTAAATCATTATTTTTTATTTATTTTTTTTATTTACAAACTGATATTTCCAACTGAATAAAGAATATATACAACAAGCAAATGTACTGACGGAGAACAGTCTAAGAACAGTCTTGTTAAGCGCTATAGTAAAAATCAGCACAATCTGGCAACACTGTCAGTAAAATTTATGAAAACACTATTTATTTCACGTTACTTACTTCCCCCAGTTCGATTTAAACCAAAATAAATATGGAACTATCGATATGATAAACATATGGACAAACTCTGATGAGAATCTGAGATTGGATGCGACATATATATGTTTACAAACAAATGGTGTTAATGTCAGAGATAGTTACCCTTGTGGTATGTGATCTCGTCGAAGAGGTCCCCGGTAGGATGGTCCTTGATCTCCACCCTAAGGGGATGGGTAGTAGGAAGACTGTCGAGCGTCATAGAGGACAGACGTGAGATCACCCAGGACTGGACGTTGTAGTTCATAGCCGGATAAAGCTGAAACATACAGTTATATCAGTTCAATGTGCAAAGGTAATAAAGTGTGAACGGTGGGTGCGATAAAAGACAAGCAAACGAGAAAACTCTTTCTTTAAAAAAAATTATAATAATGCAAATTAACATATCGAGAAGTGTAATCAGATCACACACTGAAGGATTCCGTACACGAACACTGCGGAATTGTATTATAATACAATATTATATTTAATAGTTAGAAGAGAACGCCGGTAGCTCAGTGGTATGTATTCTTACTTACTGAGCTCAAGATCGCGGGTTCAAAACCCGGCAGAGACCTTTAGTTTATTTTATCTGAGAAAAAAAGCTTAAGCATGCTGTCCTTCGGATGGGACGGATGGTCCCGAGCCTGTACGATATCAGATACTCGTTAAACACCCCTATCCTAGCTGAATAAAAATTTAGAGTAAGCAAAATTTAGGTCTCCCATAAGAGAATCGGGCTCATGTGACGAAAGAGCGCTCTCGCAGTAAGCGATATGACCTTGAAGTTAAAGGCCGGGCATGAGCCATAAACTCAACGATTTCATCGTTTTAAATCTCTGGATAGTAAAAGGAACAACTTCACCACTGCTCAAAAGACTACAAGACAAACGATCTCAACATTGCCTCAATCACAAAGTGAGTGTCTATAAGACCGTCACTAGAGCCAATCAAAATAAAATTCTTCGAACAATCACATAATGCCCATACTACGTTTCGAACAACCGCGATCTCACGTTACCATTCTTACACGAAGTCATACAACAGTTATACACAAATTTGCACAAAAAGTTCACACACACTTCACTCGAACACACCAGTGGAAGCAAGGTTCTTGGCGGGCAGCCCACGTCGACTGAGGAGGCGGTGGTGGTGACCAGCCGCTTCATCAAGTGACCCAAGTGTTTTTGAAATACTGCTCTTATTATTGTGTTCTTACAGTTAGAAATTGTTTCATTTAGAAAAATTAATTTTTCATTAATTTAATTTTTTCCTTTATTCATCTATAGGTAAATTTAGTATTAGTTCTGTAATATGACCAGGTGTTGGGTGAATAGCTTATTGGTGGGAGACTGTAATAAATAAATAAAAATAAAATAAATATCTCTGCCGAAATCGGGTAATCTTGTCCGAGCATATCCTAGGGCCAACACATCAATCAACACAAACATACATTTGATAGAACACAGGCATAAAATACCTTCATTTCTGTGAAAAAAAGCACATTACTCAACTCATTAGAACAATTAGAAATAAACAGAACTTTAAAGTAAGGAAATTGTATGAATGACCAAACCAATCTAAAATATTCTAAAATATTAGTCACCAATAATATGACCCACCAGTCGATGTGCACATGTACGTTTAAATATACATAGCATTTACCTCTTACCAATAGATACATATAATTTACAATATAATAATTTTAATAAGTTTGTAATTAAAAACAATTATTTTTGATTTTTACTATGTTATATTACTCGCCTGTTCATTGTTATTGCATAGGGAACTTTATATACTCTACAATATTACCTGGATCTTAGAAGGGGTTCATACATTTGAAAAGTTGTAATCTTTCTTTTCATAAAATATATCACAGTTTGACAGTTTAGCATAGATAGGAATGTCTGACGTCATGGGGAACACCAGGAGAGAAGGTGAGGGGTTCCACCAAGAGGCTGACATTCTGAAATATTTTAGTTAGTCTTAGCTCTTATACTTTTGGCTGAGGATGGTAGAAATACCGAAAGTACTCCCACGTAAATATAGTTGGTGAAATTAGACAATACCACAAATAAACGAGTTTTATTTCATTCAAGTTCATTTGAATTATTTCACAATATCTCTGCAGTAATGTCAGTTTTCATACCCTAGGCATCTACCCAGGAAGTAAGCTGATTCTTCTCTACATCTTTCCACAGGTGGAAATGTCCCTGATTTCAACGACTGAGTTTGTTACCAATCAACAAGCTATAGTTCATTCGAGACTTACTTTTTGCGTGGCGAGACTGCCGAAGTACGTGGCGAACCCCTCACTGAGCCAGATGTCGTCCCACCAGGAGGGGGTCACGAGGTTCCCGAACCAGACGTGGGACATTTCATGAGCGATGAGAGCTGAGGTGCGCAGAAGTTGGCCTTTCCTGGAGCGGGCATTGTCGTCCAACAGTACAAACCTCTCTCTGCAAGTCCACAATTTATAATAATTAGTAAACTGATGCATCATTAGGAAATTCAGTATATTTTACCGAAGTGCAGTAGCTCATCTGAATCGGGCACAGAATCGGGACCATAGCTTAACATCCCATCCGAAGGACGGCGTGCTCAAGGTTTTATCACCTCTCTGAACCCGCGATCTTGAGCTCAGAAGGCAAGCTACCGGCCATCTCTCTTCCTCTATAGTCTTGATAGTTAAACATGCCTTCGACAGGGTACCAGGAGGCCCCGTTGGTAACATATTTGGAGATAGGGCGAAAAGGTAGGAACCTTCGCAAATGGTACCCGAAGCAAGAGGCATGTAACTACAAAACGGTATCACAAAATCTGAGTAAATAAATTATTTTCTACTTTGTTTTAACGATTAATTTGTATATACAATTACTTTATGAAGATTTATGCTGTTTTGTCAATTTTTTTTTTTTACAATTGTATTTTCCTGAAAAACCTAAATTTTGTTATCTCATTGTATTTTTCTGGCAACATTCGCGAGAGGTTAGTTAAGAATTGTAACTCTGAGGAATACTGAGGGTTTACTGTACTCACTCAAAGCTCATGATACCCCAGTTCTCCAATCCTCCGGCGAGAAAGTTCTTGATAGCGACAAAATCCATCTTTGGTAATGGATCTTGGATGCCTGTGTAGTCCTGGAGGAAGGCTGCATGCTTGGCCCCGTAGCGAAGAGCTAAATCCGCCAGATGACACTTTTCGGGAGGGGCCCAGACCCTTAGTTTCTTATCTCCGTCGCCAGGCAGGGGGCCCCATCTTGAGTCGAACTGACTCACCAGGAAGCTGAGCAGGTACGTGGACATGGGGGGTGTTGTCTGGAACTCAGTCAGGTTCCAACCCTCCCGACCTTCTCTGAAATAGGACACAAAACATCTTTATTATTGTCAAGCTCACAAAGAGACAAATACTTTTTTATTTATACTATTTTTTTTTGCTACTGAAATTTGAATAAATAATATCAGTCGACATATGATTGAAAATTAGCATTAATTCTACAGTGCGCGACGTGAAACAAATTGTATATTGAAAAATAAAGAAAACATGTATCGTCGGCCTAAACATGATACCTCGTAAGCAACATTTTTTCCGAAAATAGTTTTTTTTTACCAAAAAAAACTCTATTGATCTAGTGGGTCCTCGTATATGTATAAGACCTTGTTTTTCTTCTATAATTTACAAGTTATTTATGTCTTTTGAAATTTATATTTAAGTATATAAGTCAATCTAAACAGTTTGCATTCATTTGAATTTTCCTTTTGGTAAAATACACAAAAATGTATTTTTTAATTATTTATAAAAGTATTAGATTTTTAATGTTTGCATATTTTATACATGCAAAATGTATGCAATAATTTTTTATAAAAATAGGGGCGAGATGTCAATGGCGTATACTTGAAAAATATATAAATCACTGCCTGAAATACTAAGTTTTTTGGTATATAATCTAAGGGGTTAGTTACGCCAGTAAATATGTTACTGTTGTCATACCTTTTGGTGGATACCGTCGTCACTGGCTGCTGTAGTACTCGACCAGCAGCCAGTGACGACGGTATCCACCAAAAGGTATGACAACACTAAGTTTTTTATTTACATGACAGAATCTCGAATTCCTTCTATATTGAAAAGATACTGTCGACTTTATCAATCACGCAGAGAGTATTTGCCCATTGCATGTATTCTGTGCCATTATTCCACTTTTTAAATTCCATTCTTTTTTTTATTAATTTAAAACTTTTATATGATCATTTCGTTCATACACAAAATAGTTTATCTTTTTTGGTACATACTTGAACGGACTTCACAATATAACTGAATTATTTTTCTCTTAAAAAATATTTTATGCCAAAAAACATACTTATCCAAAATTGACTTATAGAGTCGACAGTATATTTTCAATATTGCAGGAAGTCGAGGTTCTGTCATGTAAATAAAAACTCAATATTTGGCCAACGTTTCGGAAACCATTCATTTCCTTCTTCAGGGCCTTACAATACTTGACTCCTCACAGGAACAGTTACCACCTTCAGTCATGTTAAGGCCCTCAAGAAGGAAGTAAACAGTCTCCAAAACGTTCGTCAAATACTGCGTTATTTATATACACGACGATTCATCCTTTACATATACACACAAGAGTGGAGATTTCCTCTACCTGATTTGATTTGAAATTACTTATTTGTTAATCGCTGAAGAAATAAACTGATTTTTTTTTTGTTTTTTCCTATTTTTTTTTTTTCATTTTCAATGTTTGACTTGATAGACCAACCCTTAAATTTGAACTCCATGAATTGATAAATGAGTGCATATTAAAAATAAACTATCAGAGGTCAATTTACAATTTTTCCTTTGTATTTTCAAGTATACTACTTTTGCAATACAAACCCTGATAAATAAGTATAAGTTCTTGCCTTCAGAAAGTGTGATGTCGCAAAATTCTACAGAGTATTCATCTAACTAAACCCGTTACTTGAATACTGAGAAAGGAATGTATTACCGTTACTCAACTAAGTATTCTTATGAACAAAAATGTAGTGAAGAGAACTTACACAGCTTGGCTACTGATGGCTGGCATGTTAGAGATGGCGCCGTACTCCGAGGGATGGACAATCTTCAAAGAGAAGTTGGCCTTGAAACCAGGCTCATCGAAGCAGGGGAAGGCAGTGCGAGCCAGGTAGGGCTCAAATGTAGCAGAAGAAATCCATCTGCAGAAGAACAACCAGGAACGAATAAGTACACAATAATATATTATAAAAAGTATAATTGCCGTAAAAGATGGAGTCGAAAATAATAGCCTTTAGATTCATATCGTATACAGGTTGAATCCATTCTTAATAAACATACTTCGGGTCTTATAAAGAAATGGATTTTGAGATTAAAAAAAAAAGTCTGGGCTCAAAATCAATAGTTGACTTGCATAGGGGCTCCTAAATCCTCATACTAAATTTTGTGTCGATACATCGTCAGTTATTAGAGTTTTTGAGTTGAGCCCCCCCTGAACCTCTCCTTTCCTTCGGTAGACATCGCTTAAATTTGACAGTTGATGTCTTCATTGGGTTTCGACGTGAAGTAAGAAATTTCATGTTGATACATTCATTATTAGCAGTTATCGGGGTTTTGATGTGAAAACGTCTATTCGTTCGTTAAGCACAGTGATAGCCGGTCAAACTTTCTTGTGTTACAAAATACCGTCAGTTTTCAATCGATAATAACTACGAGACTAATAATGCGATAACAACAGTTGAGGTCACAATGGATAGAGAATGTCTGTACGTGTTTGTTGTACAGTGTTTGTTTTGCCTGTGACGTTATCGGGCTAGTGTGGGCGCCGGCGGATGATTGTTGCGAATTAGCGTTGTGTAAAATTAGAAATTAGTGTAGCGTGATAATGCGTTTAGATAGGACGTTGATTCGGGTGTCATTGTAAAGAGCTTGAGGAGCACTACTAGGACTCAAAGTGAAACAATAAAAATATTCGCTAAATATATGTAAAAATCGGTATTAAATTGAAAATTGCAAAAAAATTAAAGATGTCGTCCATATGAAACGTAAATATGCGCGGAATTATAGAAAACGCAAATCAGAGGAAAGCTCGCATCAAAAGGAATTTAAAAAGTCTAGTGCGAGCAAATGCAAGAGATATGGCAGCATCGAAAAGAAAATGAAAAATGATTTTATCCCGACGTTTTCACGGAAAATCTACGGAGTGGACCTTGACTACGCCTTAATGTTTTTTTAATGTATTTTCTTTTTAATTGTCTTAGGACTGATTGATATAGAACACTGAACTTATTCTAACGCGAATATTGGAAAAATCACATTTATTCCTTGACTACTCCTTAATGTTTTTTCGAGTTGATCCCCCTCATCTTTTGTTGATTCCGCTGAAAATTAATAGGTGTTGTCGTCAAGGGGTTTTGAATTCACATATGAAATTTTGTATCGATTTAGTCATTACAACGGCAGTTATTGGAGCTTTTGAGTCGAACCTCTTCCCCTTCCCTTTGCCCGATTTGACGGAAAATCGACAAGTGTTGATCTAACAGGGTTCTGGGCACACTCATAAAATTTCATGTCGATGCATTCATTCTAGAGGGAGTTATCGTGTTCACAGACACACACAAAGACGCAGACTTGTTTTCTTCAAATGTGGAATCTTCACGTCAGAACACATGAAATTTCGTATCGAATTTACGAATACGTGATATCGCATTAAGGTTTTTTTATAAATACCTCTACCCTAAGTGAATAAATCAAACATTTAGAACTCTAACTAAGAACGCTCTAATAGTAGGCGATATGACCTTGTGTTTAAAGCCCGGACATGATTCACCATGACTAAGATGACAGTAGTCTATCGACTACATACCTGGTAGTGTTCTCTTCCTTGTACTTCTTGCAGAAGATGCCGCTGGTCCTCTTGTTGTTCATAGTTCCGTTGAAGACAAGCCGCAGGAGGTAGGTACCTCCTTTCACTAGAGACTCCTCCAGTGTCACTTCAACCAGATGTTTCTTCTCCTTAGCTCCATACACCAGACTTGTGATGTTCAGTTGTCTCCCAGCCGTACTGTACTCTGTTCCGTTCGAGTCGCCTCCCTAAATAGTCACAAAAGCTTCATTATTCCTTTTTATTGAAAATGATCAACGACATCAGAATTATTCTTTTTCAATTATTCAGTAACTAAGCCTAATTATTATTCAGAGGTTAATACCCTTCGACCATAAGGTTGAAAAGAATAATACTTTATTATAAAATATATGTGATGTGGCCATTACATTTCTTATAATAATCAAGCTTACAGATCATTCTCTTTCTCTTCCCCTTCTCAAAATTATTTCATACTGGCATTACTGGGTATAAGAATGTCTACTCTCAAGATAACGCTGTACAAAGAGACAAAATGAAATGATTTTGAGAAGGGGGAGAGAGTGATCTATATGCGTTATTGGTATAAGAAAATCCTGTAATGGTCACTTCACATATATTTTTCTTAATGTTTATAATTCTCTAAAAAAACTTCCAATACATAAACAATATTTTAAAGTTTATTGCAGTCAGTTACGATTTAAAACTTACATACATATAATCCTTATATACATTTAGTTAACATTCTTCTGGGCGCTATAACTTTTGTCGTATTGATCCTATTTCAAATCTGACAACTCATTACCGACTGGAAATTTTATGAGAAACAATTTTAGTAGGAATCAATTTTTCGATAGGACTAACCGTTTTTGGGTAAATCAAAGAAACGTCTAAAAATATGAGTTTCAAAACTAGATTTAAGATGGTTTTCGGCATGTATCTCAAAAATTGGACGACCTGTAAAAAATCGTGTTTTATATAAATTATGTATTTCAGTATTCTTAACAACTCTCTTGATAAGATTTCTGATTAGGTCATAAACATATGCTGTATCTTAATAATTAATAAGATGTATCAGTCCAACGTTCATAAAACCACGACTAGTTTCGTCAGTAAACTGACATCTTCAGGTGGAATCTTGCTAGACTAGAGTCTCAACGGACACATACAAGTATCAGGTTCAGTGTTCTAGTTAGTCCTTGATACTTGTATGTGTCCGTTGACCTCTTCTCTAGCAAGATTCCACCTCAAGATGTCAGTTTACTAAATGTCGTAGTTTAATAAATGTTGGACTGATACATCTTATTACTTATTTAACAAGTAAGTCCACTACGTCAGCCTACCACCAAAGAAATATATAAGCTGTATCTTGTAAAATGTAGTTAGGTTCCGGGGGAAAGTGGTCTCAATTTTCGTTTGATTTCGGCCAAAATCTAGTCAGACCTAAATTAGAACACGTGACCTTTTCATTAAAAATTTCAAGTTCATAGCTAGAATCGTTTTTGCGGTAGAGAGCTCACAACTTAACAATCATAGACACAGACACACATACAGACATTATCGCGAAAAGGGTCAAGACATAATCAGGGGACCTTGAAACGTGAAAATCAGTTAAAACCTCGTTCTCGGATTTTCTTACGATTACAATTCTTCCTTATACTACAAATATAAGAAAGTAAAAATAGAAACTTATGTTGCACAATATTGTTAGTCCTATTGTTTCGAATCAGATAATAGTATTATTGAATTATAAAAAATAATGCATACATTTTAACACAGTAGTTATATAATTAAATATTTTACCTCGAGTTGCTGAATGTCCACATTTTCACCTCGTAGCTCTGTCAGCTCAGCTGATCCAATATCGATTTCCAGTGACTTTGCATGGAGGTGGAATTTTCTGGTCGCATTCGAAACATTTAGTGTTATGGCTACCTGTTGAAAAAATAAAAACATAATATAAACTTTTATATAATTTATTACATTTATTTAACTTATATATAAACTTCGTAATACTAAAAATTAAAAAAGTTATAAAAAAAAAAGTCGATAAAACTGGCAATGTACTTCCTCAGCACGAATTAATCATTTCAGTTTTTGCTCTTCCAACAAAATCTATCGACCTTTTGGGCTAAAAATATGTAGTTGACTAACAGAGGCTTCTGAATCCTCATACTAAATTTTGTGTCGATATATTCATTACATCAGCAGTTTTTAGGGTTATTGAATCGGCCTTCGGCTGATATTGACAATAAATAATAAGTAGGTCCTGTCCTTATGGGGTTTTGAAATTAATTTCATATCAATACATTGCCAGTTATTAGAGTTTTTGAGTGAGGCCTCCCTCCTAATCTCTCTCTTCTTTATGGCCGATTTGACTGAACATCAATAGGTGTCGTCCTTAGAGTATTTCTGAATACACATATAAAATTTTGTGTTCTGTCGGAAGTTATCGTGTTTACACACAGACATTATTTTTCGTTTTTGGGATCAGGGAGTCGGAAAACATGAAATACCGTTAAAACTCAACATCGATTTTCTGATCGATTACATAACTACACCAATATTTCGTGTAGCTCGAGCACATAAAACACAAGTACTCCAGCTAAAAAACACAGAGTGATTCTTTACAAAAATATGCTATTCTGATTCTATCAAATTCCAATTGGGAAGGTTTAAGCTGAAAGAATTTTGATGGCTAAGTGAGAGGAACTTTTCAAGAAAACTGTAGGTGTTGTTTAAAAAATAACTTAAATTAAATGAAACTACAAACAAAGAGTGGTGCAAAGTAAGCCAAGTTAGTTCCAGTGTTACCAACAGAACCAAATATATATCATTTTCACTATTTCCTAATTGATCAATAACAAACCAATAATGTAAATTATTCTTTGTGTCGTCGTAAATTACGGCAATGGACCATCTTTATAAACAAATCGGTAATAAACGAACGGAACGTTAAGCCTATATAATTAATATAACATTCATCAATAATTATTTGTCAAAGGCTATTTCAAACTGAAATATGTGACGTGGTCTGTGATAATAGAAATTATTGTTAAATAAATTATAAATAAAATTAAAATAATTGAATTAATATTAATGACATAATAATAATATAAACAATAAATTACATTTCCTGTAGAAATTTTATAACTGGTCTTTACTAAATTTTTATTTCTACAGTAGTTTTCGAAAAGGGCCCTAAAAAAATATCAAAAGTTCAACAGGTAAAATGAATAGCATAGTAGAATTTACGAGAACAAATAATTGGGTTTATTTTCCTACATATATTATAAAATTAAAAACTAAACATTGAAACAAAAATCAAAATAAAAATCGTAAAAACTAAATTCTTAAAACTATTTCAATCCTTTTTTTAAAAAAATATTTTGGCTATTCTTCAAATCAAAGTTATATATTTTTGGGCATATATATTTTGTACATATAAATAAATAACAGTACCTTCTTTGCACCTCAATTTTAATGTTAATACACACCTACTCAGTTCATCACATCTTAAGCCTAAACAACAACTCTCTGTCCACCTTCACATCTCAACCCAGACCACACACCACAACTCCTCTACACTAATTCAAAAACAGCTGATGGCCGTGTTTTGTTTTCTACTAATTTATTTTTTTTTTTAATGCATTCATATTATTTATTTACTAATTCAGTTGCTTCTTCAATTTTATAGAAAAATAAATATAATTAATTTTTTAATATTAATAATTTAAATGTGTGTATTTTTTATAGATCACAGGTAATTAGAGGACTTTCTTATACAACCACGCTTACAGACCACACTCTCTCCCCCTACCCGTTCTCAAAATTATTTTATATTGGCATTACTGGATATATGAAAGTAATGTGTTGGCGTTACCGGTATGTTATGTTTCAATGTACAGCGTAATTCTAAGAGTGTCTTTCTTGTATCCAATAATGCCAGGAGAAGGGTGAGGGAGAGTGATGTGCAAGCGTGGTTGGTACACCACATCACATATATATATTTTTTTTTTGTTTCATTTTTATAATTTTTCATAAAAATTACTAATATTAAAAAAATATTTTATTATTCATTCTTTGAGGCGCTGTAACTTTGGATGTAGTGATTTTATCTCAAATCAGAGGACTTATTGGCGATTGGAAATTTTATAAGGAACATTTTTGGTGACTTAATTTTTCAATTGGACTAACCGTTTTCGGGTAAATCAAGGAAATATGTGTTTCAAAACAATATTTCAGGACAGTTTTCTAGATATACGTCCGACCTGCGAAAAATCTGTCTTATTTCATATAAAATATATTTCTTTACAAATATTACTTTAAAAGATTTTTGTTTAGGCCAGAAATATGAGTGGTATCGTGTAAAATGGTCCCGGAGTAAAGAAGCCTCAATTTTCGTCTGATTTCGGCAAAAATCTTAACAGATCAAAGTTAGCATATGTGACCTCTTCATTCCAAAGTTCAAAGCTAAAATCGAGCGCTCGCAATTTTCTAATCACACAGGAAGTGACAGACATTTTCGCGACAATAGTCAAAACTTATTTAGGAGACTAAACTAGTTCAAACCTCGATCTCGGATTTTCGCTGAATTACAATACTTCCTTATTCTATGGTACGGGTACCACCGCTTGCCATCCTGGGTCAGTCACCATTCTGGCCCTAGAGGCGGACTGGGTGGTTGCTTCCAAGAGGCACCATCAACTGAGGTTGGATTCGTAGTGGATGTGGTTACTGGAACCAGCACCGGAAGCCAGTCTATGGCAGATTCTGCTGCTGGGACAAGAGCGAAGTTGTGGGTGTCCCAATTTCTCCCCTATGCCAAGGAACTAATTCCACCCTAGACCAATTTCCACCCCAGTAGTATGTCCTAAATAGTTTCAGAAGGTTGGATTCTATTCTCGGCGGGTGATTTCTACCAACTAAACAACAACTTCCTTATACTAGAGATATAACAAGTAAAAAAGTATCCTATTTAATATTCACTATTATTATTTAGAGTTTCACAGTTAAAGAAACACCATCAGAGTAATGGTTATAGGTTAAGTTCTTAAGCCTATAAATAAGGTGACTAACTGTACTACTTTTTCGTTTTTTAGTGAACCGTACTCCAAAAATACTCCTTTGCAATCTTTTCTACTCCAATAATAAATATAAAAACTTCAACGATAATTGTAACTGTTTGCAACCTTTTAATCTTGTGACTAGCTGCAGTTTTAACGGTAAAGTTCAACATGCGGGACGCAAGTTATTCTGACATAAGTGCGCTCTTAGAAGACAATTCAGAACTATCGAAAAAAATTCATTCAAAGGGAAAATATGATTTCAAGAATTAAAATGATGTACCTATATAAAATAATTAAATTTATATCAATTTTTATATGTTTAAAAAAAAATATAGCCTAATCGTCGCAACTTAATGTTTTTTTTCCACAAACCCAATCACCATCCATTGAAATTCTATCCGTACTCCTTTTGTAAAAAAAATAGTTTTTTATTTATTTATTTTTTTTTTTGGCTTAATGTACGGTGTCAATGTGTTATATCTAGTTATTTACGACATCCATGGCCCCGGGAGGGAGTTCTATCTACGAAATAAAACTCACTCCCTGGATTGGAACCCGCAAACCATGGTGAGACCATACGACCAAAGCCCTACGCCCTAGCCCGCACGGCCATCATGGCCCCCTAAAAAAATAGTTGGTCACCTTATAGTTGGTTACCTTATAGTTGGTTACCTTATAGTTCACATAAGAAAATTGAAAGTTAGAAAACTAGTGTTATTACTCTAAAAGGTAATAACACTTCAGGAAACACAAAATATTTATTTAAAAAAAAAAAATTTTTGAAGACATTAAACTTTAAAATAATTAGAGGAACAAAACCATTAAACAGATAACACTTTTCTAAAAAACTAACGTTCTCAACGGTTACATGAACTTTTCTGCGGTTAGGCTTGCATTATTTTTATTATCTCCAACGGTATTTCTAGCCAATTTCTTTGGAACGCCTTATTTTTTTTTGGTTGAGGTACAAACGAAATAAAAAAAAAAAAAGTTCGATTTTTGAAAGTTGGGTGCTAAATTCACAAAGGTGAAAGGTAGACTTGTCAGTGTCTTGTTTTATGTTTATTGTTTCGGAGTTTTGAAGTGAACACAATGCAGTGGGGTTGGGGAGCATCGACCTTGAAATACCGGGAAAATATTGTGTTCAATGCGCCCCGCGCCCGGATCCCCAATACATATTTCGTATTTTTCTGTTTCCGTTTCATCTGTTCATCCAATTTTGATTCTGAAAAAAGATTTGAACTCTTTGAACCGTCTACTTTCGTCGCCCTACCTATAATTTTTAAAAAGGAAAAAGATAACATGTAAAAAAATTTATAAAAATGATATAAGAAATTTAGAATTTTTCAATAAAAAAACGGAGCGTCATATCAATTCTACATTAATTTGGAGTACAAAGAAAAAAATACTTTTCATTAAATTTAGAGCGCAACGTGATGGCCGAGCTGAGAACTAAAACATGGACATCTAACCTTAATATCACAATTTATATCTTCCTATTAATTTACAGTGTAATATTTCTAATGTTTCTTTATTATAAGTTTATTAATTTATTGAAGGACAACACAACAGCTTAAACATGATATATGCGGACCCCCAAAGACTTGTTAATACGTGAAGGAATTAAACATTGGGTAATATTTCTACTATGGCTGCCCAGTTGTGACTGAGATTTCTGGCCTAAATACCATCAGACAATTGAAGTGATATAACCTGAACCAGTGAAAGTTATATTGGTCACCATATTTGCAAGGGCCTAACGTCCACCTGTAAGGAAGACGGTACTCTCATTATTACAGGCTGCCACATTTTTATTATGTTAATTAGTTTTAAAACGTTCTCATTGACTGAGGTCTCTACTTTCACACGACCAGTTCCATGTCTGTTTGTGTCTATGTAACATAATATCTGATTTTCACCAAATTTGGCCTAAATGTTCATTAGAACCGTGGATAGAGAGTGCCCTATATATTTTGGTTATCATCCAACGAAAAATTACTTAACAAAAAAAAAAGTTAGTGTTAAATTTAATAACTTATACCAGATATTAATTATTAATGCAAACATTCTTTACTTTCCCAGCTATACGAAGTATAGGAGAAGTTATGTAATTGGTCAAAAATTCGAAGCTGAGTTTTCAACGGAATTTTATGTTTTCCGACCTCCAGATTCCAAAAATGAAGGAAAATAATGTCTGTCTATCTGTGAACACGATAACACCCGATAGAATGAATGTATCGACATGACATTTTATATGTGAATCCAGAACACTCTAACAACATCTATGGATTTTCAGCCAAATCGACCAAAGGAAAGGGAGGGTTAAAGAAGAGACTTAACAAAAAAACTCTAATAACTGCCAATAGAATGAACTGTATCGACACGAAATTTAATATGTGTGAACAGAACCCCGTAAAGACAACACCAACAGATTTTCAGTCAAATCGGCCAAAGGGAAGGGGTGATTTTGGCTCAATCTACACCTAATTCTCAATGTTCATAATTTTTTTCAGATAGGAGGATCCTTTTGGTGAGGGGGACACCAAATTATAAGCGTTTTCCCGAAAAATGTTTTAAAAAATGCATAACAAAAAATCATATATTGTTGTATTCCTGCTTCAATAAGCTTACATTTGACATCTTACACGATGCCCTTGAAAAAATACTTATTTTTCCCATTCCCAATTTATCCCCTGAACTTAATCTACACAATCAAAATTCAACTTTTTATACTTCACGTCTATAATTGCGCCACCTCACTCTATCTCTGTGTTAAATTTCAAATTTTTACGTCGAATAGTTCAGAGAAAATCGCCTGTGACGGACACCGAGTGATTCCGTAAGTGTTCCGTATTGCTAATTTTGACACGGAACACTTAAAAATGTAGTAAGAAATTACATTTCTATTGCGGTAAGTAATGTACAGGGGCGCAGCCAGGATTATGAGCAAGGGGGGGGGGCAGGGGGGGGCAAAGTTAGGCTATGAGGGTGGGGGGTATAGACTCCCGGGGGCACAGCCCGCAGTTTCCGTGGTTAGCGTTGCAGACTTTTTGTTATTAATTTGGGAGACTCGGACCTCTAGGAGCTCCCCCTGAGGGAGGTAACCATTGACTGTAATACTTAAGTTGACTTTACATGAGCAGCAAAAATGCAAAGCGCAGCACCAATAAATGCAAGCTATGGTTGCTGTGCTTTTAGAATTAAATGACTCACATCCAATAGAGTGCATTTGCTGCTGCTGCGCTTCCATTTTTACTGCGCATGTAAAATCAGCTTTAAGAGTATAAAGTATAACATAAATGACGATTTTGCGTGAGGAAATGAAATGATCGAATTCATGTATATTTAAATAAATGTAATATGACTTGTTTTGTAAATGTACATTTATGTAACAGCTTATTGCTGATTTAGGAATCAGACGCACGGGAAATTTGAAGATCCTATTGGTAACTTGCAAGCAATCCATTTT
The DNA here is from genome assembly GCA_963662175.1 of Aradus depressus. NCBI lineage: Eukaryota > Metazoa > Arthropoda > Insecta > Hemiptera > Aradidae > Aradus > Aradus depressus. The sequence goes on from OY759223.1 coordinate 31,913,105, forward strand.
TATTGAAAACGATTTTTTTAGTTAATTTAATTTTTATCTTGGTTTTTTGCTCTGGCCAGGTGGGGGGGGGGGAGGGGGGTACGCGCCCCCCCTGCCCCCGGCTACACCCTAGTAATGTAGATAATTAAAGTTTAAAACCAACAAATTTCAAACTATTAACGTTTAGTCTCCAGTATTAAAACTTGTTTCTTGTTTTTACTTTTTCATTTTAGATATTGTGTGATTTTTTTAAATAAAAAGAATTTGCGATAAATAAAACACAATATATGAAAATATTGTATTATACTTTTAGTTGCAGATAATCCATTACAACATAATTCTGCGACAAAGAAAGAGAGGGCTGAACAATTGTATCTTAATACATTTATTTATAATAACAATCTGAAAACCCATAGCATTTAAGGGCCTAGCTCCCTCAAAAAATAGGTTTCCCCTTATAAGAACCTACCTAGTATTTGTTATATTGACGTCGTGTTTTTCATTAAAAAAACCAATCAATCTTTTATGGTTTCAACAGAAAATTAATACAAAGTTCGAAGATTTTACACGAGCAGATTTCTGAAACCTTACCTACAATATTTCGAGTACCTCCATATCATCAAGGTGAGTAATAGTTCTCAGTGCGACCGGTGCGGGAGCGCAGAGGATATGGACCACGTGATAATGAAGTGTCTGAAGTACGAGGAGACGAGACGAAAGTATCCAGATCTCAACCGGACGGACACCCTGCAGGTTTGCCTGAACAACCCCGTCAAAGACAAATATAAAAAACTAACAGACTTTCTTAGAGACATTGAAATAGTAATTTAATTTATTTATTTTTTATTTATTTATTTATTTTTTCTTTACAATTCATTACTGTACTTATAATTTTTACTGTTGATTCCTTGTTGTTTTCACATGACAGTATAGCTGGTAATTGAGCTGTTGTCAATAAATAAATTTAAAAAATAAAAAAAATATTTCGTGTCAATTTATTCACTTCGTCGGTAGTGATCTGCTTCAGAGATGGTTTCTTTGCCACTTTTTTACATTCACTGTTGGGGAACATACAATTTTAGTGACCACTCAACATAAGTAGAATTATTTGCACTTGTCCAGTTATCGATTATGGATCTTTGCTTGATTCACCCCAAAACGTTTAGTCCTATCCAAACATTGGTTCCAACGGAAAATGTTCCACGACAGCTTCCCATAATAACATGTCTGAAAGGTATCTGTACCTACATTGTTAGCCAAACCGGATGTTTAGTCTGCTGTCAAAGAGGTTACATGTGTTTTGGTACAAATAATTTATGGTTTCCAGATTTACTTTGTGAAGCTCAATTCTAGGAATAGATAATTAAAATACACAATTTCTTTGTCAAACTTCACTGTATATTCTCAAATACTCAACTAGTTTCGCCGTGTTAAGGCATTATCAAGAATCACTTACATACTGACAGAATTGGTTGACAGGGTAGAAGGTACAGTTATTGAGGGGGTTTTTAGGTAATGACGGGGAATCCCTTGTTTTTGTTACTCTATACATTCCAATAAACAGATATTTACAAGATAATAATAAATATAAAATTAAAAAGAAAGAAATATATATATATATATATATATATATATATATATATATATATATATATATATATATATATATATATATATATAAAATCTAATAAAGCGAATCTAACAGTAAAGTGTTGGTATTTATATAGGTATGACTCATGAATTATATAAATGTAAAATATAATAAATATTAAAGTGAATAAAAACAAATACATAGAATTTAAAGACAAATTAAAACATCAAATGAAAAATATAGTATTCTCTGAATGTCAGTCGGCAAAACATTTCCACAATCATCAGACTCTTAGCTACTTGATATTTAAATTAAGAAGGGAGGAATGGTTCAGTTCTATTTGTTCATTTAGCATTACAATATCGTTATTTTTGTTCAGTTTATTTATTTCTACCGCTTCCAGTAAATTCAAAAGTGGACCTTTTTGGCAGATATGTATTATAGTTGGTTTGTGTTGTGTGTCTATGGTATGTCCTGTTTCTGTGAGATGTTGGTGAAATGAGGAAGTGTTAGAGTTTGTATTTCTTGTGTGTTCCCTGTATCTAATCTTAAAGGATCTCCCTGTCTGTCCCGCGTATTTGGCATTACATTCTGGGCATTCCAATTGATACACTCCACATTTATCCATTAAATCTATTTTCTCTTTTGAATTAAATAATATTCTACCCAGATTGGGGTTGGATTTGAAGGCTGGATTTATGTTATGCTTACTTAATTTCTTTTTTATTATTTGGGATAATATACCAGTGTAAGGGATAGAGTAATAATTACATTTTTCTGTTTGTGGTTTAGGGTAGATATTATGATAAGTTATCTGTTTTAATTTACTAGATATTAGTTTGTCTATTATACTGGTATTAAAGTTATTGCCTGCTGCAATTTGCTTTAATTTGGCTATTTCTTGTTTTTTGTTTGTGTTCGTTAGAGGCAATGAGAAGCATCTATGTATCATGGACTTGAAGTATGCATATTTGTGAGATTCCGGGGCGTAAGAGTCATTGGGGATTATGGCGTCCGTGTAAGTGTCTTTTCTGTATATGTTAAATAGGAAGGAATTGTCTTGTCTTGTTATTGTTAGGTCTAGAAAGTTTATTTTGTTCTGTTCGTTCTCTATTTCTACAGTAAATTTAATATTTTTGTGGAGGTTATTAATAATATGTGTTTTGGTACGATCGGCGTTTATTTATTTGTTTACAAAATGGATCAGAGAATTTGCATTACATTTTGCTTTAAGAATGGAATAAAGTGCAGCAAAGTTTCAGAAATGTTAAATATTCCTTTTGGTGAGTCTGCTATAGGAACACTGGATAGGAATCATTTATCTTCATTTTTTTCCCATGTTTGCTGTTGAAATTGGTTATTAATGCTATGCTAAAATGAACAACTTGATTACACTTCGTTAATATGATGTATAGGGGAAGTTATCTAATTGATAAATAATTTTATATTGAGTCTTCACCAAAATTTTATGTTCCCCAACAGTGAATGTAACATCCGTTGGAACCAAAGTTGGCAGTTCATCAACGTCACACGGGAAGCTCACTTCACTTGGTCTACTTACTGGTTTACAAAAAGTTCCACATATTTCCAGGTAACAGTTCTACTGAATATTTCGTAACAATTACTCCTATCTTATTACTTTGCCTTCCTTCCCGTTCTAATTAATCAACTTCCTTTCTAATTTAGCAGTAATTGCTAGAAATAATTGCAGAAAGTTGCACATCTTATCCCTGCAGTAATCAAGAGTTTAATTAACATGCAATTTGTATACGATATATTTTAATTACATTAAAAGGAACTCAGAAGGCTGAACGAACATCTAAGTCGGTTCAATCACCTCAAGAGTTGCGGTGTTACCTACCTCATTTTACATAACTTTTGAATGAGTCGTATAGGTGATACCAAGTGGACCACTCCCAAAAATTCAGATATCACTCATTTTCTCTTACTTAGATGATTTGAAATTTTTTCCAGTTAAAAATAGACTATTTTTACAACTTCTCCACATTATTTTCTCTGTGGGGATTAATGGAAAAAAAAAAAAATTCATTTTGTTTACACAATTGGGAGCCGCTTTATCGGGTTTAATCCTTTAAAGAAATCAGAGTTGAGTTTCGTTGTTGGGTGATGGCACGTAGTGTTGGGTGATGTCACTACCCTATGTTGAGCAGAACGTTTAAGGATGCTAGGAAATTTGCTAATTCAATGTTTTATTTAACGTTTTTGTGAACTTTTGTTTGTTTAAACACGTAAACAAATTGTCTCAAAAAAATTTACCTTTTTATTATTTGAAAAGTTATTTATACCCATAAAAGTGAGCAAAATTACTTACTTTTTACCCAAGTTACGGGTGAGAATGAAGCCCAACATCAACTCGACCGAAAAACCGGTCAACACGAAAAATGGACTCACGGATAACCTCAAAGCACGACTGAACAATACAGGTAACCCAGATCAGTCGAACTCACCCCGACTAGTGAGCCAGCCGAAGAGACCCTGTCCCCCAGAAGAAGACATGGAGTTCCCAGCACTCCCGGAGTCAGCCATGCAGCTAGACGGAGAGCCCTCACCGGGGGCCAGCCACACCCAGCCCAAGCGGAACAGGTACGCAATTCATTCCACTATACCCACGTACAACACATTCGCGCCATTCGCAGCACTCATCACCTACCAACACACTAACAATACCACCCCACAGACCGAAAAACAACTTAAAATCCCCCCAATTTTCCTTTGTGAAGCCGACGATTTTCAAAAAGTACTGACAGACATTAAAAGTATCACAACATCTCCCTTCGAAACAAAACAATGCCACAAAAAAATTAAAATATCCCTTATGACATCTGAAGACTTTAGGAAACTGACCAAATTTTACCAAACAAATGACGTAAAATACTATACATTCCTGAACCCCGAGGATAGGAAACTTTCCGTTGTTATCCGAGGGGTTCCATACTCCCTGACTGAAACCGAAATACAAGACGAACTAACCCCGACATACCCAGTCCTCAGTGTAACAAGACTACTGAACAAGGGCAAAGGCCCCACTCCACTGTGTGCTGTCGAGCTCCAGAATACTCCGGAGGGGAAAGCGATTTTTCAATTATCTCGTCTCTTTTACACTATAGTGACTGTCGAACCGCGGAAGAGGTCTCAACGCATTGTGCAGTGCACGAATTGCCAGCAAGTGGGACATAGACGAAGACAAATGCGAAATCCTGGCAACACACCTCGAACAAAAGTACCGCACACACGACACTGCTAACACAGACATGAACACCACAGTACACACATATCTATCCATACCGCCACAAACTGTTGAAAATTTCATCAAGTTCACCCTCCACACTCCCTCAGAAATCACAACATTAATAACAAACTTAGCAAACAACAAGGCCCCCGGTGAGGATCTCATTCCGAACATATTGCTGAAGAAGCTGCCACCCAAGAGTATAGCCTTTCTAACCGGTCTGTTCAACGCATGCCTGCGATGCAGCTATTTTCCTCGAAATTGGAAAAACGCGGTTGTAATCGTCTTCCATAAACATGGTAAGCCCAAGCAAGAGCCGGACAGCTATCGGCCTATAAGCCTTCTGAACTCGTTGTCGAAGATCTTCGAACGACTAATATTGAGAAGACTGGGTTCTCACCTGGAAAGCGCAGGAATTGTTCCAGCTCACCAGTTCGGTTTCAAACATAATCATTCATCTGTGCACCAGCTACAGAGGGTCTCGGAAAAGATTGTGAATGGTTTCGAACAGAAGACATATACAACCTCTGTCTTTTTAGATGTAGCTTCCGCGTTCGACTCGGTGTGGCATGAAGGTCTCCGCTATAAGCTGAGGGAGACATGGGCTCCACAGTGACATGGGCTCCAGCTCCCCTCCTCTTCAGCTTATACTGCTGCGACATCCCCGAGCCATGTAATACCACTCTAGCACTATACGCAGACGACATACTACTTATGTGTCAACATGAAGACCTCCAGACAGCAGTTGACATGTTACAAACTTCTCTCAACCACGTCTCCAGCTGGTTTGCTCCATGGAAGCTTCAGTTGAACGCCAGTAAAACAGAAGCGAAAATGTTTGCCCTTCGCCGATTTTTTACAGAGGACCAGAGTAGGCTGCGGGTTGACGGACTTCCCATTCCATGGAACCCTAAAGATCAGGCTGTCCGGTACCTTGGTGTATTCTTAGACACACGGCTCACATGGAAACTTCACATCAACACAAAACTCACACAAGCATACACCCGTTTAAAACATCTCTATCCACTCATTAACCGCAACACACCCCTCAAACACTTTTGCACACTGCTCCTGTACAAAGCGTTACTTCTCCCATTGTTAACATACGCCTGTCCAATATGGCATGGCGCCAGTCCTTCACTCACAACACGACTACAAACATTTCAGAACAAAATTCTTCGTGTGTCTCTGAATGCAACATGGTTTATCCGAAACAGCCAACTCCATGAGGAACTGGGAGTTCCTTGGGTCGCAGCCTATTTAAGGTCCTTAGTAGGTAACTACCACGGAAGACGGCCTGTGTTCTGGAGCAGCCCACTACAATCTTGGCCAGCCTACTCTCCACAGAAGGCTCAAACCAAGATTATACCAAGACATTATTATTAATTAATTTCATTTTATATTTTCCATTTTATACTTTGTGTGAAGAACCAAGATGTTCTGGTCCAAATAAAGTGTGTTGTTGTTGTTAAAGAAATCAAGATTCATCTTTCACCATCAGTCCTCATTTAGCCAGAGCACTAGACATTTTTTTTTTTTTAATGCCGTTACGTTGACTTACTGTTGAAGAACTAGGGAGGGCTTTGGCTCTTTTAGAGTTAGGCCATTCTCAGCGTGATGTTGGCCGTGGATGTTGGAAGATCATGGTCACCATACCAGAGAACAGGTACTACTCAATACACTCATGGAGGAGGCCGAGTTCGAAAAACTACCCCTCAGCAAGACCGATATTTAAAAGTCCAGACCACTAGGCAACGAGGTTTAACAGCTCGACAACTGCAAAGCTCTTTTGTGGATGCAACAGGGTTCCGCATTCGGTTTGAGGGCAAGAAGACCAGCGAGGAGGTGTTTTTAAACGAGACAATATAAAGCAGCGCGTCTCTTATGGGCTCGTGAACATGTTGATTGGACTGATGAGGACTGGGACCGTTGTTTATTTACTGACGAATCGAAATTTGTTCTCCGTCATCATGATAGATGTTTTAGAGTGTGGAGAGATTTAACGCAGATATGACTGAGCCAGTACGCTCTTATGGAGGAGGCTCAATAATCGTCTGGGCAGAGATATCGAGTAATCGAAAAACTCAGCTGATATTGTTCAGGAATGAACAAGTGACCGCACAAACGTACCTGGACAATGTCATCAGACCTGTTCTTGACTCTTTATCCAATTTATCTCCCTATAACCAACCAATCTAAGTCATTTGTTTTGGGCCACTTGAAGAGTTCTCAATTATTGTATAATTTTACCTCTTTAAATGCGACTGGTATAATAAACTCTTCTTCTTCTTCTTCTTCTTCTATAATCTTTATTTAAAGTCAAGGTTATAAGGAGAGGACACTCTCAGTGCCGAAAGCTTGTCTCCCTTGTTCTCTGTTACTGTCCTTTGTTCTCTGACTTATACAAATACATTTTTCCTATTCTTGCGCAGATAAATGTGACTATTTACTCTTCTTCTATTCTAAAATGAACATTCAACAAAAATTGAGTGGACAGATATGGGATCATATTTTCTTAAAATTACCCTTATCTAAGAAATGACCATCAGATACTACTGACGCATTTTACGTGGCCTTTCAGTGTGTGAATTTTTAGTAAGTTGTTTTTTATTTTTATTATTTTATGTTTTTGCAGTTTAGTGGCCAGTTGCGGAGGTGTCATACTTTGTTTGATGATATGACATCTGCTGGTTGCCAAATCCAGCGAATATGGCAACATAATCTCAGAGTTTTGCAACATGTTGCTGTTTGTAACATCTCTTCTAACAGGTAAACAACATTTGTGTTTATATTGGATTTTCAACGTAATATTTATTACTTTATAATCTGATTTTAATGTTGTTGTTTTATAGAAATCGTAAATACGTACGAAATTTCAGGGCAGTACCTGAGTTAAATCGACGTTGAGATGCAGGACCCCAAACATTGCCAATGTCTTGCTCGCACCCTCTTTCTGATGAAAACCACTATAATGGGACATATGGGGATATTGCACACATTTTTATGTATAGTCTAATTAAATAATCTAATTACTTTGGGGGCGCCGCTAGCTGAGTGGTATGCTTGCTTGCTTACTGAGCTCAAGATAGCGGGGTCGAAACCCGTCCGAGGCTCTTAAGATTTTTATATGGGAGGTGAAAAAACCTTGAGCAGAGACGTGAATAGAAATATAGGGTAAGCAACATTTTGGATTCCCACAGTAGAATCGATAAAAGAGCGCTCTGGTAGTAGGCGACACGACCTCGAACTTAAAAGCCCGGGCATGAGTCACAGTAACTAACTCTAAATAAATATAATTAATTAATATGAAGATGGCTGATGTAGTGAGAAGTGATTATTTCGCAGGATGTCAAATATAAGGTAGTCTGACCTCTCACAGATTTTTATTTAAGTAATGCTAGCCGGCTTTCGAGGTCTCCCTCATCATCAGGCAGTCTGATAAAAAATTTTGAATAAAACTAAACAATAAAAATAAATAAATAACAATCTACAACAACAAACGTTAACAATTTAAAATATCATGGATGGGGACAGACGAGTTATTCCTGTCCACCATCTGAGTCACAACCGTTGTGACTCAGATGGTGGACAGGAATAACTCGTCTGTCCCCATCCATGATATTTTAAATTGTTAACGTTTGTTGTTGTAGATTGTTATTTATTTATTTTTATTGTTTAGTTTTATTCAAAATTTTTTATCAGACTGCCTGATGATGAGGGAGACCTCGAAAGCCGGCTAGCATTACTTAAATAAAAATCTGTGAGAGGTCAGACTACCTTATATTTGACATCCTGCGATATAATTAATTATTATTTTTTATTCTGTATGTATTAATTATAATTTTTTTAATTGTCATAATTTTTTTTTTCTTTTTTTTCTACATTTTGCACATTGAGACCTGAGTTCGGGACATAAGAACGTTCCGAGATGTCGTCGTGAAGAAGAGACTTCTGCGAAAAATATTGTCATAATGTAAACTATAATTAAAAACTTTATCAGATAAAATAGTAGATTCTACTGTATTTATTAATACAGTAGAGTGCCGCTAATCCGGGCTAGATGGGACCGAACCCCGTCCGGATCACCGAAAGTCCGCATTAAACGGAATTTGCTGTAAATGCACAAGATAAATATTTTAGCGACTTTTTTTTCTCCTAAATACACCTTTTCCTTCAGCTTAATTTTATTTTCAATACTACATAATGTATAATATACAAAAACGTTTTGAGTTTTAATTGCAAAGATGTTTTATTTTGTTAACTCTATCTCAGTTCGTAGGTCGAAAACTTAGATCTACATACATATTATGTATGTTAACAAAATAAAACATCTTTGCAATTAAAACTCAAAATTTATTTATTGTACAGTACTGTACAAAACAAACCACGGTACGTTAATGTTATAATGTAAAAATTAAGAATTTTAAAAACGAAATATGTTAACGTTAAATTCTGAACAGTAAATTCTAAAATAAAACAATGTACAGTACGTAATGAAAACAAGAATAATATTTTTAGACTCACTGAAAAAAGTCCGTAATGTTCTTTTGCTTTAAAGAAGACCGACGTCGTTTTGCCGTACGATCTTGTAGGCGCCTCAAGGTCAGTAGTCAAACCCTCTCTTTGAATTATTTTCGTACTTACCGCTCGCTAAATTAAATTTTTAGTTTACTAAATCTTAATTATTAAAAAAAAAAAAATCCGTCCGGATTAGCGGGACTCTACTGTATTAATATTTTCATACTCATTTATTTTCTATAAATTATTTATTCACTTTATTTTATAGTTTACTGTTATTCTTATTACTAATCACATGTATTCACTTTAAGATTTATTAACTGTTTATAAATCTAATTCGTTAATAAATCTTAGATTTATCTAATTCATTGAACATCGTGAGGTTGCTGTTAGGTCAGAGGTAGCGAGCTTGTCTGCTGAGCTCAAGATCGCTGATTCGAAACCCGACCTCTTAGTTTTTCTGTCTGGTAGGTAAAAAAAAAATATATTGAGCACACTGTTCTTTAGGAGCCTCACAGGTACTCGTTAAAAATCCCTTACCCTAGGTAAATAAACCAGAGTAGGAAAAGTTGAGCACTCCCACTGTATAGTTGAGCTCATGTCCACCACAGCGACGAAGTAGGTTCTCGTAATTAAAGCCCGGGCATGAGTCACAATAACCAACTAACCATAAAGCATCTTGATGTATACATTTTTAAGACTTATCAATTCTTACATCCAATTTAATCTTTTCCAATTCGTAAACATGTTTCATATGGTATTGCGCTCAAATACTACTTTTACAAGAAGGCCCATAAAGCCAGATGGAGAGAAAGTTCTCATCAGGATTGTGAAGATATTGGTACTTTGATTTGTTTTATGTTTCAAGTGAGTGGTCGTGGTCGGTCTATCTACATAAGAGGTGGATAACGGTCCTCATTGACCCACTGCAGTCCAGGCAGGCTGCCTGGAGTCCGGTTCACTTTATAGAGGTCACATCGTCTTAGTCGCTTAGCTCCCAGGTTATACAGTTTTTTTCTTCTATAGTTAGTTGACTCATGCCCGGGCTTTAACTACTAGGTTATATCGCCTACTACTAGAGCGCTTTTTTGCCGCTCTGTTCATGGGCGTAGCCAGGGGGGGGGCAGGGGGGGGCACGCGCCCCCCCTGGTCAGAGAAATAAAAATATAAAAATTAAATAAACTAAAAAAATAGTTTTTATTAAAAATGCATTGCTTGCAAGTTACCATAGGATCATCAAATTTCCCGTTCTTCTGACTCCTAAATCAGCAATCAGTTGTTGTAAGTGCAGGCCGCAGGCCATGTGCTGTAACTGTTCACTGTGTTTGTGTTCACGTGACAGTTGTAACCTAATAGTCCAAGCTCCCATGGCACAAAAAGAAGGTACCCCATCAAACATCTCAAATTTTAAAGGTGAAAATGCTTGGAAAACATGTAAAAAAACATTTTACCTCCGTCAGACTAGAAAAAATGTATTAATTGATATGTTAAATTAATTTTTGAAATTAGCTAAAAAAATGAATTTACTTTTTAACCCCCCCCCCCCCCCCCTCTGTAACCTAACTTTGCCCCCCCCCCCCCCCTGCTCAAAATACTGGCTACGCCCCTGGCTCTGCTGGACATGAGCCCGACTCTACTTTGGGAGTCCTATATTTTGCCAAACCAGGTTTATTTAACTAGGGTAGGGGTCTTTAACGAGTATCTGACATCGTACAGGCTCAGGACCATGCCGACCAAGGACGGCATGCTTAAGGTTCTCTCACCTTCCAGATAAACAACCTAAGGGCCTCGGCCGGGTTTCGAACCTGCAATCTTGAGCTCAGTAGACGAGCACGCTACCTCTGAGCTATGGGCAAAACAACATAACTTGGTTGTGTATGGAGATTTGTATTTTTATATAGAATATTTTTATCAAATCTAAGTAAGGCCGTTAGTTTATTTTATATGGGAGGTAAAATAAACTTAAGGACATCGCCCTTCGGATGGGACGTTACGATGTCAGGTATTTGTTATAGACCCTTGTCTTAGAGGTGAATGAGAATTTAGGGGAGGCAAAATTTAGGACTCCCACAGTAGAGTCGGGCTCATGTCCACCAGAGTGACGAAAGAGCGCTCTGGTAGTAGGCGATATGACCTCGTAGTTAAAGCTCATGAGTTATAATAACTAACTGAAAGCTAAACGAAGAAAAATAAATAAATTAAAATAAAGTCATATTATCTATATTTGTCAAAAATTTCATTATGGTTTTTACCAATTGTAGATATACCCAATAACATATAAAAAAAAGTCTACCAATCCCTTGGCTATTATAGCCAAGCTTAGTCCGCGAAAAGTAACTTCGCGAACTTGAGGTGTTTTCAAAATGTACAGTAGAACCTCGATTAACCGTGGTGTGTAAGCATTAAGTATAGGTTCTTAGAAACTTAGAGACAGAAGAGTGACAATGATGACAGTTATGGCGCTAAAGAAGAAAACATTCAGACAAGTCAAGCAATGGAATCAGTTCATGTCCTCCTCAACTTCTGCAAAAAGGAAAATTTTGACTTCCATGACGTCATGAATTTGAGAAAAATTAGAACTGAAGTAAGGAAAATCATTTCAAACCGTAAAAAACAAAGAAGGATTACTTCATATTTCAAGCCCTGATAACTTTATAACATTACAATGTACACATATATGTATGTAATTCCTTTAAATAAAAAGTGTTTCGATTAACCGTGTTTTTCATTTATCCGTGTGACCTCTCCCCCCCCCCCCCCCCATTACTTCGGATAAACGAGGTTCTATTGTATTTTTGCTACATTTACCGACAATTGACGCGACTGTACGGAGTTGCTCCATTCCTAATCCAAGCATATTGCATCAAGTACATAAGAAGCCACCCTAATTGATGTCATCGTTGTTAAAAAAAAAAAAAGTGGAATAAACAAACTTTCTTCATTCTTCAAAAAAAACAAAAAATGTTAACACTCAAAAAAGAAGGGAGGTAGTGTTGTTTTTCAATATATTTGGTAATTTGAATGATTACTGGCGTAACACGGAGGGGGGGGGGGGGGGGGTGTTGACCTATAAAATATGTGTTTTCCCAACTTTGTGAGATGTCGTATTGGACAGGACATATGAGCGACCAACACTGACACGATGACACGCTCGTCATTGTGTCCCCTTCAGTCTGTTCAAGGGTATCAACCTAGTTATCAACAATACAAAGTATCTACCCTCGTTTATGTTCACTTAATCGTATTACAAAGAAATTATATGGAAATTGCAATTATATTCATTGTTTTGGAGCCTTGAAACTGTTCCTTCACTTTAAATGTGATTCTGTTGTCTTGTTTCAGCTGCATGTTGCTGGTTTTATTGATCACCAAGGTCATCGGGCCTTGGAGGGAGGGAGAGTTAGGTTCACGACAATTCACACATCACAGACCAGACTAGGACTGAATCACGACTAGACTGCCAATGGATCATGACCAGACTGCCAATGGATCATGACCAGACTGCCAATGGATCACGACCAGACTGCCAATGGACCACGACCAGACTGCCAATGGACTACGACCAGACTGGGACTGAATCACGACTAGACTGGGAATGGATCACGACCAGACTGCCAATGGACTACGACCAGACTGTGTATGGTCTCTTCTGAAACCTATCCAGGCGGTCCTTGTCTAGCCCCGTATGTATGAATCACCAACCGACCGTCTATAAGCTGTCGAGACTTTTGTACATTGAAAAATGAGAGATGAAATTAAGCTTTAACCATGAGCTATTTTCTTGCTCTGGTAGACATGAGCCCGACTCTAATTTGGGAGTCCTAAATTTTGCCGACCCTAAATTTTTATTCATCTAGGATAGGGGTGTTTAACGAGTACCTGACATCAGGACCATCGCTTAACGTCCCATCCGAAGGACGGCATGCTCAAGGAGCTACCGGCACCCTCTATTATTATTATATGTGAAGGCCGTTAGAGCCTTCAGAAACTTCAAATCCTGCTTTTGCCTGCGGTGTTTATAGGTTAGGTTAGGTTAGGTTTTATGACTCATGCCCGGGCTTTAACTACGAGGTCATATCGCCTACTACCAGAGCGCTCTATCGTCACTCTGGTGGACATGAGCCCGACTCTACTATGGGAGTCCTAAATTTTGCCTACCCTAAATTTTTGTTCACCTAGGGCAGGGGTCTTTAACGAGTACCTGACATCGTACAGGCTCGGGACCATCGCTTAACGTCCCATCCGAAGGACGGCGTGCTTAAGTTTATTTTACCTCCCAGATAAAATAAACTAAGGGCATCGGTCGGGCTACGAACCCACAACCTTGAGCTCAGAAGTCAAGCACGCATACCATTGAGCTACCGGCGTCCTCGTGGTGTTTATATTTAAAAGATTAATAATTATTAGGAAAAATAATTATATTTTTACAATAATTATTTGATTTTGATACCAGGAAGATAATCGAATAATTATACATTGCTCCGCAACTCATACAGGATTTTTTTAATGTATATATTATCACCATACTTTTTGAAAACAATAGATACCATTTAAAAAAATTAACAAAAAATGTATTTTGGGCCTTATGTGCAATGCCTATTAGCCATGCCACTTATAAATGTGTTATCTAGTTATTTACGACATCTATGGCCCCGGGAGGGGGAGTTCTAACTACGAAATGAAACTCACTCTCGGACGAGATTCGAACCCGCAAACCATGGTGAGTCCATGCGACCAAAGCCCCACCCTCTAGCCCTCACGGCCACCATGGCCTCAAAAAATTAAGGGATTTTATTCGGAAACAGATTTTTTTCCCTATTTTTCAAAAATAATAAAATAAACATGTATAAAAACACTATTTATTTGTTTGACAGAATTCCTCCAGAGATATCTTCTAAGGTCTGTTGGAATTCCTCCAGAGATATCTTCTAAGGTCTGTTGGAATTCCTCCAGAGATATCTTCTAAGGTCTGTTGGAATTCCTCCAGAGATATCTTCTAAGGTCTGTTGGAATTCCTCCAGAGATATCTTCTAAGGTCTGTTGGAATTCCTCCAGAGATATCTTCTAAGGTCTGTTGGAATTCCTCCAGAGATATCTTCTAAGGTCTGTTGGAATTCCTCCAGAGATATCTTCTAAGGTCTGTTGGAATTCCTCCAGAGATATCTTCTAAGGTCTGTTGGAATTCCTCCAGAGATATCTTCTAAGGTCTGTTGGAATTCCTCCAGAGATATCTTCTAAGGTCTGTTGGAATTCCTCCAGAGATATCTTCTAAGGTCTGTTGGAATTCCTCCAGAGATATCTTCTAAGGTCTGTTGGAATTCCTCCAGAGATATCTTCTAAGGTCTGTTGGAATTCCTCCAGAGATATCTTCTAAGGTCTGTTGGAATTACTTTTTGGTTAATAATATTTATTATGATTTACTCATTTATTATGTTTCTACTGATTTATTTATTTTATTTTATTTTATTGTTATTATTTTTGTTTTGTTTTCTTTTCTATATTTTGAGAAAGTTCCCGAAATAGCATCGTTTTCCCGAAAAGTAAATTTGAAAGTTGAGTGAAGTTAAATATTTAACTAGTAAACTGAAATATCATGATCTTTCAAATGATGTATGTAGACGAATTCGCTCTAAAATTAAATAACAAAAAATTTGGAAGCATTTTTGAAAAATATCTAAAACCGAAAGAATCTCAAAACTGGTTGGGAATAGTCCCATGGTCTAAAAGGACTTTTACTTTCCCAGCTATACGAAGTATAGGAGAAGTTATGTAATCGGTCAAAACTTCGATGCTAAGTTTTCAACGGAATTTCATGTTTTCCTATCTCTAGATTCCAAATATATAAAAAAAAAATTCTGTCTGTGAACACAATAACTCTCGATAGAATGAATATATCGACACGAAATTTTATATGTGAATCCAGAACCCACTAACCAAGACATATTTTGTTTTT
Source organism: Aradus depressus (assembly GCA_963662175.1). Classification (NCBI taxonomy): domain Eukaryota; kingdom Metazoa; phylum Arthropoda; class Insecta; order Hemiptera; family Aradidae; genus Aradus; species Aradus depressus. The sequence goes on from OY759223.1 coordinate 31,928,396, forward strand.
TAGCCAAAGCGACCAAAGGGAAGGAAGGATTAGGGGGTGGCTTAATATAAAAACTCTAATAATTACCGACAGAATGAATGAATAGACAACACCTATCGAATTTCAGTCATATCGGTCAAAAGAGAGGAGGGGGTGAGGGGAGCGGCTCAATTTAATAAATTTATCGGCACAACATTTAGTATGAGGTTTTAGGAGCCCCTATGTAAGTCGACTATTGAATATTATCGCAAACGGTCGACTCGTTTTGGAGGAGGAGCGAAAGTTAATTTGTTCTGTGGTACATTACGACTTTTTTTTTTGTTGAGAAAATGACCTCAGAAATCATCCCTTAATTATTTTTACTAGGGTCGCTAGTCACCCTGTATAGATTTCGTGTCACTGCTACCCCTTTTATAACCACTGTATTAGTAATTTTAATTAGGTTAATTAATACAAAAAATAAATTTGAATTGAATGCTAAATCCTGATATCTTGTATTAAAATCTGTTACAATAATATGTGTAACAAAATGATAATTTAAGTCCTAATATGGAAAATTAAGATTCACCTCTCCTTTGAAGATGCATCCATCGGGAAAGGTCGGCTCAAGGAGGAGGCTGTAATGACTGGGGCGAACATAGGAGAGAAGCCGGTGTGATTGACATCTGGAGGAGGAGAGGACCAGAAGGAGGGCGACCACCGAACAGACGGAGGGTCGGGACATGACTGGGGCTTCGTTCCGTTAGCTGCCCCTACCTGGCGCACTCGGGGTGCTTGAGGTCAGCCGAGACTGGCCCAGTTAGCTTTGTGGGACATGAGAGACAGTAACGGACCTCCTCACACATACGAGTCTAGCTCTATATGGATTTTACTTTTTATTTTTATTAAATAATTTTTTGGGATTCTGTAGGTCAAACACACTCAGAAAAAAAAAGTCTGTCTTAATAACTAACTATCATCATAAATGATGAATGCATCCGGGGTGTAGCTACCGCTGTAGCAGTTGTAGCAATGATATTAATTTATGTTACTTTTTAAAATGTTTTTTGGCTTATAGAACTCATTTCCTCAAATGCAGAGAGGAACTCAGATCCGGGCTGTTAAAACTTTTTGAGGTCCCCTATGGGTAATTAAAATAGATAATAGATGTCTTGTGTAAGATGAGACAGGTTTTATTTAGACCAGTAAATCTAAATACTTGGTTGTAAAAACAGGCACTTTTCATTATTTATGTTTTTGTAACTTAGGGCTTGGTAGTTAAATGATTAGGTTAAATAGTTATATGTTTATAAAGAAAGTTAAATAGTTATAAGTTTATATAGAAAGTTAAATACTTATAAGTTTAGTTTAGTATTTTAAGTTTTTTTTAGATATAATTAGCATGAGATCGATATAACATATACCATGTGTCTCAGTTAACCTGTCTCCCCAATGTAAATGTTATAAGTTTGAGAATATCAAAATGAAACGCAGAGGCTCGTGAGTGACTAATCTGAAGTTACTTTTAGGAGTAGGAGTATTGTCGACTGTGTAACCTGCTCCAGTTTTTCTACAGCGTAAACAGCTCTGGAATTTTCAATGAGAATTGATATTTTTTATGACGGATTCAAACAGGAAAATGAATTCTAGGAACAATTTAGAGGAAGCACTTTTCGATTTTCTTTCATCTTGTTGGTGATAATCGCAGAAAACAATGAAAACAAGAGTTTATTTTTCTTCGAAATGAGTGTAGTTATCATATAATTATTCAGGAATTATCGTTAATCCTTTCAGTAAAACATGATAAAGGACTCAGATATAGTTCATTGTTATCTCTCTCCTGGGCGCTGTAACATCTGTACCAGTGCTTGTAATGGCAGATTTCAACTATTTTGTTGACATGATCCTCGTGTATAGAGATACACTCTCTATACACGGACACTGCAGCTCGACCAGATAGGCCTCATCTTTCTCGGAAAGCTTTCGCCAGGCTTGTAGTTAGAGCCCGTAGAACAGGATTTCTCGGCTCACCACAGAATCGCCGTATGAGGTGTTACCGTCCAATCCGTGATGGAACTAACATTACGTATGTATTAGCATCCGTTGCAGCTTTCCCCCATAAAAGTGTTCGGGACTTGTGTAGAGAAACCAATTTAAGCGGATGTACGGTGTTTCGTATTTTAAAGAAACACTTGATGAAGTCCTATCACATCAGTCTCCACGAGGCCCTTGTCCCTACTGATTATGAGCGACGTCTCACGTTTTGTCGACAGTCTCTGCAAATGTTGGGTCAGAACCCCAATTCTTTGAAAATGTGCTATGGACAGATGAAGCAACATTTTGCAGCACCTGCAGCGTCAACCGACACAACTTCTGGTATTGGTCAACTGAAAATCCTCACTGGATGAGGGAGGTGGATTAACAGCGACGATTTAGTGTGAATGTCTGGTGCGGAATTTTTCGAGGCCGGCTTATCGGGATTCATTTTGTTCGCCTATCCAGGTTTAATTAGGCTAGGAGACTTTAACGAGTACCTGTCATCGCTTAGAGTCTGGTCCGTCTCTTCCCATCCCATCCGAAGGTCTGGCGTGCGCACCGTTTTACTAATTTGAAAGCACTATTTTCTTACTTCTTAGAACAGATTATTCTGGTCTGACTTCCATAGAAGTTTAAGTAACCAGTTAAAGAGTCTTTGTCGTTCAACCCGGATCGAGGCTGAGACAAAGCAAACATTGTTCTTCATTATATTTTATAATAAAGGCCTGTAATTAACGATACTCTGCTATTTAGAACAGCAGGGCAAAGACAACCGGCTACCGGACAGCTACACAGCTGCACTTCGCAGGATGCACTGGACAGCTACACAGCTGCACTTCACAGGATGCACTGGACAGCTACACAGATGAACACAGGATGCATCGGACAGCTACCTACACAGCTGCACTTCACAGGATGCACTGGACAGCTACACAGATGAACACAGGATGCATCGGACAGCTACCTACACAGCTGCACTTCACAGAATACACTGTACAGCTACACAGATGAACACAGGATGCATCGGACAGCTACCTACACAGCTGCACTTCGCAGGATGCACTGGACAGCTACACAGATGAACACAGGATGCATCAGACAGCTACCTACACAGCTGCACTTCGCAGGATGCACTGGACAGCTACACAGATGAACACAGGATGCATCGGACAGCTACCTACACAGCTGCACTTCGCAGGATGCACTGGACAGCTACACAGATGAATACAGGATGCATCGGACAGCTACCTACACAGCTGCACTTCACAGGATGCACTGGACAGCTACACAGATGAACACAGGATGCATCGGACAGCTACACAGCTGCACTTCCCAGGATGCACTGGACAGCTACACAGATGAACACAGGATGCATCGGACAGCTACACAGCTGCACTTCACAGGATGCACTGGACAGCTACACAGATGAACACAGGATGCATTGGATAGCTACACAGCTGCACTTCCCAGGATGCACTGGACAGCTACACAGATGAACACAGGATGCATCGGACAGCTACCTACACAGCTGCACTTCACAGGATGCACTGGACAGCTACACAGATGAACACAGGATGCATCGGACAGCTACACAGCTGCACTTCCCAGGATGCACTGGACAGCTACACAGATGAACACAGGATGCATCGGACAGCTACCTACACAGATGCACTTCACAGAATGCACTGTACAGCTACACAGATGAACACAGGATGCATCGGACAGCTACACAGCTGCACTTCCCAGGATGCACTGGACAGCTACACAGATGAACACAGGATGCATCGGACAGCTACACAGCTGCACTTCCCAGGATGCACTGGACAGCTACACAGATGAACACAGGATGCATCGGACAGCTACCTACACAGCTGGACTTCACAGAATGCACTGTACAGCTACACATATGAACACAGGATGCATCGGACAGCTACCTACACAGCTGCACTTCACAGGATGCACTGGACAGCTACACAGATGAACACAGGATGCATCGGACAGCTACCTACACAGCTGCACTTCACAGGATGCACTGGACAGCTACACAGATGAACACAGGATGCATCGGACAGCTACCTACACAGCTGCACTTCACAGGATGCACTGGACAGCTACACAGATGAACACAGGATGCATCGGACAGCTACACAGCTGCGCTTCACATCAGAATCCTCAGGATAACAACACAACGTTCAGGCAGCCTGCAGTTATTGTCAACATTGATTCGTTTATATTGTGTATTTTTCTTTGAAGAAAGTTTACTGTGAAGACAATTGGGTTTATTTGGAACTCTTGATGCGTCTCAGATTTGTCAAAGAGAACTTTTGGCAATCAGGACTTTTGTATTCTACATCTTTATCGAATACATCATGAGATCAAATAAGAAACTTTAAAGTTTAATCTCATTATGTCTGAATGTCATTGATTTGCTCATCGTGGAATGAATGTCATCGACGTTGCCGATAATCCTAAGAAATTAAACCAAGGCAACAAATTTGGCATGTTTTTTATTTTTCATGTTGATGGCTTACATGCGAATACAGTAAAAGTCGTCCGTGAATCACCGGCTATGTACTTCCCCAGAACGAATTAATTAATAAACTTTTCGTCCCTCCCTCCAAAATCAGTCGACCGTTTATGCTAATATTCAATATTTGACTTACATAGGAGCTCTAAGTCCTATTACATTGGCAGTTATTAGAAACTTTGAATTGAGCCCCTTCCCCCACATTTAAATATGAAATTTCATGTCGATACATTCATTACATCGGGTTAATGAGTTGAGCCCCCTCTGATCTCTCTTTCTTTCTGCAAATTCTGCTAAAAATGAATAAGTGTTGTCCTTATGAGATTTTGAATTCACATATGAAATTTTGGGTCGATATTTACATTACAACGGCAGTTATTATAGTTTTTGAGTTAAGTCTCCCCCCCAACCCCCCTTTCATTTGGCCGATTTGCCTGAAAATCAATAGGTGTCGTCGTAAGAGCCTTATTTAATGTCGATACGTCCATTCTATCAGGAGTTATCGTGTTCATTTTCCAATTTTGGAATCTCGAGGTTGGAAAGAATGAAATTCCGTTGAAAACTCCATTAAATAACTTCCCCTATACTTCGTGTAGCTGCTGACGTAATAATCTAGAAAACACACTTTTTTCACTTCCCGGAGTACTGTTGGTTTATCTTGAGTACTGTTGGTTCAACTTGAGATTTACCACCCTGGGACAAGATGAAACCAATCTGATGAATCATATATATAAAGCTGAAAATGTCTGTGCGTTGTACCGCTATAACTCACGAACGGCTTGATGGATTTGATTAATTTTTTTTTTTAATTTGTTCGTCATCGTCTGTGGAAGGTTATAGGCGTATTAGTACCTCAATATCTGGTCCATCCTAGCATCCACCCACGCAATCTTTGTAACTCAAAAACCACTGCAATGATTAATGAGGAATCTTTTTGAATAGATAAGTTTTATCTACCGGAAGGTTAAGGTCTATTTTTTAATCAACCCCTGGTCCATCCCAGCATCCACTCACGCAATCTTTGTAACTCGAAAATAATTGCAACGATTAATGAGAAATCTTTTTGAATAAATTAGTTTTAGCTCCAAAGCTAGTGTTACTACAGTTGAAGGACTATAAGCCTTATTCCGTATGAATAATTGAAAATTATAACATCATGAATGTACTGTCGAGGAACTGAATAGCCTTATAGGAGATATTGGGAGAAAAGTCAAAGTTCCCCGGGCAACGCCGGGTATTACTGCTAGTACTATCTTTAATAAATAATAATAAAAACAAATATTATTGGAAGACGTATTGATTTATTTGAAATCTATTTTAACACTAAATATGCAAGTATGCTTTATATTAAATGCAGTTTTCTTTGTTTTTTTTCTTACGTGAGATATTAGTAATAACATGAGCATAAGACAGAAGAGATTCCAAGGGGAAGGAATTTATATTGTTAATGAAAAACATATGTTTCTCAATAACAATAAAGTACAGTCTGTGAGGAGAAAACTGCGCCCATGAGATCAGTAAAGGATGTATTAACCACTCTTATAACATTGGTTGCGGAATCACAAATGATCAGATTTAGTTAGTTATGACTCATACAAGTTCATATCGCCTACTACCAGAGCGCTGTTTCGTCACCCTAAATGTTGCTTACCCAAGTTTATTCATCTAGGTTAGGGGTGAAGTACCTGACATCGTACAGGCTTGGGATCACCCCTAAACACCCCATCCAAAAGACGGCGTGCTCAAGCTGGGTTTCTTGAGCTCAGTAGGCTAGCACGCTACCCCTGGGCTAGCGGCACCCTCAAATGGTCAGCGGCTGATGTTTTTGGAATGGAGGAAAAATTTATTTTCACTCTTTGGCTATCGGCCAACGCCAAGGGCGACGTTTTACCTCACAGACTATACATTTAAAGAAATAGCCTAATTGTCTGTGATACAAGAGGAGTGGAGAGTGTGGTTACACTCCTAAAGAAGGCGGCACCAATCTCTAAGTTTGGCCTTGAAGGTAGGTCATCCTACTACCACTCTGTGCTAAAAACATAGGTTAGTCAAAACTACGATCTCTCAATAGTTACTGTGAATTGAGAGTAAGCTAATATTTTTGATACGAGTAATACAATCTCTGAAAATTGTCCCTAAACCAAGCTAGTCACGCCGTTCAATGGTTCAAAATGTACACTAACAATGGTTAGTTATTGTGCCTCATATCGCCCACTACCAGAATGCTTTTTCATCACTCTGGTGGACATGAACCCGACTATACTGTGGGAGTCCTAATTTTCGCTCAACCTACTATGGCCTGACATCTCAGGTGCTATAAGGACGACGCGCTCAAGGTCTTTTCACCTCCTAGATAAAACAAGACTAAGGGCCTCGGCCGGGTTTCATACCCGCGATCTTGAGCTCAGTAGGCAGGCACGCTACTGGCGCCCTCATACAGACTGGCGCCTCCTTCGAAAACATTAATATTATTCTTATATTATCTATGAAGAAAAAAATAAATAACAAAAAAGTAGGTTTTTTACATTTTATTTTTGTTAACAAAGGCAAATACATACGTTTTTTATTCGATTAAAAAAAATTTTATTATAAAATTCAAAGCTGCAATACAATATTATATAATGAATATGGCTGATTTGATATAATATTATTATAAATTGTTTGGTTATTAAAGCTAAATGCTGAAACAAAGATATGTCGTTGTGTTTTTATGTTTATGTTGCTTTTTTTTAGGCCTTAAAAATTAAATATATAAAATATCCTTATATTGTATGCAATTTTTTTCATGGCAGTTTTTTTTTGTTTGTAAACAGTTGGTTACTTTAAAAAGTCTATAATACTGACAAATCGGTTCGTTTTATTATGTAAAAAAACAAATGATATGATGAACATTGGAAATGTCATTATTAAAATATTGTCTGGTCTTTAGAAGACGGCACATTTTTTTTTAAATTCCACATGATAACTAAATATCTAATGTCCACTATTCATTAAAAACTCTCCACACATTTTTTTTTTAAATATATGTTCTTATACAGAGTGTACATATACAATTCATGTACAAGGCACCGTCTTGAAAAAATCGACAAAAAAAACATATACAAATTATTTTAATATTCAAAAATACTAATTATGTAAATGTAAATAACCTAATCCTATCTTTGAAGGAGTAAAATTTAGTGTGGTAAAAGGAAAGGTTTGAAATAAAGGTTTAAAGTGGAAGGGATTCATTTTTAAAAGACCTCTTGAATATTTTTCTCATATTCACGTTTATTTCTTACATTTAGGTATATTTTAAAGAGTAGAGTATTAAAAATTGGTAACACTGAAGATATGATAGGTATATTTCATGAAAATAACTAAGGACCTAATTAAAATCAACATCAAGTACACGTATCTTAATTTATTTTTTCAAAAGCTACAATGCAGAGTATAATTTTTTTTAAAATTATATTTACATTATATAAATTTTAAAGCTTAATTTAAATTAATAACAAATTCAATAGCATAATTTTATATATTTTTTAATCAATCTGTCTTCACGTTCAATGAAACATCGTCCATTTTTTTTTTTTTAATATTAAAAACTTAGCTACTTGACATTTATACATATCAACAAATTATTTACTCATAAATATATAACGTATATTCTAATAGACAACAAGCAATACATAAATATTTTACATGGATTTAAAACAATAATATATTTGATTACATAGCAAGGTAACTTATTAGCGAAAAAAATATTTGTTAAAAAAAAACATTAATAGAGAACGATATTGTTTATTTTATACGTTGTAAATATACTGGCTTAATAGTTATTGTAGACCTTAGTTGGGGACACATGTAACAATTGTGAGTTAGATGGCTGATATAGTAAGGATAATTATTTCACAGGTTTGTAAAATAAAATATAGTCTGACCTTTCACAGATTTTATTAATTTTTGCTAGCCGGCTTTCAAAGTTGCCCTCATCGTCAGGTAGTCTACAAAAAAACATAATTTAGTGTAACAAAGAAACAATTATAAAGTTTTGTTCGTTAAATACATAAAATTGTAGTAATAAAGTATTAAATGGATAAAAAAAAAAATAAAATTAAATAGAAAAAAGAGCAAATTAAATCAAAATAAACGTATATAAAACTTTTAAATATTTTTATATACATTTTAATTTTTAAATCTTATTTATTTAAACATTTTAAATTATGTTGTTTTTAAAATTATTTTATCAGGTTTGCTTATTTTTAAAGCTCTCTATATCAATTTAAATTTTGTTACCTTTTTATTTATTTAATATTTTATTACTATGATTTTAACGAGCAGAACTTCATAATTGTTTCTTTGTTACTAAATTATTATTTTTTTTTTTTAGACTGCGTGATGTTGAGTGCAATCGCGAAATTAATAACATCTGAGGTCAGATTGTACCTTATTTTGCTACCTGAGTGAGTTAAATCGTTAAAAATGCAAGTAGGTATATATTTTTTAAATGATATATATTTTAACCTAAAACAAAATTTCCTTCTTAGATAAAAAAAACCTCGGCCGAGTTTCGAATCAGCGATTCTGAGCACAGTAGGTAGACAAGAGCCCTAAGTAAACCCCCCCCCTCCCCTCTATTTCTTGGTATAGTAATAATAGATCAAAATTTTTGTTTGTATAGAAAAAAAAAAAAAAGTTTTCAATATTATAGTTAGGCAAGCATTTTTAAGAAATAGGAACAGTTTTTGGAAATATAATTATTTTTTTAAATGAAATAAATACTTTTTTTTTTTTAAAGGATCTGCTGTTTTTGTCGCCCCAGCTGCCTATCCTGCCTCCTCCCCCTAGAGATGGATGCACTGTGCTACCAACGAACACATTATTCAATGAGAATGTTGATTTAATAATGAATTTTGCTACTGGAAATGTTTACAATTTCTTAATTATGCTCTCCCGAACATCAGCAAGTCGGCCATCTTAGATTCCTGATATCCCTTCTGCTAAATAGCTATATGTTCTATACTCATAGAGTGACAGTCAGTAGCACAAACAAATTTAATTATCTTTGATAGAAGGACAGTTGTTTCAATGCAACTAAGGATATAATAAACAAAAACAAACAATTTGTTCAACTTTTATATTGTCTGTCCACAAAAATATATACATAAAGTATATAGGTTGCGGCTTAGTTATTGTCAACAAAAAGTTCAAAAGTGACATTTAAGTTTGCTAAGTTGTCATATTTATACAATCCTCAGGATTCCTGTAATTACCTAAGACTGTAACATCGGGAAATCCCTGATATTGAGAAATTAAAACAAAGAAAAAAAAATTAAACAATAGAATGGGGTTTATAGTAGAATATGTAATATATATATATATATATATATATATATAATATATAAAAAAGTATAATAGGGAAGACTACTCCAGCCCCAAGACTCAAGCCACGGCTCCCTCAAGACATCCTCCCTTAGAGACCAAGTGTTCAAGTCTACTTTCATAATTGTTAGCCATTCTCGGAATTATCTTTTACTATCATCTTTTATTTTTATCTATTTGTTCACTTCTACAAGCAGTCCTCGCAGCTGAGCTGGTTCTCAAGATGAGACGACACCAGTCTGTTAATTTATATGTTATTTATTTTATGTCTATATTTATATCTACTAGCATAGCATTTAATATGCTGAACTAGTAAAATAAAATAATAAATAAATAAATATATATATGAGTAGGTGATTTCCAAAACCAGCCATTAGTCCATAAACAACCGTTGGGATAATCACCAAAAACTGATAAAAATTAACCGTTTTAAGTTGAACTTTCGATTTTTTTTTTCATGGATGGGTAATAACTTAACTCTCATCTTGCAAACGTTGCCAAATATATTGTGGCTAGAAAATTTGCTATTTTTTATTTAAGTTTTCTAATAGCTACTTTTGGCACTCAACATGAGAAATGGCTGGTTTTGGAAATCACCTACTCATATATATTATAATTTTTTTAATTAAAAATGCTGTTTTTGTCGCCCAAGGCAGCCTATCCTGCCTCCTCCCCCTAGAGATGGATGCTCTGTGCTACCATATATATATATATATAAATAAGGGCTATATGACATAATATCTAAGTGCAAGAAGAAAAACAAAAAAAGCGTAAACACACGATATAATAAAAATACACAATACATTATATATTGACTTAGTGGTGTTAACAGAGGTGAGATGTTGAAGAGAGTTTGGTCGGACAATCAATTTCTTTATTTTTTTTCTTTTAATATGATATTATGTCATAACACTATAAATCCCATTCTATAGTTTAATTTTTTCTTTATATTTCGTCTTATATATTTTTTATTGTATTTTTTCCATTTTATTATGTAATGGACAACTCAAATAAGGGTAATCTCACTAGGGTATAAGATAATGTCAGGTATCTTGAGGATTGTATAAATATAACAACTTAGCAAACTTAAATGTCACTTTTGAACTTTGCGCTGAGGATGTAACCCGAAATGGGTACACTTTATTTATATATTTTTGTCGAATTAGACCATACAAATGTAGAACAAGTTCCTTCTTTTTATTTAGTTCACACAAATTTATACAAATAATCTCCTCTGTCCATTTTTACTATTTGCAGACTGTACTGACACAGATCGCATGTATTGGGACAGCTAAGGATATCAGACCCTTACAAAGTGTTTAACATTCCTAGTGTTTTCACAGAAGGTAAGCACATTGTGATAAGGGAAAAAAGAGTGTAAAGATAAGGACAGACAGGAGGAACCCAGAGTCTGCGCATGTCCATTACCCTTTCTCCCATTTATAAGAATACAAAATTGTTATTTTAGTTATAAATATGATTAATAAAATTGTTACGTTTTAATAAATGCAGACAATTTTTAAAAATATTATAATTATTGTAATATAATTAGCATAATAAAAGTGATACATCAATTAACAACTAAATATATTTGACATAATACCCTAATCCCACCACTGACGCACACTGTTACTCCGAAACTGCTAGGGAAAATAGCAGTTCTTGAAGCATTTTACCTAAGCACAGAACTTCGGCGAATCTCCAAAAATTGATTTAACAAAACTTTTTTTTTAATTTATTTATTATATATTTATCTTAATAAAAGAACAATCAAAATTTTTATTTTAAAAATAAAATATACAATTTAGTAATGTAATAAATAGTAAAACAGACATTCTCTCAGATACTAATCGTTACATTTTTTCCATTCTACCCAAATATCACATTTGATTACGAAAATTATTTATTTTGTAATAATAAAAATTTTCTTAAACACAGTTTTCCAATAAACAAATATATTTATAAAGAGAACATCAAAATTACACATATTAAAAAAAGTTGTATATTAACTGACCTAAAACCTACTAAGAAATAAATAGCAGTGTCTCCAAATAAATTAGACATGATTCGAAAAAGAAAAATAGATTATTGTCAAAGCAAAGCCTTATAAATTACAATTTAAGAATTTAAAGAGAGGATTACGAAGGAGGAAGAGAAGAGAAGAGGTTTGGGTAAAGAAATATTCATCAGCTGATGCAGTTCTGGAGACAGTACCTTGATACAGACACAACTCTTTTGTCTTCTAACTTCGAAAAACACTTTCCATAAAGACTTTGTAGCAAAAAAACAATAAGTAAAAACCAATAGTAATGCGATATGCTGCTTCTGTGTTTATTTGTTACATGCCCATCATGTCCGGGCTATCATAAAGTCATATCGCCTACTACCAGAGAGCAATGGTAGACATGAGCTACAATGGGAGTCCTAAATTTTTTCTACACAGGTTTGGGATTTTGAAACCGAGATCTTGAGTACGAGGCAAAAAAGCTATCATTTGTGCTAATCTGATGTTGGTACATTATAGAAGACTTTTTTGACCTTATGTTAGCTTTTTTGACCGATAATTTTAGGTTTATTAATATCAAATTAATTAGATTATTTATAAAGCATACAATACATATACAAAATAATTATTCAAAAAAATATGTCATAAAAAAAAAAATACACACATATACAAATAAATCTAACACTATTCATTGAATGTAAAAGTTTGAAGTACAATGCAAAAAGGAATGCGCCCTGAAGGCTCTGTAAATACGTAATTATTTAATCTACATTCTTATTTCATGTATTTATATTATTTCATAATAAACATTTTATTAGTAAATTCTTGTTTTTCTTAATGGAGGAAATTATTCCAAAGGAGAGGTGAGACAAAACGTGCGTGAGTAATAACATAAAGAATCTTAGGTAGATCAGCGCCAACAGAAGCTACGGAGCACTCCGGAGTCTGTTGAGGAGTAACCTGTACCAACCCCTGAAGAAGGCTCTCTACTCAAACAGGACGGTTGTCAGGTGCGGGAACTGAGCCATATCTGGGAGAGGAAATTTCAAATGAAAATATATGCGCCAGTATGGTATGGGGATGCTTGGAATCTGAGATGGGTCATGATCAGAAGATGAAAGAGCAGCAGGGGGAGCTTTGGATGGCAAGCCTGGGGGAAGAAGAAGAGGGTGGCCCAGACTCAGAAGGCTGCAGGACATGGAGAGCGACCTTAAATTTGGCGTGAGGAGGGAGCAACTGACAGAGGACTGGGAGACTGCCAGGAGCTACAGACAGTAGAGCCACAGGGTAAAGTATGATAATCCTTTGAACGATTTCATCGACTGAACCGATGAGTTAATTTTACGTAAAAATGAGACCTAGACCATATTTCTTATTCGGCAAATAAACGTAAGTTTATCACAAAATTATTATTTATCCTAAAAATTCCCTGCAATTTTGTCTAGGTGTACTTTACACATTTAATCCGCTTTTCTCTGGTTTATCTCCAGCTCATAAGAGAATAATGGACATCGCCTCTTAGATAATGTCAGAGATTGTGTATGAATACCCTGTTTAAATAGAATAGAAACTGTATCAAGTTGACTTCCTCCACATCCAGAATTGTATTCCAGAATTTACTGTCATTACCTGTCCGAATTCATTTCTGCCATCTGAGTGGATATAGTGAAAAAACTAATAGAAACCAATAAAACAGAACAGTAAAGAACTTATAGTTAGTTATTGTGACTCATGCCCGGACATTAACGAGGTCATATCGCCTACTACCAGAGCGCTCTTTCGTCGCTCTGGTGGACATGAGCCCGACTCGACTATGGGAAACCTAAATTTTGCCTATTCAAGTTTTACCTAGGGTAAAGGTCATAAACGAGTACTTGACATCGCACAGACTCGAGACCATCACTTAACGTCCCATCCGAAGGAGGGCATACTCAAAGGTTTTTCTACCTTCCAGATGAAAAACCAACCGGGTTTCAAGCCCGCGATTTTGAGCTCAGTTGGCTAGCATGCTACCTCCAAGCTACCGGTGCCCTCACAAAAACACTTGTATTTGTAATGTCTAATTCCACAAAAATATATAGGTACATATAGTGTACTGTTGAACTTCGTGCTAACGATGACGTAATAGAAACAGATTGAGATAAGCCTCCCCTTCCCTTTGGTCGATTTGGCTGAAACTCTAAAGGTGTTGTCCTTATGGGGTTTTCGATTTCATGTCGATACATGCATTCAAGCGGAGATTTCAAGAGAATTAAACATATATATATATATATATACTTATGTGGAATAAGACAATATTAATGGTAAACAAATTCTTTGTTTTTGTTTCTTTCTAGTAGGTAACTTTGAATCATTATTGTAATTCTCACACAGTTCTTGTTAAATATTCACACACATTCCCTCTCTTCAAGCCTCCCGCCATTTGGAATATGACAAAATATCAAAAAGAAAATATAATTTAACACATTCATCTCTGAATTAATTTAAAAAAAAACAAATTTGTAAAAAATATAAAAATATTTAAAATAAGGTTGACAGACAGACAGACAATTTTTCCTGTAGATAATACTTGATTGAGAGATTTAATCGTAGTTTTCAGACTCCTGTTGTACAAGTTTGAAACGTCTGGGAGACTTGACGCAGGGTGAACCACAATAACTATCCATAAAGCGGCCTTTCGTCTGAAGATATTTCTTGATATAACGGGAGATCAACTTCTGTGGTCGTTCTTGCCATTCGTCCAACACTTCTTTTGGAACATGAATCTGAAAAGGAACAAAACATACTTATATAAATATTAAGAATCAGAATTTAAATAAATAGGTAAAGAATGAAAACAGCAACTACGATAAAATGGAGGAGGGATGTTTGCGGGGAGTATTTTTTAAAATAATTATCTTTTTTGAGTAGTCTAATGGGTTTCTAAATTTATATATATATGCTTAGAGGGCGCCGGTAGCTCAGTGGTACGCGTGCTTGCTTACTGAACTCAAGATATCGGGTTCGAAACCCAGCCGAAGGTTTTTTAACTGGGAGGGGAAAAACCCATGAGCACAATAAAGCATACATTGAAATTATAACAAAAGAAATAAAGAAATGGGAATATAAGTCACCATCCCAGTAAATACATACATATGTGAGAACCGAACTGGTTCTATGGTTGTTGGGTCGCGCGAGGGGAAGCCAGAGCGGGTGAATTCGGGAACACGCCGAGAATCGATACCTACGGTGTGTTCCTTGAACGACCTGTGGTGAGTGACTTGTTGATTCTTTGAACTACAGGAGTGAGTCGTCTCTTAACAACGAGAGGGACCAGTTGGTCGCCACGCGGGGTGGACTGAGAGTCTGGGTCGAGCCAGCACGCGGTGTGCGGAATGGATTCGTCCTTATTACCACGCGGGTATAAAGTGAGTCGTCTGTTACCAAGCACAGTAAGTGAGTGACTTGTGTAGTTCCCACGCGGTATGGGACTTATTATTGAACAACTGACTTTGTGTTCGTTTCCACGCGGTTTTGTAATAAGGGTGTTGACCAAATAAATATATCTCTTGTTCTACTCGAAGTTCTCATTTAACCTGTACCCAAATCCAACATGGTCCTCCGGGCCGGATTAACGCAAGTAAATACAGTCCATTTTATTATTTTCATTTGAAAAATGTCGCGAAGAAAGTCAAATTAGTCGACTTAGAAAAAACAAGACCCCGCGGCACCAGCGCCGACGCCGTAGATCTTCTGCTGCTGAGAAGACTGCACCTCCCGCTATCGCGAACGAATCCACCTGCGACGCCTCTTCTGCGCAAACTGAACCGAAACCCGCGACTTCAGCGCCTCCAGCCTCTTTGGATGAAGCCTGCAACCCACGACCTCAACGCACCAATTGGCCTACTCATCGTATGCCTGGACGCAAAAGTCGGCTCGGACAGCCGCCTTCCACTACACGCGGCGCTGAGATCACCACTCGCACACCATTCGCTAACGACCGCCGGGGTCGTGCGCAGACCGCTTTCGCGACTATGCCCGCTCCCAACGCAATAATGAAGCCGAGCTTTCATGGGGGGCAGGATGTTGGGTCGCGCGAGGGGAAGCCAGAGCGGGTGAATTCGGGAACACGCCGAGAATCGATACCTACAGTGTGTTCCTTGAACGACCTGTGGTTCATGACTTGTTGATTCTTTGAACTACAGGAGTGAGTCGTCTCTTAACAGCGAGAGGGACCAGTTGGTCGCCACGCGGGGTGGACTGAGAGTCTGGGTCGAGCCAGCACGCGGTGTGCGGAATGGATTCGTCCTTATTACCACGCGGGTATAAGGTGAGTCGTTAGTTACCATGCGGAAGTGAGTTGTTTATTACCACGCGGGTATAAAGTGAGTCGTCTGTTACCAAGCACAGTAAGTGAGTGACTTGTGTAGTTCCCACGCGGTATGGGACTTATTATTGAACAACTGACTTTGTGTTCGTTACCACGCGGTTTTGTAATAAGGATGTTGACCAAATAAATATATCTGTTGCTCTACTCTAAGTTCTCATTAACCTGTACCCAAACCCAACAATGGTGTTACAAAGTGGAGTAGTTCAATTTAATTTGGTCATTCATACAAATATTATTTTTAGTGTCAATATATATACATTTTTTTTTTAGGGCGCCGGTAGCTCAGTGGTATGCGTACTTGCCTTCTGAGCTCAAGATCGTGGATGCGAAACCCGGCGGAGGCCCTTAGTTTATTTCATCTAGGAGGTAAAATAAACTTAAGCACGCCGTCCTTCGGATGGTACGCTAAGCGATGATCCCGAGCCTGTACAATGTCAGGTACTCGTTAAAGAGACACCCTTCCCTAGGTGAATAGAAATTTAGGGTAAGCAAAATTTAGGACTTCCATAGAATAGTCAGGCTCATGTCCACCAGAGTGACGAAAGAGCGCTCTGATAGTAGGCGATATAACGTTGTAGTTAAAGCCCGGGAATGAGTCATAATAACTAAGTAATGAAATGGAAATTGTAAAAACTAACTATGAAAGAAAATCTACCAGATCAACTGCAGCACTCTTGAATTTTTGGAAACTAACTTTGAGTGCAGAACCTCCATAGAAAAAAAAAAGTGATTAAATACAATTTAGGTAAAAGTTGTCACCTGATCTCCCTTGAGCCGATCGACTATAGTAGCGCAGATGACAGAGCTGCGAATTCCAGCGTGGTGAGTGAGAGCAGCGAAGGCAAGAGACTCCATCTCCATGTTGATCACCCCGGCCTGATGAACCTTCTCCAAGAAGGACATCTTCTCTCCTTCTGTAAAGTCACAGAAGGCACCGTCCAGTCTCCCCTGACCTGTCCACAAGAAATAGAAACAATTTTAAATATAAATATAATTCAAAGTTGAAATGTTAAAGTTTTAATGCGGTGTTAAAGTCAAAATTATTGATCTAGCCTGTAGAATCAATTTTAGTATATGTAAGACAGATTTCAGCAGAAAATGTAGACAATGTAAGATATTCTGTGTATGATACAACTAAATAAAATAAGGCATTCCTTCAAACTTTATAGGATTTATTTTGAATAACTTCATTACCAAAAGGTTAGATGTTTAATATTCGATAAAAAAAAAAGCCACAAAACTTCACTATTTACGATTCAGTCTAGCGGATAGAGAAGCTTCACTTCGCTCCACAAAGAGAAAGAAACGTTGGTACTGTGTTAGTGGGTGAATTTGTTCAGAGACGACCTTAGAAAGTTTCTTGTCCTGTACAATATCATACCAAGTAAACTTCAAGATGACCTGACCATAAGGGCGACGATACTTCAAAGGTAGCGTCCTTGCCTATTGAGCTCAAGATCGCGGGTTCGAAACCCGGCCGAGGCCCTTTTTTAAACTAGGAAGTGAAAAACTCTTGAGCATGTCGTCCTTCGGATGGGATTTTAAGCAATGGTCCCGAGCCTGTACGATCAACTCTTTAATGACCTTTACCCTAGGTAAAACTTGAGTAGGCAAAATTTAGGACTCCCACAGTACAGGCGGGCTCATGGCCAGAGTGACGAAAGAGCGCTCTGGTAGTAGGCAATATATGACCTCATAGTTAAAGCCCGGGCATGAGTCATAATAACCAGCTATACGTTTCTTTTAATTTTTAAACCTTATTTATAAAATCATTTAAAATTATGTTGTTTCCAAAATTATTTTATCAGGTATATTTTGTATATCATTTAATTTTTGTTACTTTTATTCATATAATTTTTTTAATATTTTATTACCACAATATTTCATGGATTTTAACAAACAGAACTTTATACATGTTTCTTTGTTGCTAAATGATGTTTTTTTCTGTAGAATGCCTGAGGATAAGGCAACCTCGAAAGCCGGCAAAAATTAATAAAATCTGTGAGAGGTCAGACTGTATTTTATTTTACAACCTGTGAAAAAATCACTTTTCACATCAGCCATCTTTGTATATTTTAGGAGCAACTCAATTCAATTTCATATTCTTTTTTATTGACTTTTTTTACTTTTATATTAATTTTTAACAACTAGGAAGTTATGTGATATATTTGTAATGTTGTAGTCTCATGATGCAGAATATGTGAAACCGGTTGTAAAATAAAACAATTTTGAACAGGAAGACAATCACTTAATTCACCTTCTTATAAAGAAGCATCCTGTAACATCGCTACTGATCGAAAAAATATTGTTATTAATTATCAATGCGGATTTTAAAAAAACTGTACACTGATGCAAATACCAATGAAATGAAATACAAACCTTCATAGAAGTCAGAAGTGCATAGCGTCTTTCCCACGATGGTGTCGTAAGGATCATCCGCATGAGCTAACGCTTTCAATTCTCGAACTAACTTTTTGTCGAGCACTGCAGGCCGTTGAACCAGCTTTCCCAAAATTGGCTGAAAAATGAAGAAAAAATGTAAAAAACAGTAATCCCTTAATATCCAAACTAAAAAGGAAAGGCAAAAATATGAAAATAATAATTATTTATGTTGAGGAAAGTCCACTTCAACTTCCTGTGGCACTGAGGATTAAATAAAACATTTCTATCTGGACATTTAAGTTACATTAAGGGAACTAATAATAATTTTGATGGGCAAAATGAAAAAAAAATCAGAATTTAGCCAACGTTTCGAAAACTATTCATGTCCTTCTACATATGTCTATAAGCGGATGTTGTGGTGAAAAAGATGATAAATAAAGCACTTTTTTGATGAACGCTGGTACACATTTATGTAAATGTATGTAGAATTAGACAATATAAGTGTTCAAAAAATAGTATGTGCTTAGTACACACGTCAAAAGTGAAACTTCCGCAATTTTTCATTTTTTTTTGCTACATAAATATTATTTTCATGTTGTACGGGATTTCTCAATTAACACAATATTTTCATTTTAGGTACAAACAGTTTTATTTATTGGCTTATTTTATTTTTATTCATTTAGATCAATATTATTTTCGTTGTTAGGAACATCAGAAATCACTACATTTGATTCCAAAGTAGAGACAATAGGCCTACGGTAAGAGAAATAAGAAATATAGGTTTTCGAACGCAAATTTTTAAGATACCTGGAGAAAAGTGCATCGATTGTAGTTCCATATCTTGTTGTAGGCTCATTCGGATTATTATTCATTTTCAATTAAAATTTATCGTAGAGGAATTGAACAAGGGGCTGATCATGGTCTGACGCAAAATTGAGATAAAAATTTCCAGCTAAAATGAGCGGTAATGGATGATAATTCTCTCCCTTGAGAGACTAACTCTTGAGAGACTACTGCAGAAAGGTTAAAACGAAAGCAGTATAATTCTAAATTAACATTATGCTTATTTTTAAACATACCTGCACTACATTCAGGTTTCATATTGAAAATTAGCACTGAACCTCCACGAAATACTATAAAAATAAGTAAACGAATTTCGGTAACACAATTATAACCATCATTGCCACGGCCAATGTTGCCAGAAATTCATACTTGATGTAGGTACTAATAAACATGTATTAATTTAATATTTAAAAACTTTATGTCCATTAAATACTGTTCAGTATGACTTCATTAATAAAGTGTTGTAAAAAAAAAATAAATAAGAATTTATTCAGATCGGATTGATGCAGTGTGGTGGGGGGTGGAAAGGCTGTTGAAGTTGCTTCGTTTCGAGCCGGCGTGTGCGCGCGCACTCCCTTTCTCTCTCTTTCTAACTCTCTCCCTCTCTCCTTAGCACATAATTTCGTAACTCATTTACCAGATTAATCGAGGGCGCCGGTAGCTCAGTGGTATGCGTGCTTGACTTCTGAGCTCAAGGTCGTGGGTTCGTAACCCGACCGAGGCCCTTAGTTTATTTTATCTGGGAGGTAAAATAAACTTAAGCACGCCGTCCTTCGGATGGGACGTTAAGCGATGGTCCCGAGCCTGTTCGATGTCAGGTACTCGTTAAAGACCCCTACCCTAGATGAATAAAAAATTTAAGGTTGGCAAAATTTAGGACTCCCACAGTAGAGTCGGGCTCATGTCCACCAGAGTGACGAAAGAGCGCTCTGGTAGTAGGCGATATGACCTCGTTGTTAAAGCCCGGGCATAAGTCATAAAACCTGACCTAACTACCAGATTAGTCTCCAAGTTGTCCAGTGCGCGTAAAGAAGTTTCACTTCAATAAAAAAAAGTGCTTTATTTATCATCTTTTTAATTTTATTTATTAGTATTTCCACTATATCGACACAAAACGAATAAAAAAAGATAAATTCAACATTCGCGAATTCGACATTTGCACGAGTTTTGTGGAACCTAAAGCTCGCGAATGTTGAGGGATTACTGTATTTCTTTTAAACTCTCCCCACCCCTCCCATTGAAACACTCTCTAGGTCAGGTAGGTTACAGGCCCTATGGTTCCCTCTCTGTCAGCAGCGCCCTCTTTACCACAAGGAAAACTCGAGCAAAAAATAAACATTCTTTGAGTTCTTGTTAAACTATACAGAATTATATAATCCATCAGAAATTCGGTGCGGAGTTTTCAACAGAATTTCATATTTTTCGACCTCCAGAATCCAAATATGAAAACAAAATCTGTTTGTGTGTCTGTGAACACGATAAATCCCAATAGAATGAATGTATCAACACGAACTTTTATATGTGAATCCAGAGTCCTCGAAATACGACACCAATTGTTTTTCAGCCAAATCGACTGAAGGGAAGAGGGGGATCATAAAAGGCTCAACATAAAAACCCTAATAACTGCCGATGTTAGTATTTATCTATCATAAGTCATATATAGTAGTTAAATCATAAAATATATAGTGGAAGTGAAATCATAAACAGAGGAAGACAGAAAAACAACTATAATAAAATATATTTGAGAAGCGTCCAACCTTTTGACATAAATGACAGTGTAAAGATTGATAAACTATTTAGAATAAATGAATGGCATATTTTTTTAGCCGTACGAAGTATAGGGAAAGTTATGTAATCATTCATGTTGTAATGAACGTATCGACACAAAATTATCTCTTCATGACACAAAAATATCTCTTCATGACAGGTAAATAGGAATAACGACAAATAATAATATATATGAAGAGATGGGGCCAGTGAGGCTAACCACTGACCCATGGAGGCAACTGAAGGGCAAAATCAATATTTCTAATAACTGGGCAGTTAAATGAAATATTGGCGGTGACAGCTGAGACATTCCACTCCAGCCAACAACTTGGTTCAGCCTGGGGTGGAGGAAGCCGCCTCCATTTACAAAATTGACTACCAACTTGACAGGAGAACGGAACACAAACTTCAGATGTTTGCCTACTAAACTCAAGATCGTGGGATCGAAACCCGGCCGAGGCACTTAGATTTTCTTATCTGGGAGTTGAAACAACCTTGAGCATATGGTCCTTCTGATGAGACGATAAGCGATGGTCCCGAGCCTGTACAATGTCAGGTACTCGTTAAAGACCCCTACCCTAGGTGAATAAAAATTTAGAACTCCCGGAGTAGAGTCGAGCTCATGTCTACCAGTGTGACGAAAGAGTGCACTGGTAGTAGGCGATATGACCTCATAGTTAAAGAAAACTGACATTATTGCAGAGATATTTTAAAATAATTCAAATGAACTTGAATGAAATAAAACTAGTTTATATGTGGTATTGTCTAATTTCATGGGAGTACTTTCGGTATTTCTACCATCCTCAGCCAAAAGCATAAGAGATAAGACTAAGTTAATATTACAGAATGTCAGCCTCTCGAGGAACCCCTAACCCTCCCTCCTGGTGTTACCCATGGCGTCAGACGTTCCTATCTATGCTAAACTGTCAAGCTGTGAGATATTTTATGAAAAGAAGGTCACAATTTTTCAAATGTATGCACCCCTTGTAAGATCTAGGTAATATTGTAGACTGTTAATGCATAGGAAACATTATATAGTCTACTATATGGCTGAGGATGGTAGAAATACCGAAAGAACTCCCATGAAATTAGACAATACCACATATAAACTAGTTTTATTTCATTCAAACTCATAGTTAAAGCCCGGGCATAAGTTACAATAACTAACATCTATAAAACAGCTGTTCCACAGGCGAAAGAAGCGAAAGGCCCCAGAAAATTAAATTATAAATTTACATTATTAACGTTATCTTCATATAAAATATTCAATACTAGCAGTAATACCCGGCGTTGCCCGGGGAACTTTGACTTTTCTCCCAATATCTCCTATAAGGCTATTCAGTTCCTCGACAGTACATTCATGATGTTATAATTTTCAATTATTCATACGGAATAAGACTTATAGTCCTTCAACTGTAGTAACGCTAGCTTTGGAGCTAAAACTAATTTATTCAAAAAGATTTCTCATTAATCGTTGCAATGGTTTTGGAGTTACAAAGATTGCGTGAGTGGATGCTGAGATGGACCAGGGGTTGATTAAAAAATAGACCTTAAACTTCCGGTAGATAAAACTTATCTATTCAAAAAGATTCCTCATTAATCATTGCAGTGGTTTTTGAGTTACAAAGATTGCGTGGGTGGATGCTGGGATGGACCAGGGGTTGATTAAAAAATAGACCTTAACCTTCCGGTAGATAAAACTTATCTATTCAAAAAGATTCCTCATTAATCATTGCAGTGGTTTTTGAGTTACAAAGATTGCGTGGGTGGATGCTGGGATGGACCAGATATTGAGGTACTAATACGCCTATAACCTTCCACCGACGATGACGAACAAATTTTAAAAAAAATTAATCAAATCCATGAAGCCGTTCGTGAGTTATAGCGGTACAACGCACAGACATTTTCAGCTTTATATATATGATAAAATATTGAGGATAGTGTAGAGTCGCATTTTATTATGGTTGAGTCCCCCTCTGATCCTCTTTCCCTTTGTCCGATTTGACTGAAAATCGATAGACGTCCTTATAGGGTTTTGGTCAAACATATAAAATTTCATATCGATACATTCATTCTATGGGCAGTTATTACAATATGTTTGCCAATTTACCACTTCATAGCAGGGCCGCATGAGTCCATCGACAGCCTGCTCAGATATAATGACGGTGCCTCCCTCGAGCCCGATCCCTCCAGAGGTGCCGATCCTGAAGAAGATAGGGTCCCTCACTCTCGCATGATACATCAGTTTGATCATCTCGTGGAGAAGGATCCCGATAGACGGAAGACCCATACCGTGCTGCAGGTACAAAAGAAATATACATAAACATTGGGAATAGAAGATCAATAACTGAAACTACTTAACAATTAAATGAAATGAGTGAAGAATCTTAGGGTGGTCCTTAAATGTGTTATTTCGCGATTTTGAAACGTGCGCACCCTAGAAAATTTCTTCAACCCGAAACAAAATTTTTGGCCCTAAAAAAATTTAAAATACCAAAAAAAAAACCGTGCCCCACAAGGGTTGAAATTGTAAAGGAATTTAACATAGGATTCAACGACTATTGCTTTCGCGCATGCTTAGCTCCATAGGTTTTCATTGGTATGCTTAAATTCATTAATTGAACTTGGTTGCGTTAATCGCTACTTGGCGCTAGTGTCGATCAAGTACTTGCACTAAGTTCACACAGTGCGATCAGTTAACCTCCAAGTCATAAGCGTGTATCATACTGGTCGAGCATGGAGCTCCCAACTTTGCGACAAAATATTCATCTGATCGGTGATATTGACGTCCAAATTAGAGGCAATAATCTACCAAGCAAACTACAAGTGTTGAAACTTTTTTTTTTTACTCGCGGATCCTGAAAGTTAGTTTAGAATCAAGTATTCATGCAGTCATAGAAGAAGTTTTGGTATTTTGGAAAAAGGCGCCAATTCCAACGAGCGATAAGTCTTAATTAATATTAACTTTTTTTTCTGTTCGATCGTTCTTATTCTAACAAAAGGATAATGTTTCAACATGATTTGATAAATTAAATTACTATGTGATATTTGCATTATGTGCCTTTAAAAACTACCCCAAGGCATGATTTAAATGAAATTATTTCGAAATTTCTCTTACAACTCTATTTAAAACTGGGATGAGTTGAAATTGAATTTCGACCCGAAATTTGAGCTCAGTGACCGCGAAAACATATAAAAAGCGTTCTTATACGGCTTTTTTGAATATTGGAGCCTTGTTGACAGCATTTTGACAGCTGTCAACTGTCAAAATCGACTTTTTGACAACGGCATCTTATTCAGCGACCTCGAAAACCTCTAAATACCATAAGTTTTAAGAATACTAATGAAAACCTATGGAGCTAAGCATGCGCGAAAACAATAGTCGTTGAATCCTATGTTAAATTCCATTAAAATTTCAACCCTTGTGGGGCACGGGTTTTTTTTTTGGTATTTAAAATTTTTTTAGGGCCAAAAATTTTGTTTCGGGTTGAAGAAATTTTCTAGGGTGCGCACGTTTCAAAATCGCGAAATGGCATATTTAAGGACCACTCTAGTGAAGTTACTGTCTAAATGTGAATGAAAAGTCTAAAGCTATGTCCACACTTTCATGTTCCTCTTCCCTTTCAACATGAGGCAAGGAGGAACGAACATGGGGCATGCGCTATTGCTTGCCTCTTACGAGTTGAATGGCGCCATTTTTCGTGACGCATGCCACAGCGCACGTGCATCCAACCCACTTGGATATTCTTTCAACTTTGTGTGCGCTTCTCGTGGATGATTTGTTTTTATTTCGGTACCTTTTTTTTTTGTTTATTTTTTCTTCATTATAAATTATTAATTTAAAATATTAATTAACTACAAAATGGGCACTACCGAAGAAACTCTTAGTTTTATCGAGGATTACCGTCAACAAACTGCTTTGTGGGTTATACATTCCAAAATGTATACTAACAAACAAGTGAGGAGTGATGTATTAAATGTTATAGGAAGAAAATATAATTTAGATGAAAATATGGTGAAGAAAAAAAAATTAAAAGTCTCCGTTCGTATTTTTCTAAAGAATACCAAAAAGTTTATAGAAAGAAGAGCGGTTCAACTATCTTCAGGAGCGAATAAACATTTTTTTTGGAACTTCTAAATTGAGGAACGCGGACATTTTGTGGAATTTGTAATAAATAAATAAAATAAACTTATTTTTTGAAATATTGTCTATTCCACTAAAGATATTTATAAAAATAAAACTACCGGTTTCGGCCTCACACCATCGTCAGGTCTAGTTATGAACTAAGTTAGTTTGCAGAGTGCGACCCCTCCAATACATCTCTGGTGAAAGGTGTCACTTCAATTAGGGAATCCCCCGGCTTAACCGTTAGCTACATCATGAAATATTTGACAAAACACTAATTTTTATAATTTACATAAAATAACATCCTTTGACTAATAAGTAAAGAATAAAACAAAAAAACATAACAGATAATAACATATATGTTATTATCTATTATGTTTTTTAGTTTTATTCTTCATGCTACCCAGGTACGGAACGTTTTCTTTTTTTTTTAAATATCTTTCAAAATCTTGAAAAAAACTCTTGATACATACAAAAAAGTGATCTACTATCATCTTTTAAAATAATATATAAATATAGACATCCTTGCGCAGGGGCCATGCTAATCTTCTCTGTATCGTTCCAATTTTAGTATATGTACCGCCGAAGCCACAATTATCTCACCACATATATGTTATTATCTGTTATGTTTTTTAGTTTTATTCTTTACTTATTAGTCAAAGGATGTTATTTTATGTAAATTATAAAAATTAGTGTTTTGTCAAATATTTCATGATGTAGCTAACGGTTAAGCCGGGGGATTCCCTAATTGAAGTGGCACCTTTCACCAGAGATGTATTGGAGGGGTCGAACTCTGAAAACTAACTTAGTTCATAACTAGATCTGACGATGGTGTGAGACCGAAACCGGTAGTTTTATTTTTATAAATATCTTTAGTAGAATAGACAATATTTCAAAAAATAAGTTTGTTTTATTTATTTTTTTTGGACCTTCGAGTAAAGTTGTTGAACAAGATTTCGTTGTTAAATTCCAATTCTTTCATTATTTGAATATTACAGTTTTTCAAATAATCTTTCACCCTTAGACTACGCTTATGTTTTTTTTCATTTGTTGCGATATTTTAAAATTAAATAATGAGCAGCAGCTACACCGTCAATAAAACATCATCCATGTTGTCTCCTGATGACGACTGTCTAGTTGAATTAGTGTGGTCACTTTGACGTGTTGAAAGTTGAACGTGAAAAGGAAGGTGAATGTTGAAGATGAAAGCGCACAAGTGTGGACATAGCTTTACATTCATCAGACGCTCCTCATGAGTGGGTGCAACTTGGAAGTTCATCTTACCGTATAGAAGAGAGACACGACTAAAGGTTCCGTGGTTTGCAGCTCAAGGGTCCAAGAAGTTAAGGAGTTTGTCTACTGAAGGAGTTGAGGGGGGAAACTAGATAAACACATGATTTCCTGCTCTGGAGCCTCGAAGTGGAAGTCTAATGTAATTTAAAGGTTTGTTTAGCTGAGGGTAGGAGATGTGTTTAACTAACTGGACCCACATCAAACACTTTTTCAGAAAATACATAAACAGAACCCTGAATTTATTTTCTTTAATAAAAACAATTATTTAACCATAGATGGTTTCTCAGTAATTATACAAATAATTGCAATTTAATTATTAAATAGCAACAATAATTATTGCACCTACAATTAGGGCGAAACTGAACGAATTTTAGACAAAAAAACTATGGCTCTATACTTGGATGCTCTGACTATGATGTGTTTTTCATGTTTTGAAACTTTCTAGAATAATATTGTGAATTCAGAAAAATGCATGACAAATAGATGAATTCAATCTTTCAACATGGTTAGCATACCAGAGACATCAGTTATAAACCAAAATGTCAAGGAATTCTGGAACGTTCTTTTTTGGGGTTGGCTAGTTATGGTTGTACTAACCATACACAAAAACGTTCATCACGAGAGAGAGAGCGGTATAGACACCTATTGAACCTAGATTTCTATCAAAATTGACCAGTTTAAAGGGAGAAGGTTTACCACAAACATTTTACTAAGGACTGACTGATGTCTTTGACAAGATCCCAATGTTTTTAGAACAGATTAATGGCATTCTCTTCACCTTCCTGCTATAGCGAACTGAGCTACTTTCAGCTTTCAGATTACATACAATGAAAAAGATAATACTGACAGGGGACAGGAGTAGCGGCCGGAAAACTGATTGATATCCCTGCACTCTATAGCTGATGTTTTTGGAACAGACATACCATCCTCTCCAAGCCCTCTTTTACCAGTCACCAATCAACTCTCACCTTACAAACTACATACTCACACTGACAGAGAGAACAGGTCCCACTTTGTACATGGAATAGCGGTATGAGAACTGGCTAATGTCCTGAAGCATCGTCCCAGCTGGCAGTTTGTGTCCAATTTCTCCCATTATGTAGTAGGCGAACTGTTCCATTCTCTTCGGCGTACCTCCCATGCACACGAACTGAAACAATACATATACATAAACAATACGACATAAAACGGCTCCAAACCTCAAGATACTCTCACATCAGTAAAACTTTGGCTGCCAGAGAGGATCAGAGGAATATGAAGTTTATATTTTTGATATGTCATGTTATATCCTTTTGTTATAATTTTTCTTTTTGTCATCCTAATATTTAATTTTATATTCTGTGTACATTGTTGCAAGCGAAATAATTAATAATTATTATTACTAGTTTTAATTGAATTGTGTATTCCACAGAAAGGCAGCCCTTAATCTAACCAATAGACTCCTCATATACAAGCTTCTGTTGCAGCCAGAGATAACGTATGCATGCCCAGTCTGGGGCCGGTCTTGCAAGCAACCCCCAAAACAAATGCCTTAGTTTGTTTGGTAGCTACTCGAGGGACACCTCCATCCTCCAAATCCAAGACCCAAATGTTGAGCTCCTACTGGACTACAGAATAAATTTCAGTAAAAACTTTTTACTTGAAGAAAATAGGGAAAACTCAGGGAGGGAAACACAAAAATATCCGTTCACAATTTTAAAATATAATCTCTGTTTTTGAATGTTTATTAATTTATTTTCTATTCATTTCAGATACTCTGTATTTTTTTTTTCTTTAAGTGTTTTTAAAATTTACTCTTAAGCAGTAGCATTGTTTTTAATTTAACTGATTATTTTTGGTTTGTATTTAGTGTATAAGGGTAATGGTTAAGGAACCTTATTGTATAATTGTACCTCTGTGTCATAAATTTTGAGTTATTTATTTGTAAACTTTTTCCATTATTATTTACCTATAATTTTTGTGCATTCTGGTAAATATTAAATAATTTAATGTTTTTTGTAGACTGCCTGATGATGAGCCAACCTCGAAAGCCGGCTAGCAAAAACTAATAAAATCTGTGAGGGTTCAGACTATATTTTATTTTACAACCTGTGAAATAATCACTTCTCACATCAGACATCTTCATATATTTTAAAAGCAACTCAAAACGATTTCATATTCTCAAAAACCGATATTTCAAAACTTTTTTTTTGCCAAATCAAAAAAAAAAAAAAAAAAATACATACATAGGAAAATAACAATTTTCTAACAAAAACTTTCCGAAAAGGGAGTCAGTATGAATATTTTAAAGTGAATTTTGCGTTAAATGGAAACCGATATCCTATCCCTGGTTTAATGCATATAATAAAATACAGGGTGGCCCGGATAAGCGGGCCACAAGTGAAATAACTCCTAAACGGTTAGAGATATCAAAATTGTGCATAGGACTAAAGTTGTAGTACTCGCCGAGAGCTATAGTATGGCGTCCTTGAAAAGACAAAAATGACCCTTTTAATGGCTCAAACAGCCCTTCGAAGGGCGGGGTTTCCCTTTGACCCTTAAGTTTCATTATATTTTATTAAAGTACTAAAGAAACAAGGAAGAACTGTGCAAACAGATTTTTGATACGTCAAGTAGTTCTCGAAAAAAAACCGTTTAAAGTTGCACGTTTTCTTACTCTGAAGTTAGTTGGAATTTAATAACTTCAGAATAAGAAAAACGTGAAACTTTAAACGTTTTTTTTCCGAGAACTACTTGACGTATGAGAAATCTGTTTGCACAGTTCTTCCTTGTTTCTTTAGTACTTTCATAAAATGTAATGAAACTTAAGGGTCAAAAGGGAACCCCGCCCTTTGAAGGGCTGTTTGAGCCATTAAAAGGGTCATTTTTGTCTTTTCAAGGACGCGATCCTATAGCTCTCGGCGAGTGCTACAACTTTAGTCCTATGCACAATTTTGATATCTCTAACCGTTTAGGAGTTATTTCACTTATGGCCCGCTTATCTGGACCACCCTGTATATATTTTTTTTTGTTTGCAGAATATTGTTCACATTATTTCTTTATATAGTACTAAGTGAAATATGAAAAATGAGGAACCATGAATGGTACAAAAAGATATTTCTCTTTGGCCTTAGGAACTCGGAGACGAGGGTTAATTAAGCCCATCCACCCCAAAAATGTTCCACTGGAGATAACACCTCAGTATAAATCCACGTTGATGGATGATGGGAGGGGGGTGATGTATCAAGCGTTGACGTCATGGTAGATTTGTCAAGATCGTCACGTATAATGGGTCATTTTCATATACCGCAACATACTGTGTTTAGTCAACAACGTTCGTAATGTAAACAGACTGCTAATCCGTCTCTCTGTTTGACACTCAGTCCCGGTCTGTCCCATGCTATAGTTGCCTAGAGTGGACGTATTATAAGTTTTTATTTATTGCCGTATTTTATTACGGCCCTCCTTCTTTTTTGGTTTTCTCAAATTTCTTTTTTGGACTAGCTGTCTGCCAGTGTCCCCGTTCGTCCGATGAACTTCGTTCTTCTGATCTCACCGTTCTTCGGGTTTCATCATCCTTTGAAGATCACCATTTTTTGTTTGTATTTTAATTTCAATATTTTCACCACACTGTGGTTGTCAACAAAAATATATTTATCATTTAATTTTTATTCGTGAGCTCACGTTAATATTTTCAGTTTTAATTAGATATTATGTATTCAAACAGTTTTTATTATGGAATTACTTTCATTGTAGGTAGTCCATAGTCAATTATATTTTTTTATTATCTTACTCTTAGTGATTATTTTTTAACAATATATA
This sequence comes from Aradus depressus, assembly GCA_963662175.1. Classification (NCBI taxonomy): domain Eukaryota; kingdom Metazoa; phylum Arthropoda; class Insecta; order Hemiptera; family Aradidae; genus Aradus; species Aradus depressus. Next base: position 31,958,868 of record OY759223.1, read on the forward strand.
TATTTATATATATATATATTGTTTTAACAATTGATATTTTGTTTGTTTTTATTATAGATTGAATATATATATATAGAGAGAGGGCGCCGGTAGCTCAGTGGTATGCGTGCTTGACTTCTGAGCTCAAGGTCGTGGGTTCGTAGCCCGACCGAGGCCCTTAGTTTATTTTATCTGGGAGGTAAAATAAACTTAAGCACGCCGTCCTTCGGATGGGACGTTAAGCGATGGTCCCGAGCCTGTACGATGTCAAGTACTCGTTAAAGACCCCTACCCTAGATGAATAAAATTTTAGGGTAGGCAAAATTTAGGACTCCCACAGTAGAGTCGGGCTCATGTCCACCAGAGTGACGAAAGAGCGCTCTGGTAGTAGGCGATATGACCTCGTAGTTAAAGCCCGGGCATGAGTCATAAAACCTAACCTAACCTATATATATATATATTTTTTTTTTATTTTTCTTCTTATAGGTAATATATATGTTTTTTTACATTGTTTTCAGTATTATTATTACCTATTTTGTTTCCACTTTATTTTTGTTTTCCGTTTCCCTATCATATACTCCTCCAAGAATTAGGAAGCTCCGGTGAAATTAAATTTTTTTGAGGATTTCCCTATTCAAAGGAATAGGTAGGAAGCCTTAAAATAAACATACTGCATAACACCAGGAGATAAAGACCATTTACCTGTTTGGAGGAACGTAGCCCCAGGACTTTGTTATGGGGGGATTGAATCCAATAAAATGTAAACAATCTTCTTATAGAAGGTAATAAGAGAAAAACATTTCCAATATTACAACAGAATATAATTTATAATTAAATTAATGTGTTTGTAGTGCTGGCGCCTCAACAATGACGGTATGGATGAATGAAATGACAAATAATCTTTATTCTGGGACTTTCGTCCCCTAAGAATAATAACATAAGAAATAGACAAAAGAGTACAAGTATCGACCAATAGAGATAGAATAAAAAGAAAAGAAAAGAGGTCTCTAGTAATAAATATTAAAGAGAGGCAATGATTAAAACAATAAAATAAACTGGTGAAAATTAATGAAAAAAAAAAAAAATAATAAAATAAATATATAAAATAGAAATAAGAAAAAACAAAGTATGAATAATAATGTAAAACGTAATAACAATAGTGAGTTATTTATGAATTTAATGGCTAAAACTGGACAGATGAAACAGGAGAGTGACAATCTGTCCAGTGGAGTGAGAGACTTATAGGAAGACGAGAACTATCACATAGGAGCCCGCCTTAGGAATCAGAGGTTTGCTGAGTTAGGAGATAATGGAAAAGTAGGGACTTAAATGAATGAAGAGAAGGAGCATGGCGGATCTGGAGAGGGAGAGAGTTCCAGAGGGAGTTAGCCTGGATAAGGAAGGAGTTGTGGTAGGTTGTTGTCCTGTGGGAAGGGAGGTAAAGATCAGAGGGACGGGATTTGGTGACTTTCTGGTGGATATGGAATTTAAATTGGAGCATTTGGAAGATGTAGGAGGGCTTTTGGGATTGTAGAAGTGGACAAACAGACGCTGAACACCACAACGATATAACCTCATCACAACATACAGATAGTAAGTTAGTTACTGTAATTCACGTCTGGGCTTTAACTACAAGGTCATATCGCCAATTAACAGAGCGCTCTTTCGTCACTCTGGTAGACATGAAACCCACTCTCCTGTGAGAGTCCTAAAGTTTTACCAACGCAACATTTTTATTTCGGGACCATCGCTTAACGTCCCATATTCAACATAGAAATATAATCTAACAGTAAACAAATAACATTGCCAGCCTGCTGAGGGGGTCGGTAGCTTATAGGTAGCATGCTAGTCTCCTGAGCTCAAGATCGCAGGTTCGAAACTCGGCCAAACCCTCGGATGGGACATTAAGCTATGGTCCCGAGCCTGTACTATGTCAGGTACTCGTTAAAGACCCCCATCTCAGGTGAATAAACCTAGGTGGGCAAAATTGAGTAATCCGACAGTAGAGTCGGGCTCCAGACGAAGCACTCTGTTAATAAGCAATATAACCTCATAGTTAAAGCCCGGGCATGAGTCATAATATCTTTAGGTGACGAAGAGGTAAATGTAATTGGAAAACAACAGATATCTAGAATAACAGAATGTAGAACTCTTCGCAGATTCATAAGAATGCCACCGCCGATCTCCATAACGCATTATTCTTATTTTCCCAACACACTTCTTTACATATTAACTAATCAAGGCAGCATTGACGATGGGCTGAAGAGAAGCTGAAAGCTCGAAATGTTCCCATAAATATTTAATTAATTAAAATTTTCAAGACCGAACTTCTGTATTGATCTACTTAACCTCTTCCATCCATATCTCTTAGAACAAATACTATATCTAAATATTATCTGAAACTGTATTATCTTAGTTATTGCCTGTACGATGTCAGGTACTTGGTAAAGATCGCTACCTTTGGTCAATAAATCTAGGTAGGCAAACTTTAGAACTCCCATAGTAGAGTCGGGCTCATGTCCACCAAATGATGAAAGAGCGCTCTGGTAATAGGCGATATAACCTTGTTAAAGTCCGGGCACGAGTCATAATAACTAAACAATAATTTGATAGCTACTATATATTTTTAGAAAGTGCTTCCCTGGATATTTTTCGAATTTTTTTTTTTCATTTTTCTTGAGTTTGAGCAGTTAGTTATTAAGACTCATGCCCGGACTTTAACCACAAGGTCATATCGCCTACTACACTCTTGTATACATAAGCTCGACTGTACCATGGGAATCCTACATTTTTATTCACCTAGGGTAGGGGTTTTTAACGAGTAGCTGACGTCGTACAGGCTCGGGACCCATCCGAAGACGGATTTTATTATTTTGAAGCACTTTACAGAATAGCTGTGATCAGCACCAGAATCCTCGACCATATGTATATATAAATATATATATTTTTTTTCCTGCCTAGTAACCCTAGGAACGGGAAGCATTTATTTTTCCACATGTTCCACCTTGCGGTATAACATGTTGCTGTACAAAATTTAACTAACTACCTTGGTTTGCGGGTTCGAATCCCGTCCGGGAGTGAGTTTTCTGAGTTTTATTTCGTAGATAGAACTCCCTCCCGGGGCCACGGATGTTGTAAATAACTAAATCACACCATTATAAGAGTCATGGCTAATATGCATCATACATAAGAAAAAAAAAAAAAATCTATGAAAGGTGAACATAAGTTTTTTTTGTTTTTTTCAATATCAATAAATAAATAAAGAACCAATTATTGAAAAAATAAAATAAATAAATAATAATAAAAATAAATATAAATCTGAAGAAAAAAAGTAAGCACAACAAAACCGTCTTATAATATAAAATAGGTACTACATTAAAATTTTATTTCCAAAAGATACATTTCCTACAATACAAATATCACCATTATTTTTGGTTGATCAAGAACTTTTTAAAAATGGGTTCCCAGTATGGCACTTCATGAGACAACTGTTGCTTAGCTAGAGAGCCACCAGCAGTGGTATTGACCCGGTCTGACATCACTCCAGACAAAATCTGTTTTGTATTCATACTGTACGGAGCCCCAGACCTTCTTCAAGGTTATCTGATATCTAGTATGATAAGTCGACCATATCATGGAGGGGGGGGTCAATAACCAATAACTGCATGTTTATGTTGTTGTATACATAGAGTGGGCCAGGGTGTAAGCAGTAAACTTCAGAAACATAGAACTTCAGAATCATAGAATATTACAAACATAGATTTTGAAACAAGCATTTCCTCTGAACAATCATCATCATAATATATGACGGGGTTAGAATCAAAATGGTCCAAGTGACATTTTTCGCTAAGTACATAATGGGGTACAAAAATGATAGTTCTGTTGAGGAAAAAAGTTGTACAAGTGAAATCCTAGCCAGTGCTGAGATCTAGTGGCAAATCACTTATTCCATTTTGGTGACATGGAACAAGTAACTTAAACATATCAATAGTGACCTTGAAATTAAGATTTTTATTCAAGTTGATGGTTTGCTAACAGCAACTTTCACCATGAAAGCAGAAGAGATAAATTATATATTTTTTAAATCGGTTAAGCACTTAATGCACAGTTTATTCAAAGTTTAAAAAATGTTACTTAGACCATTTTGATTCTAACCCCGTCATATATCTGTGGCTACATGCCACTGGCATGATGCCAGAACAAGTTAACTCCATTAAACATGATTTTGAGAAATTACGGTTTGAAGTTTTTTTTTGTTACTTCTGTTATATTCAAATAAAAAGTTCTAATTCTTCTTGAATATTGTTTACGCCTTTAAAAAGTTCGAATAACTTTATAAAATTATAATTATTGTAATTTAATTACGAAAAAAAAATTTTAATTTTTCATTGTTAATTTGGATTATGAATTCGTTCATATTAGATGTATTACTATAATATAGGCATATATATTATATGAGAATGTCAACAATGTTTTGATTTGGAGCAGTTGCTTGACAGTGGCGCCGCGCGTTTCCTTTTCGTGGCACTAATCAGTAGCCGTTAGTGACCGTGAGATGATAGACGAAAGGTTAATTAATTATAATAAAAAGATGCTCAGAGACATTAAAATGAGTTTATTTGTTTCATTACACTGAAAAATCTAAACGACGCGTGATGATATCGAATTTGATCCAATTAATCGTTGGTTGGTTGGTTGGTTATTTTGGGCGAACAACTACTTCGGTTATTATCGCCCTATCTTGTTACATTCCTTGCACTAACCAAGCCAGCGAACTCTTGATGCAGATGACAGGAACAGACATGAACGGATCCCACAGGGGGCCACGGGGCCCAGGGAAGGCCAAGCACAGGACCAAGGGCAACCAACGAACAGGCAGGCCGGACCGGGGGACAAAGACAACGGCACCGCCGGGCCACCCACTCAAGTATATGAAGCATTTAGCTTAATCGTGAAGTTAATGGGACTTGAGGACGAGGGTGTGCATGTGAGGAAAGCCGTCCACACCCTCCAAGTCCGGGACCGTTCCAGTCCAGAGGCCCCGACGGAGCCGCCCCAGGCCCCCCCATCCAGCCAGCCGTGCCCGCCGGCCACCCGAGGGTCCCACGCAGGACCCCCCCCGGGCCCCCAGACCCCCAGGGGGACCCGCCATGGGCCGTTCAGGCCCCACTCAACTGGCGGAGCGACCTAAAATAGGCAAATGATAGCAGACAGTACAGCTCACATTTTTTGGTATAGCCCAGTTTCTTTTAAGAAATTAATGACTCTATCCAGGATGGAGGGGCTGTCCCCCAACGCCTCCTCCAAGCTCCTCGGGACATCATTGTTTCTGAGAAGGTCTTCATAAAAGGAGCACTCCGAGAATATATGGTATACACTCAGAGAGAGATGGCAATGATTGCAGCTGGGGGGCTGCTCTCTTGTGATCAGGTGAGCGTGGGTGAGCCGCGTGTGCCCGATTCTCAGCCGGGCGATGGCCACTTCCTCCTGTCTGCAGCTTCTTGTAGACGAACTCCAGGGCGATACCGATTTCTTGATTTCTTTAAGTTTGTTCGGGTTCACCTCCTCCCACATTTGCTCCCAATGTCTTTTTATTGTTAGGAGTAGGGGGCGTTTTACTTCGTTGGGGGTCAGTGGGGTTCTGCAAATCTCAATCAGGTCATGGGCCGCGTTTGCAGCTTTATCAGCTCGCTCGTTTCCTGGGATTCCGACGTGGCTTGGCACCCAGACGAAGACCACTCTTTTTCCCATTTCTCTCAGCATGGCGACATAGCGATGAACCTTGTAGACGGCATGATGGGGTGAGTACATGCGATCCAGGCTCTGGAGTGCACTAAGGGAGTCCGTACAGATCGCAATCTCGTTTTCCTGGACGGACAGGGCATAATATAATGCGAACCCAACAGCTGTCAGCTCCGCTGTGAAAATACTACAAAGCCCATGCAATTTGTACTTATATTCCCTTAGGTTGTCCGTGAAAGCACAAGCAGTAGACCCGGTTACTTTGGAGCCATCGGTATAGATGACTCTATGACCCGTGAAGCGACTCAGAACAGAAAGAAATCTCTGCTTGATCTCTTCCTGGTTGGTTGAGGCTTTGTGGACTTCGCCTTTCAGCTCTAGATTGCAGAGGGGTTTCCTAAATGTCCAAGGAGGGATATCTTCCCGGGTTTCATTTATGTCAACTTCTAATAACTCCTGGGTGGCTCTTGACATTCGAAGACCTAAAGGGAGTGTGGCATTGTTTGAATTGTTGAAGAGGGCTCTGAATTTTGGACGAAAAAGGTAGTTGAAACAAGGGTGTGATGTCTGGGTTACAATTGTTGAGAGGTAGTTCGCTGCAAGCTTCTGTCTTCTAAATAAGAGGGGGGCGGTTCCAGACTCTGCGCATAGGCTTAAAACAGGGCTGGTGCGGAAGGCACCTGTTGCTAGTCGTATCCCAGCATGGTGAACGGCATCCAGAAGAGCGAGGTTGGGCAATTTAGCCGAGCCATACACAAAACAGCCATAGTCTAGCTTTGAGCCTATCAGTGCCTTGTATACTCTGAGGAGGGTTACCCTATCAGCTCCCCATCCAGTATGGGCAAGGACCCTCAGCATCTTGAGCCGCTGATAGCACTTCTCCTTTAGCTGCTTAATATGGGGGATCCAGCTGAGTCTCCTGTCCAATTCGAGACCCAGGAAGCGCGCATGTTCCTTGTATTGTAGAGGGGAGTCGTACAGGTAGATACTCGGAGAGACAGTATGCTTCCTCAGACGGTTGAAGTGAATGCAGAACGTTTTCTCCGAGGAGAACTGAAATCCTGTCTCAAGGGCCCATTCCTGTAGTTTGTTGACTGCCGTTTGGAGGCGGGCTTGTATGAGGTCGAGTTGACTAGACCGACAGAGGATGGCAAAATCATCGACAAATAAGAAGCCTGTAGTGTATCTGTTAATGCAGCCTGTGATTTTATTGATGGCAATGGAAAACAAGGTAGTACTAAGGACACTGCCCTGTGGGACACCTGTTGTCTGGATCTGGGCATCAGAGAGTGTGCCACCCACCATCACTCTGAATGTCCTTTCCTTCAGGAATTCCTTAATAAAGACAGGAAGATTGCCTCGGAATCCCCATTCGTACAGGGTTTTCATAATGAGAGGAGTCCAAGTGGTGTCAAAGGCTTTTTGGATATCGAAGAATATTGCTACGGCATGCTCCTTGTTAATGAAGGTGTACTGTAACTCTCCTTCCATCCTTACCAAGTGGTCCAGGGCAGATCGTTTTCTTCTGAAACCGCTTTGGAGGTTCGAGATACGGTCTGATTGTTCAAGTACCCACATGAGTCTCTTGTTGATAATTCTTTCCATCAGCTTACAGAGGCAGCTAGTGAGTGAGATAGGTCTGTAGCTGCTGGCTGACCTCTTGTCCTTCCCTGCTTTTAAGATTGGTAGGATGTAAGATTCTCGCCACTCCTTGGGCAGGACTCCTTTATCCCAAATTTGGTTATATATGCCTAACAGCCTGCGGAGGGCTACTAGAGGAAGGCCTTGTATCATCTGGTATTGAATTCCATCAGGGCCCGGGGATTTGCCTTTAAGTTCACGGAGGGCGTTCAGAAGTTCCCATTCGGTGAGAGGCTCGTTATACTTCTCTGACGGATGACTAGACGGGAGGAAATTCATTGTTGCGGCTCCTTGAGTTTCTTGGTTTGCCAGAAACTGGGGGTCATATCCGAAGTCCCTGAGAGAGTATTTCATGGCGAGTTCCTCAGCAACTATTTTTTCGTCGGAGCAGAGTCTACCTTGAATATTCAGCATGATGGGCGGATGGGCGGATGATCCTGACATGGACTTGATTTTTCTCCAGACGGTACGATACGGGGTTGACGAATTAATACTACTCACGTAAGTTTTCCAGGAGTTGGATTTATTGGTGTTTATAGTCCTCTTGGTTAGAGCTTTCTGTTTTTTATAAGCGATGTAATTACTTTGAGTCATAGAGTTTTTAAAGATTCTATAGACTCTTCTCTTTTCTCTAATCGCTTCTTTGCACTCTTCATTGAACCAGGGGACTGGTCTTCTTTTGGGATGAGAAGAGCTCCTAGGTATAGAGGCACAGGCCGCAGAGTAGATGAGGTTGGAGAGGCCTTGGTAGTTGATCATTGGATCTTCTGACCAGGCTTCTGATGGGGTGGCCAGTTCTCGGAATTTAGTCCAATCAGCTCTCTCCAGTATCCATCTACGGCGTCTGCTGGGGGTAGGAAGGCAAGTGTTTGCGGAGATTAAGATGGGAAAATGGTCGCTGGAGAATTGCTCCGGACAAACGATCCATTCCATGTGCGGGAGGAGAGAGGTTGAGCAGGCGGTGATGTCAATGGAAGAGAAGGTGCCGTAGCTAGGGCTTAAGTATGTAGGTTCGCCAGAGTTCAGGATAACGAGGTTGGAGGCGTCAAGGACTCTCTCTATGAGGGAACCCCTGGGCGTGGTGTGAGTTGAGCCCCAGGAAGAGCTGTGAGCATTGAGGTCCCCCAGTAGCAGGATGGGCCCCTCCAATTGGTACACAAGGTCCCTGAGCTCAGTCTCAGTGACAGGTTCCTGAGGGGGCAGATAGGTGTTGCAGATGGTGATGGGGGGCCGTGTCTGAAGTCTGATGGCGACGGCCTGGAGCGGGGTCTGGAGCGGCACTCCAATTAATCGGTTCTTGCATGAAAAAATGGAGTTAACTGGTTTTGGCATGTAAATGGCAGTTAACTGGTTTTGGCATGTAAATGACAGTTAACTGGTTTTGGCATGTAAATGGCAGTTAACTGGTTTTGGCATGTAAATGGCAGTTAACTGGTTTTGGCATGTAAATGGCAGTTAACTGGTTTTGGCATGTAAATGGCAGTTAACTGGTTTTGGCATGTAAATGGCAGTTAACTGGTTTTGGCATGTAAATGGCAGTTAACTGGTTTTGGCATGTAAATGGCAGTTAACTGGTTTTGGCATGTAAATGGCAGTTAACTGGTTTTGGCATGTAAATGGCAGTTAACTGGTTTTGGCATGTAAATGGCAGTTAACTGGTTTTGGCATGTAAATGGCAGTTAACTGGTTTTGGCATGTAAATGGCAGTTAACTGGTTTGGGCATGTAAATGGCAGTTAACTGGTTTTGGCATGTAAATGGCATGTAAATGGCAGTTAACTCATTAAGTTTTCCCTGAATTACTATAAAAATGTTCATCAAAATCGGTTATTTTTTGTAAAAAACAAAAGTTCACGTCAAAATATACAACTTTCCGTGATTATCTCATTTTTCAAAAAAATTGGACATAACTGGTTCTGGCATGTCGCCACAGATATAATAGTTCAATCATAAAATATGCAGTGGAAGTGAAATCATAAACAAAGGAAGACAAAATCACAACTACAACAAAATATATTTGAGAAGCGTCCACCCTTTTGACATAAATGACAGTCTAAAGATATTGCGAAGAACGACAAAATTGATAAATTTAGAATAAATGAATGGCTTTTTTTTTTTTTTCATTTTTTCCAGCTGTACGAAGTATAGGGAAAGCTATGTAATCATTCATGTTGTAATGAATGTATCGACAAAATTTCATAAGTGAATTCAAAACCCCCACTTATGAATCCAAAGTTTAGGCGTGATTCAGAGGAGGCCAATTCAAATACTTACTGCGGCTGTAATGAATTTACCTATACAAAATTTTGTATGAAGACTTAGGAGTCTTTATGTAAGACAATTGTTGAATATTAGCGCAAACGGTCGACTGGTTTAGGAGGGGGATCGAAAACTTAAAATAAGGTTTCCAGTGTTCCTAACTACGTACTAGCTGTGGTACCCAGCCTGCGTTAGCTGTTGTGCCCTGCTAGCTGTAGTGTTCAGGGGTCCTAAACACTTAATAGGTGGGGTATCCGCCGTTGCAAAGCAGATACTAGCTGGGGTGTCTGCCGTTGCAAAGCAGATACTAGCTGGGGTATCCGCCGTTGCAAAGCAGATACTAGCTGGGGTGTCTGCCGTTGCAAAGCAGATACTAGCTGGGGTATCCGTCGTTGCAAAGCAGATACTAGCTGGGGTATCCGCCGTTGCAAAGCAGATACTAGCTGGGGTATCCGCCGTTGCAAAGCAGATACTAGCTGCGGTGTCTGCCGTTGAAGGACTGTAAGCTTTATTTAAATTAAATAATCGAAAAATATATCATCATCAATGTACTGTTGAAGAATTGAATAGGATTCGAATGAGAGATATTAGGAGAAAAAGTCAATATTCCCCGGGTAACGCAGGGTATTACTGCTAGTTCTACATATATAGAGGTAACAAACAATAGATAAATAGATAAAACATACATAATAATATTTATTATGGATTTTCAGTTAATAATAGTAGGTATGTATGCCTGTTTCACAAACAGCGAATTCTACGAATAATAAAAAAACATTCATAATTACATTTTTAAATGTATTCTTTTGTAAGTGTCCGCTTAGGAGAGGTAAATTTATCTCTTGACGAAAAATTGGTTGTCCGTTAGAGGGGTGTCCGTAAAGAGGGGTTTTACTGTATTGAACTTTGTGCTCACGATGGTGTAAGGCGAAACCAGTTCACTACATGAATATATTTTATGTGAAATTAGACAATATACATTTTTAAAAAAAAAGCTCTTTACTTTTGTTAGTTCTTTTATAGAATTTAATCTCCTATCAGTTGCAAAGTTTAGCCATTTCACTGGAAATCTGTGTAAGAAAAAGGTTCGGTAGTTACCTTAACGTCTCCAAACATCTCCACAAGATCGTGGGATCCGCTGCCTAGTGCCAGATGATAGAGTATATCCTGGTCCATGAGTTCGATGTGGGGGTTCCTCAGACGGACGCGTCCATCCTCGTACCTGAAACAAAATATATATATATATATATATTTCATTTAGATGACCCCTGGCTCAATGTCAAAAATACGAAATAACAAGAACAGCTCCATATATATATATATATATATGTATATATATATATAATACACCATATATATATAAATGATAATAAAATATATTTCTATAAAATATATATATTTCTATAAAATCTCCATTTCTTTATATTTATCCATAATTGTCATCGAATTAATAGTTAGTCATTGTGTCTGGGCTTTAACTATGAGGTCATATCGCCTACTTCCAGAGAGCTCTTTCGTCATTCTCGTGGACATGAGCCCGACTCTACAGTCGGAGTCCTAAATTTTGCTGGGTCTAGTTACCTAGTAGAAGCTCGGGGTCATTGCTTGACGTCCCATCCGTAGGACCTCGGCTGGGTTTCGAACCCGCGATCTTGAGCTCAGCAGGCTAGCACGCTACTTCTGAGCTACCGGTGCCCCTGATTAATATAATAATATTTATTCTAAAAAAATAATAAATAATAATGAAATATTTTAGTAGATTCAATCTTATAATAATTTTAAACTGTAGAAAAGTTTAACTGTTACAAAGACTTTACCGAATCATTGCGATGCAAATAATACTGCGAAATTGGAAAAACATTTTAATTATTTTTAAGAACTGAGTCCTAGAATAAATAATACATTGATCAAATTTATTCTGACAAATTTAATTTTTGAAATACACAAAAGTACTTAAGGAAAGTGTTTGGAGGGGACCTTGATACTCTTTTCTCCTTGACCTTGCTTCTACAAGAAGCATCTACAAGAAGTCACATTTAATCAACAGTGATTAGGAGTACTTATTAGTTAGACTCGTATCTTATCAGGCACTTAACTCAACCGATAATGAGGCTCATATCATAAAACAGCTTGATCCTCAGCATTGATTTTGATAAAAACACACAAATATTAATTTAAAAAAAAAAAAATAATAATAATAAATAAACAAACTGCTGTTCCACAAAAAAAACCTGATAAAAATGCTATATAAAATTTTTTTTTTTACAAAAACTGTTGGTTAGCGTTTTTTTTTTTTTCTTTTTTTTCAAAACGCTTGATTCTATAACGCTATCATTAACACATATTCCAACTAAGTATGTACTAGGTTAGGTTTTATGACTCATGCCCTGGCTTTAACTATGAGGTCATATCGCCTACTACCAGAGCGGTCTTTCGTCGCTCTGGTGGACATGAGCCCGACTCTACTGTGCGAGTCCTAAATGTTGCCTACCCTAAATTTTTATTCACCTAGGGTAGGGTTCTTTAACGAGTACCTGACATCGTACAGGCTCGGGACCATCGCTAAACGTCCCATCCGAAGGTGTTGAATCTCCTTCCCTTTGGTAGATTTGGCTGAAAAATAGGTGTTGTTCTTAAGGGATTTAGGTACACAAATAAAATTTTCTGTTGATACATTGATTCTATGGGAAGATATCGTGTTCATAAAAGGACACTCACACTCAGACATGAAATTTGTGCCCCCCCCCCTCCCCACCTCTAATCCCTCCCCCCCTATGCCCAATTTTGATGATAATCAACATGTGTTATTTGTGTGGGGATTTGAATTTCAACATAAAATTCTATATTGATTTTTTCATTACATTAAATTGGGAGTTATTGGGGTTTTTGAGTTGAGCCCCCTCCTCTGAATCCTCCCTTTTCTTTAGGTCGATTTGGCTGAAAATCTGTACCTGCCGTCATAAAGAGTTCTCAAAACCAGTCTACCGTTCGCGCCCATATTCAACAGTTCTTACGTAGGGGCTCCTAAATCCTCATACTAAGTTTTGTGTCGATAAATTCATTACAAAGGCAGCTATTGTGATTTTTGAATTGAGTCCCCTCGTTTTATCCAGATTATGTCCTCATTGGGTTTAACTTTGTTTATGAAATTTCATGTCGATACATTCATTACATCAGCAGTTAGAGTTTTTGAGATAAGCCTCCCCCCTAAAACACCTCTTCCCTTTTGTCGATTTGTCTAAAAATCAATAGGTGTCGTTCTTCGGGGCCATTCATAAATTACGTATGGCTTTAGGCCCCCCCCTATCCCTTGATAAGAAATTATTGTATTGATAAAATAAAAGACAGTTTGAGCAGCTTGTACCCAAGCTTTAAATAATAGTGGATGTAAATATCCAGACATGTCAGGTATAATAAATAAATGATACTAAAATGACAATTATTTTTCAAAATTCAAGCAATAGGGAAATCCCTAGTCAAGAGAAATCCCTGTCTAGAAGTACTGAGACCATATGATTTGTGTAGCATTCAATACTGAATTTGAGAACTAAGTACAGATGGCGCTATCCAATAGCACCATTTCTTAGCGCGAAAGTAGTAGATTTTAAATTCAAAAACTTACATTACATAAGATAAAATTCTTTACCACCCTCCCCTATAGTAAGAATTAGTAATATTGAGATTATACCCCCCCCCCCCCCCCCCCCCCCCTGATCATAAATGCCTTACGTAATTTATGAATGACCCCTTGGAGGATTCTGGATTCACATATACAATTTCGTGTCGGTACTTTCATTCTATCGCTCAGTTATAGTTTTCATAGACATATTTTCGCAGATAAAGACCGCATTTTTAGTTTTAACTTTTAGAATCAGGGGGTCAGAGAACATGAAACTTGTAAAAACTCAGTAGCGATTTTCTGACATTACATAACTTCCCCTATACTTCAAAAGGTGGAGATGTAAAACCTTGGGAAGATCGGCCAATGAAAGGCACACCTAGCAGAAGTAATGGCCGCCAGCAGTGGAACGCGGAAATAGTGACAATCAGCTGTCACATTCCAGGAATGCTCATTATTTGGACTTTCTTATTTCTAAACAAGTATAGTATTATCTTAGAAACATGACCTGTTTTCCTCCATGTTTCTTGGACGTCCCAGAAATTTCCATCTAACCTACTCACCGACGATGTATTTCCCCGACGCAAACTAATATACTTAAGGTTCTTCTTTGTTCGACATTGATCTCCTAGAGCATGTATGGGCAACCTTTGACATGTTGCGGGCCAAACTTTAGGGTGCAAATACGTTCGCGGGCCGCTTAGATGGTTCAATATAAAATAACGTCGGACTTTAAAGTAGTGTCCATAATTTTTAGCGATAGATATCAGACATCAAATAATAAGACGATGTTATTATAACACAATTTATTAAAATAACAAAATGAAATTTAAAAAAATAGGTACAATATTATAATTAAATCGTGAAATTTGGAATTATTACAAACTACGAAAGTTAAGTAGCGACTCCGAAATCAATGAGACACTTGAGCTTGAATTTGGGAAACTAATCCATTGATGTTTGGATTACTTCCACTCATCCAAAGACGTAAAAAATTTTCCAAATTATCTTCAGTGAGCCTTGTACGATGTTTTGATTTATTAACTTACATCATTGAAAAGAACTGTTCGCATTTATAAGTACTGCCAAACGCACAAATCAATCTTCTTGCGAATTTTCTAAGCTGCGGAAAATGGTCTTCTTCCAGATATTTTTTGTAGAAATCGCACAACTCCACGTCTTCAAATTTAGATTCGATCTTCCTAATTGAGTGAGGGTGAGTAGGTAGTGTAATATATTTTTTTTTTTAATTGGGTTTTTCAAAATGTCTCGCGGGCTGGACCAAATCTTACAGCGGGCAGGTTGTTGCCCACATATGTCCTAGAGGGTTCTGGATACGCATGTAGTGTCATGTCGATATATTCATTATATCGATAGTTATGTTGTTTACAGACACAAACAAATAGACAGATAATTTTTTTTTTATATTTGGAATCAGGGGGTTGGAAAAGGTTCCAAGTAAAAACTCAGCTTGGAATTTTTGACCGATTACATAATTTTCTCTATACTTCATACAGCTGAGGGAGTAAAAAGGATTCTTGCGTTTAAAAAAATGTATTGAAATTCGCCTGAGAAATGCATTTGATGGTTTTGAATGCATTCATGCGGCCCATAATGAATAGTGAAAAAAAAAAAATGATTCAATAGAATACTGCAAGCGAAATGTGAAGGCAGTTTAGTGTGTAAATCAGCTGTACCTTGCTTTTTCGGTAAAATCGATCGTCCCTTTATTAATTATGTTTATAACTGTGAAGCAAAACCAAAATGGGATTATTTCTGTGACTTCTGTCTTTCTCATACACCTGACGTCCCAGTTAGCCTAAAGTATAAACAAAATATGATATAGAAAACTAAGTCAATCAATTGCAATTTAGATTGAACAATAGTAATAAATCTAACCGAAAAATGTTGATTAGGTATAAGAAACTTTAATGATCACAGAAGCTAAGGACAAAGGAGAGATTATAATAGGGCGGGAAGCTGTTAGGGTCAGTGGCCAGCCTGTCTTCATGGTATGACATATTGTCATGATGTTATGAACAGTAAGACGTGGAACAGAAGCGATTCTCTCTGGGCACCAGTGTTAGCGCCTTATTTACATGAAAATTTGTACCTATCGTCACATTGGAGGGAAAACTGACCATCTTCATCCTCACGTCCATTTCAAAGCTAAACAAAAGTGTCAAAATCTTACAAGTATTGTTTTTAATTAACTTAAGAAAATATAAAAATCATGATTATAAACAATATAATGTCGGTGAATCACCAGATATGTACTTCCCCAGCACGAATTAACCAATTATGTTTTCGCTCTCCCTCCAAAACCAATCGACCGTTTGGTCTATAATTCAATATACGACATATTTTATTATTTTTTATTTATTTTTTTATCTTTATGTACGATGCATATTGAGCCATATCACTAGTTAATTACACGACATCCATGGCCCGGGGAGGGAGTTCTATCTACGAAATAAATCTCACTCACGGACAGGATTCGAACCCGCAAACCACCATGGTTCCCGACGACTTATATAGTGGCTTCTGAATTCATTACATTGGCAATTATTAAGATAGCTGAGTTGAGCCCCACTTCCTGTCGACCAATTTTGCAGAAATTTAATACGTACTGTCCTTATAGGGTTTTGAATTTAAATATAAAATTTCGTGTCGATACGTTCATTATAAAATGTACTTATGTATTAAATTTACTAAAGCTTTCTAATATTTTTTAAATGGCGGCAGTTCATGATGTCAATTTGTAAGTTTTCATTATTTCTATATTTTATTTATTCTATCATAGATGTACCACTGATGATGACATTGTTGCGCTGAAAACCTGTTCTGATCAAAATAAAGCCGTGGGAAGGCAACGTCTTTTATTTCTATGATATAATTATATAATTTAGCTTCAGATTGAAGACTTGATTTCATAAACTATATGAGCTATGAAAAAATGGTAATTCTACTTAAACAATACGGCTTTTTGAACACGAAGTGACCAAATAACATGAATAAAATAAGTAAACTATTTTTTCTTGTATAAAAAAAAAATTGGGCCAAGCGGTATTATTTGATAATGAAATAGATGGAAAAATTAAGCATTTTATGTGAAGAATCATCTTATATTCATCCAATTTTATCGAAAAATAAAATAAAATATTGTTCAAATTCTTTCAGTGGGAATTGTAACTGGGAATGATGATAATAATGATAACAAAGAGATGAGGAAGTGGATTAGAATTTGTAGTATCTTTGTACAACTGATATCTGCAAAGTATTTCAGTTCATCCTCAGAAGTGTTTTGTACGTTTTTAAAAGTGTTAACAAATTTCCCATTTGCCTAAAAAAATGCAGAAATAGGTACTTATTTATGGTATCAAACGTTTTGTAATTGGTTGCCTAAAAGAGTAGAAGCTTTTAAAATAGAGACAATTAGAGCATTCCGTTTTTAAATATTTATTAGATAAATGTACGTATAATGGAAATGAAATATTTAATTTTTAAATAATATCATGACGTATATATTGCATACAGTTATGTCTAGAAGAAATAAAAAAAAGTATAATATTCTTATTATCCCTTTCAAAATGGAGCCCCTGTTTTTGGTCTTTTTCGAGGGGATCTTTTATAAAGTGAGTCAATTTTCTTTATGTTTAGCGCTGAATAAATATACTTTAGTTTTCATTTATGATTTTGAAATTATAACATAAAACGTATTCCAAAGCAGCCCCTGTTTTATGTAATAATTTCAGATATTGTTGATAATGTTCATAACAAAAAAAACGATGTAAAAACTTTAAGTTCGGTTCATTGTTCCCGAGGTATTGAAAATCATATTTTACTGGCCTTCCGCCGCATCTCTCTGGTTGTGTGATTTTTTTTTTTTTTTTTGTTATCAATATTAAAGTTTTTATTTGGGGGCCATGGTGGCCGTGCGGGCTAGAGCGTAGGGCTTTGGTCGCATGGTCTCACCATGGTTTGCGGGTTCGAATCCCGTCCGGGAGTGAGTTTTATTTCGTAGATAGAACTCCCTCCCGGGGCCATGGATGTCTTAAATAATTATATATAACACATTGACATGGCTAATATGCACCGTACATAAAGCCAAAAAAAAAAAAAAAAAAAAAAAAAAAAAAAAAAAAAAAAAAAAAAGTAGAGAAAATAAGACAAACAGCTGGGAAAAAACAGATGATAAATGGTGTACAAAGAGGCACTATCAATATGTGTTGTCGAATTACGATCAAGGCACCATACGGAAACGACAATACAGGATCTTTACCGACTACAGTACACAACTGAGATATCTTTGCACAACTTACCTGGTTGAATCCTTTCCATTGGTCTGTTCGTAGTCCATGTCGATACGAGAGATGCTACGTTGTGCTATCTACGTGTTCACCGCCACCTCCATCAACTGACTGACATCTCATATGGTTGACAAAGGTCTTTCTTTACCGAAGGTCAATCATACTCACACTACCTACCGTTATCGATCCAACAAACCGCTAGAGAGACAGTAAAAGAAACAACATAATATGCCAACTCCTCCTGTGGTTGATCTAGGGCTTATGTTAAAACAATCTTATTTAATCTAAATGTGAAAAAAAAAAGAAAAAGAAAAAAGATATTAGCCTAGTTTTGAGTAAAGAAAAACCATTATCTTTTATAGCGAACATTATCAAGATAACAAAAACTATGAAAATAAATACTTACACATTTTTTAATCGCGAAAAATAATTTTCAATAGAGATAAGAAATATGAAAAATGCATGAAGAAACACAACTAAAAGAACAATCTAAAATATAAATCCAAAAATGCAGTTTTTTTTGTTGTTTGTATGCATCAGATAAGTACCAAAATTTAAGAGATTAAATGGTAGTTTGTTATTATGATTCATGCCAGGGCTATAACCACGAAGTCATAATATAGCCTACTTATTATATTATAGCCTACCACCAGAGCGCTCTTGTGGACATGAGCCCGACTCTACTATGGGAGTCCTAAATTTTAATTCATCTGGGGTAGGGGGTCTTTAACGAGTACCTGACATCGTATAGGCTCGGAACCATCTTTTAGCGTCCCATCTGAAGGACGGAGGGTCAAAACCCGAGATTTTGAGCTCAGTAAGCAAGCACGCATACCACTGAGCTACCGGCGCCCTCTAGATCCCCTCCCTACATAACTTAGCAAATATGAATTAATCAATTAGGGTCATTTGAATCATCTAAATTTTGTGTCGATACATTCATTACATCACAAATTAGGGTTTTTGGGTCAAGTCCTCCTTCTCTGATCCCTCCCATCCTTTCGGCCGATTCCGAGAAAAATTAATAGGTGTCGTCATAATTTTCTGTAAATTTTCTAAACTAGTTTTTTTTTTTTTAATTTTTTGAATTACTTAACTTCTTTCAACGATAATATCGTGAGTTATCGAATTCACAGCTAGACATGCATTTTTATTTTTCGAAACAGAGGGTCTGAAAATATGAAATTGCGGTGATACTTCAACATCGAATTTTTGACCGATTACATAACCTCCCCTGTACTAAATATAGGTACCTTAGAAAATAAATTATAAGAAGACTCACTATTTCTGAAAATTAAATTTCTTGAATTTGATGATTTTTTATTTTCGAAAACCTGTTGAAAATGATGATTACTTTCAGATATGATAAGCCCCCTTGCCTAAGCGGGTACTTACGAGAGACCGACGGGGGGCTTATCAGACTTGTTGCCAGACGGATACCAGAGCAGTGTAATACGGCTGGATCGATACCCGCCCACCAGACCTCAAGTACGCAACGATGGAGCCGTCTGGCACCCAACACTGCCCGCCTAGGTTGGTTCACAGGTTTTTGTGCTTAACATGGACTCATATTCAAACAATCAGAGATTAACAATTTTTGAACAGTATTAAAGTTTCAACCAGATAAAATGATAGTCAACAATAGGTAGGTAATGATAAAAAAAAAACATTAAGGCGTAGTCAAGGTCCAAGCCGTAGATTTTTCGTGAAAACGTCGGGATAAAATCATCTTCATTTTCTTTTCGACGCTGCCTCAATTCCTTTTGATGCGAGCTTTCCTCTGATTTGCGTTTTCTATAATTCCGCGCATATTTACGATTCAAATGAGACGACATCTTTAATTTTTTGACAATTTTGAATTTAATACCGATTTTTACATATATTTCGCCGAATAATTTTATTGTTTAAATTTGAGTCCTAGTAGTGCTCCTCAAACTCTTTATAATGACACCCGAATCAACGTCTTATCTAAACGCGTTATCACGCTACACTAGTTTCTAATTTTACACAACGCTAATTCGCAACAATCATCCGCCGGCGCTCACACTAGCCCGATAACGTCACAGGCAAAACAAACACTGCACAACAAACACGTATAGACATGCTCTATCCATTGTGACCTCAACCGTTGTTATTGCATTATTAGTCTCGTAGTTATTATCGATTGAAATCTGACGGTATTTTGTAACACAAGAAAGTTTGACCGGCTATCACTGTGCTTAACGAGCGAATAGACGTTTTCACGTCAAAAATATATTCTGCTTGTTCCTGACTAAATGCGTCGAAGAAGAAATATAGAATATAGGTGGCCTTGTTACTCCGATTCTATATATTTTTAAAAAGCACATTAATGCAGCAATGTCAGTATTGAGGTTTCATCCAGATAAGTATTCTGAAAAAAATTTCTCAAATTTAGAATAAAACGTCTTATCTGATGGATGATTACAGAAAAAAATAATTTGATACTCTGTAAACTAATTTTATTAATATCGATCATAAAAATGCATATGGCATTTGCTAATAATTATAACATATGTAAAGAATTATTATGGATTATAATTATATATTTCTTTAGTGTGTAGTATTTATAGTTTTATAGATGAGTTTATGATACTATTTTCAAATATTATATTTTAATAAAACTATCATAGCCTGTTTTTAGAGAAGTTCCCTTTTCAAAATAGAGATTTTGAAAAAGTGTGTGGATGCTGTAAGTGGCTTGTTCAGATGTGTTGGGAGTATGAGCTGGCGAAGTGGCAGTCCGGCGGTGTCGAGCGTTCTGAAGACTAGAGGCTATAGAACATTGGTCAAGTTGGATGTAGGGCGAAGCAAGAGGAGAAGAAACAAAGGTAACGTAGGATAACGTAAATCAGAGCTATGATAAGCGTAAAAAGAAAATTCTGGGGGGGGGATAACAAATATGAAAAAAAAAAAGTCTGTCTGTGTGGGAACACGATAACTCCCGATAGAATAAATGTATCAACGCGAAATTATATATGTGAATCCAAAACCCTCTAACGACTACACCTACTGATTTTCAGCCAAATCGACCATAGTATAGCCAGAGATTAGGTTGAAGGCTTAACACGAAAAGTCTAATAACTGCCGATGGAATGAATGTATCGACATAAAATTTCATAAGTGAAATCAAAATCCGATCCGAAAATTGAGGACTTAACCTGTCAAATTTCAGCGTTAACAGCTGAAGGGAAGGGGGGTTAAAGGGAGGGGGCTCAATTCAAAAACTTCGACACCAATTTTAGCATGAGAAATTAAAAGCCCCTATGTCAGTCAACTGTTCAAAAAGAAAATATTGCTCTCAAATAAGTAATATACAATTAGTAAAACGGTCTTGTCATAGGAACATTTTAATGTAGAAATAAGCCTTTTTTGTTATGAAATGTAATAATACTTACAAGACATGAATAGTTTCTTTAAATATATTCGCTTTTAATTCATAAATTTCTGCAACATAGGCCTAAAACAGGGCTTTCTAGTTATTTATGTGTTGATTAAAAATCCATCTTTAATTAATATTTGAGGGAGCTAAGACAGTGAATTAACAGATTTTCACATCAGCGAGGTTAAATGTAGACAATGTTGCCACTTCCCCAATAACACTTATTTTTTTCGTATTGTTACCATTTAGACCCTTATTTTTAATTTAAATTATTATTTTTAATCTAATTATTTTTTATAAGAAACTACTCACTGTATATGTTAAAATCCCATATTCTTATTAAGTTGCTAAACAATTTTATTTTCTGGTACAAGTGTTATTCTCTGGCGCTGGTGATCATCCGTTGGGTCAATTTTATATTTTGAACATTTTCACTATTTTTGTCATGAATTAATGACGTTTATGCTTTCTGATTAGAATTATGATTAACTATATCAACTGCCAAAGTAAGCCCTAATCGGCTAGAATGTTTCTTAGTGGCAATTTCAAGTTTAGAATATGGATTAATTTTGCTCAAACTATAACTAAGCAGTTAATCCTAATTGGATCTTACTCATATCTACATACATAGTGCTACCACCAATTTATACATTTGGAGTTACATTTTATGTTTAACGATATTGTGTAAATCTTTCCAAACATTTGTGGTTCAGTTTTTTTTTTTTTTTTACTTCCGCAGCTATACGCAGTATATAGGGTAAGTTATGTAATCTATTAGAAAATGAGTTTTCATAGAAATTTCATGTCTTCCGAAAACCTGATTCCAAAAATGAAAAAACGAAAGTCGTTGGTGAGTCACCGGCAATGAATTTCTCAAGCACGAATTTAATAAATTAAAGTTTGCTCACCCTCCAAAACCATTTGAGTGAACCATGAGTAAGAGATCAAAAATATATTCTGGTCCGTCCTAATTAAAATAGTCGCAGAAGAAATATAGAATATAGGTAGCCCTTGTGGCACCGATTCCTTATATTGTTTTGATAAACTTTAATACAGCTATGTCGGCAGATAGGTTACAACCAGATACGATCATAGTCAACCGTGAGTAAAGATAAAAAATATATTCTGGTTGGTTCTAAGATAGCCGAAGAAGAAATATAATAATAACTTTTATTTCCGTTAAACCATAACATAATTTGGTAGCATTGCTGTATTAATGTGTTTATAGAAAAATATAAGGAATCGGTGTCACAAGGATCATCTATATTCTATGTTTCTTCTTTTATCTAGTTGGGTCTAATTAGAATATAGGAGGGATGCTAAACACAAAAACTAATAACTGTCGATGTAATGAATGTATCGATAGAAATGTTCCAATATAAGTCAACTTGAAATAACTAAATTGATTAATTGGTGCTATAGAAGTACTTTGTCGGTGATTGAGAGAAGACTTTATCTGTTGCCAGATGACCAACCGTGCCGACAGATGGGTCTGTTCCCGGACGCCGGGTTCAAGATGACTTGCACCGGACAGGGTTCCTCCACACCGACAGGGCTAGTCATCGGCATGTACTGTGACGAGGCGGATGTAAAAGGCGACAGAATGAAGTTCACCTACTCAGGACAACGTTATGACGACTTTATCAAGGGCAAACTCAAGTGCCATCTTAAGATGGCCCTACCGCTCCCTGGGATCGGACAGGTAAGGTCAGTTTTTTTCTTTTTTAAGAATTGATAACTTAAGTTAGGGATCGATTATCGATCGATATTCATATGACATGTCCCAAAATTCAGTTAGAAAATAACAGTCTATCTCATGCTGAAATCTAATTTTCATATTCTCATTTAAGGATTTTTGAAAATTGTTTGCTGGTGAGTGCACGATATTTCCATACATTCGCGAATGTCTTAAGAATAATATGTGGTAAAAAAAAAAAAAGTTCAAGTGTTAATCTTAAATTTTATACGAAATTTTATAACTGGTGTTCTATTTAATTTTGATTTCTACAGTAATTTGCGAAAAGAGCTCTAAAAAAATATCATAAGTTCAAGACGTGCAATGTTTAAGAAAGTGCACGTATTGTATATTTGATACATATCAGTGATTGATGTTATAGAAATATATATTTAAGGTAATATTTATTTATTATGGCTATTTAAGATACAAAGTGGAAGCAATTGACATTCCTTATTTCGTGGAATCACAAAAATGTTCATTTTATTGTTCTTGTCCTTGATGTGCCCCCCATTGTTACGCTTTTTCGTTGTTTTTGTCGACTTTTCGGTTGTTTTTGTTTTGTTGTGTTTGATTGCTATTTTTTATCAGTTGATTGATTAGAAACAGAGATTGTTGTCATTTGTCTTGTTGATAAACAATCAAGAAACGGTTTCAATTTATACTGAATATTATCCTTTTTTTTTTTCGTTGTTTTTATACCATAAAAAAATGATATATGTATTTTTTTTTTTTTTTACGTTATGAAGAAATATTTCGTATAACAACACTGTTTGTCTCTTCTTCCCTTTCAATGATAGTGAAAGCAATGAGCCCCTCTGATCAACCTTCATCCTCGGCTGATTCCGCTGAAAATTAATAGTTGTCGTCCTTATAGGGCTTTGGATTTACATATGCACATCGATTAATGACCGATTATTATTTTCAACTAGTTAATCGATATACTTATTAATCGTTGGTTAAATAATCGATTAATCAAATATGAAATTTCTTGTTTATTTTTCTTAATTTTTGAAATCCATAGGTCGGAAACATAAAATTCTCTTGAAAACTACGCATTTACTTTCTGACTCTTTACTTAACTTCTCAAGGGCACTCGATCGTTATCTCATGACTGACAACTAAATTCGTATTCAACAACAGGATTATATTGTTTTTTCGATCACACTAGATTAATCCTAATCTTAAACCCCAAAAAATAGTAAAACATGTAGAAAAAACCTTGTAATAGTAATTTTAATCTTGCTCTACTTTAGATTCGGATCTCTTTAACAAGAGACGTATTGCCTTATTCATTTAGTCATTAAGTTTGTAAATATTAACCAATAGACTCCTCATATACAAGCTTCTATTGTATCGACCAGTGATGACGTATGCATGCCCAGTGTGGGCCGGTCTTGCAAGCAATACCAACTCAAGAACTCTTCAAGTGGCCCAAAACAAATGCCTTAGATTGGTTGGTAGCTACTCGAGGGACACCTCCATCCTCCAAATCCATGAACACCTAAATGTTGAGCTCCTACTGGACTACATACGTTTTTGTTTTTTTCTGTTTCTTTAAGAGTTATTTAAAATGTACTCTTAAGCAGTAGCATTGTTTTTAATTTAACTGATTATTTTTTATTTGTATTTAGTGTATAAGGGTAATGGTTAAGGAACCTTATTGTATAATTGTACCTCTGTAAATGCGACTGTTATAACAAACTCTTCTTCGTCTTCTTGTAAATATTAATACATTTGCTTCAGCCTTTTTTTTTTTTTTTTTTTTTTTGTTTAGATTAGGACATATTACGGTCTAGATGAGACATTCAACGCTGTAACAGTGGCAGGCCTGGGCTCTGATTGTGTCGGCTTTGATCCAATCGAAGAGATTGACGAACAAAAAGAGGTGATTCGAATGGCATCGGCCGCTGGAGCCAAGGCTCTACAAGAGTTGTCCATGCAACGGATCTACATAGATAGTTTCGGACATTCAGAGTCTGCAGCTGAAGGGGCCTGCATGGGCGTCTGGATGTACCAGCACAATAGGTGAGTAGTAATAAAAATAGATACGACTCCTATTATCGGAAGTTGATAAAGAGAAGGAGTTTGTAAGAGAGAACTTCTATAAAATGGAGAATTTTTTTTTGGTTAAATATTGAGTTGCACATCGTTTTAAAGTCATTGACAAACAAAATTCAAAAAGTTCGACGGTGAATCAACGATACTGTACTTCCCCTACACGAATTTATCAATTAAGATTTCGCCGTCGCTTTAAAACCAATATTTCATGTCGATGCATTCATTACATCTGTGGTTGCTATGGTTTTTTTGAGTTGAAACCTCCCTTTTGATCTCCCTCTCCCTTTCGGCCAACCCTGCGGAAAATTAGTATGTTAAGGACCTCCGGATGGGACGCTAAGCGATAGTCCCAAGCCTGTACAATGTCAGAATGTGAGGTACTCGTTAAAGACACCTACCCTAGGTGAATAAAAATTTAGGGTAGACAACATTTAGGATTCCCACAGAAGAGTCCACCAGAGTGATAAAAGAGCGCACTGGTAGTAGGCGATATGACCTCATAGTTAAAGTCCCGGCATGAGTCATTATAACTATTTTTTTTGACGTGAAAACGTCTATTCGCTCGTTAGGCACAGTGATAGCCGGTCAAACTTTCTTGTCAGATTTCAATGGATAATAACTACGAGACTAATAATGCGATAACAACGGTTGAGATCACAATGGATAGAGCATGTCTGTACATGTTTGTTTTGCTTGTGACGTTATCGGGCTAGTGTGGGCGCCGGCGGATGATTGTTGCGAATTAGCGTTGTGTAAAATTAGAAATTAGTGTAGCGTGATAATGCGTTTAGATAGGACGTTGATTCGGGTGTCATTGTAAAGAGCTTGAGGAGCACTACTAGGACTCAAAGTGAAACAATGAAAATATTCGCCAAAATATATGTAAAAATCGGTATTAAATTGAAAATTGCAAAAAATTAAAGATGTCGTCTTATATGAATTTTAAATATGCGCGGAATAATAGAAAGCGCAAATCAGAGGAATGCAAGAGCTACGGCAGCATCGAAAAGAAAATGAAAAATGATTTTATGCCGACGTTTTCACGGAAAATCTACGGCGCGGACCTTGACTACGCCTTAATGTTTTTTTTTTTTTTTTTTTTTTTTATTTTTTATTTTTGGAATTAAGTGGTTGAAAACATGAAATTTTCTTGAAAACGCAGTATAGAATTTCTTACCGATTACATAACTTCCCCTATACCTTCTACAGCTCTGGGAAAGCAAACATTTATTTTCATGTAGAATAAAATCAAAGGAATTAACTCGAACTATTTTAATCCGCATTTAAAAATCAACCATTAATTTTACACATGTTACAACACTTTGAGTGTTTTAGTTTTCATGTCTAATAGTATTTACCTAAGTTTTCTTGAAAACGCATGTTACCATTTCAGTTACCAATTATGTCCATAGACTAAGTTAAGTTCAACAAGACTGAAGTTTGAAGGGCCCGCGGAGTGAAGTTTGTATAATCTCGGTTTAAGCTTTACGATTCAGTGCAACATTTGATAAATCGATAATGAGCTCATTAAAGCTAATAAAGGCCCTTTGATTAGCTTCTGTTCTGCTATAACAACTGAACGTTATTGTTGATTATTTATGGATGATTACTATAGAGAACCAATTCTCTGGATTTGTTGTTATTGTCAAGTTATAGAGGGTTTATCGATTGGAGAGGACTATAAATGGAACAATTCTAGTTTCAGGATGTTAGTTATTATGACTCATGCCCGGGCTTTAACTACGAGGTCATTTCGTCTACTACCAGAGCGCTCTTTCATCGTGGGCATGGCCCGACTCTACTTTTGGGAGTCCTAAATTATGCCTATCTAGATTTATTCACCTTTAACGAGTATCTGACATCTCACAGGCTCAAGACCATCATTTAAAGTTCTATCCGAAGGACGGCGTGCTCAAGGTTGTTTTTTAGTTCAGTAGGCTACCACGCTCGTTACCTCGAAGTATTGTAATCGTGCAAAAATCTGAGATCGAGTTTTCAATGGATTTTCACATTTTAATGTTCTCTGAACACGTTTTGACCGTTTTCGCCATGATGTCTGTCTGTGCGTGTGTACAAGATTGGATATTTGTGAGCGATCTAACGCAGAAACCATTGCAGCTAACTGAAGAAGTCACAGATGCAAACATCTGATTAGATTTTGGCCAAAAGGCAGTACAGAGGTAGCGTACTTGCTTTCTGAAATCTGTCTGGGAGGTGGAAAAACCTTGAGCACGTTGTCTTTTGGATGGGACGTTAAGCGATGGCCTTGAGACTGAACGATTTCAGTCGTTAAATGACCCTAGTGAATAAACATTTAGGAAAAACAAAATTTAGGACTCCCAGAGTAGTGTCGAGTTCATGTCCACCAGAGCGCTCTGTTAATAGGCGTTTAAGCCTGTCAATAAACACTAACTAGCGCTATCGAGATGTGTCTTTGTCGCTAAGTTAATTGAATTTGGAGCTTTGGAGATAATCGATTATAGTGCAACGACAGTTTTTTATTAATTTATTCAACTTTTAATTGAACAAATTTTTTAAATAAATAATTGACTTCTCCTGGAAGCTTCTCATGACTAAGCAACTATCGAAGACACTACGCCATGAAGTAGGTTCACTACGCGTAGAGCAGTTGATTGTCTCCGAGGAGAAAATGAATGAGTTATCGGTTGTAGGTGACAGTCAATTTATAACAGATTGATGCAGGCACATCTGGGATATAAATCTTATATATAACGGGGCTCAATATCGACCATTCAGGTAAGCCGGCCTTCACGGAAAATGTTATATTTAACTGAAAAATAATGTATTTACTTATATCCTTATATAGTCACCCGACCGAGGCCCTTAGTTTATTTCATCTGAGTAGGTAAAATAAACTTAAGCACCCCGTTCTTCGGATGGGACGTTAAGCGATGGTCCTGAGCCTGTATGATGTCAGGTACTCGTTAAAGACCCCTACCCTAGGTGAATAAAAATTTAGGGTAGGCAAAATTTAGGACTCCCACAGTAGAGTCGGGTTCATGTCCTCCAGAGTGACGAAAGAGCGCTCTGGTAGTAGGCGATATGACCTCGTAGTTAAAGCCCGGGCATGAGTCATAAAACCTAACCTAACCTATATTTAGTTCGTCATTAGCAAGTTTGGTGGGTTGACGTCCTGGTGTAGGTCTCTGATAGTCCAGATCTGTTTTAATATGTTCTTGTATATGTGAAGTCGATAGTCGTTCGATGATTGATTTTCGTCGTCCAAATCGACAATTGAGGCTTGTTCGTTTCGGTCTGATATGATATAAAGTATAGGAAGTTATCAACGGAATTACGATAACTGCCGATAGAATGAATGTATCAACACGAAATTTTATATGTGTATCCAGAACCCTCTAAGGGCGACATCTATGCAAAATTGGCCAAAGGCTGACGTAATAATAAATGTATTGACACGAAAGTTCATATGTGAATTCAAAGCCATACAAAGACGACACGTAATAATTTTCAGTGAAATAGACCGAGTGGAGGGGGGATCAGAGGAGATAACTGCCGATGTGATAAATGTATCGATATTAAATTTTATATTTAAATTCAAAACCTCATAAGAATGGAACCTATTAATTTCCCGCAAAATCGGTCGAATGTAAGGGGGGGGGGGGGGGGGGGGGGGTATTAGAGAAGGGGGCTCGAGTCACCTTAATAACTGTCGATATAATGAATGTATCGACACAAAATTTAATATGAGGACTATGTGAGACAATTATTGAGTTTAAGCCCAAACGGAGGATTGAGTTTAGAGGGAGAGCGAAAACGTGATTGATTAATTAATGTTGGGGAAGTACATAGCCGGTGATTTAATATTCTAAAACGTTATGGATAATGAAGCTTCTGTTCATAATATATCTGTTAGGAATTAAATATAGATAAAAGAGATATTATTTGGAGTGCATACTATTCTGTACGATTATATTTCTGTTATTACATTCACTGCCTACTAAATAATACATTTTACCCACACTTTATACTTTCCTCTTCTTTCGTATTAGTTTTTATTATAAAATCTTAATTGTACGCCATTCTAAACTGCAAGTAAGTCATATTTATTTATATATTTACAACGGCATAACATTTGCCATTAGCAATTGTGATAAATAGTGCAGTGTCAGGTGCGTGGCTGTATTGCTGAGGTACGTGACCGAAGAGGAATCCAGGCTAGTCCTGGAGCAGGTCCCTCTGCCATATCCGCTTGAGGCGTCTTGGTGGATTGGCGTGATGATGGAGTTTGTTGTGAAAAGTTTGATATCGTGTCCTGATAACAGAAGGTACAAATGGGATGTTGAGGTCATTATGTAATGTGAAGTTGGAAACGTAAAATGACGCATTGGCAATGTGGCGTATTATAATGGATTGTATTGACTGAAGACGTTGTATGTTTGATTTTTTGCCTGATCCCCATATCTCAATACCGTCCAGATGGGTTTGAGTTTAGTGTTGTATGTATATGTGAAGTTTGTTTTCAAGCAATAATGTTGATCGTCGTCCGATAATTGATTTCAGTCGTCCAAATCGTCTTTTGAGGTCTGTGCGTTTCAGTCTGATATGAGTTGTTCAAGTTAAATGTCTGTCTAAATGAAGTCCTAGATATCGGACAGTGTCGGATGCAGGAATGGGCTGATCGTTAATGTAAACTGGTGGACAAGTGTTGTGTCTGAGGGTAAATGTGGTTTGCAGAGATTTGTCTCTATTAATTTTTATTCTCCATTTGTTGGCCCCATCTGTTAGATTGTGTAAATGTTCCTGTAAGTGTGAGCTTGCTTGTGTTGGGTCTGAGTGTGTTGAGAGAATGGCTGTGTCATCTGCGTATGTAGCGAGTAGTATGTTGTCGTGATTCTCTAAAAATAAAACAATATCTTTAATCAATATAAATAGTATAACAGGTTTAATAATGGACAGCTGATTATATTATCAGCTGACTCCTTTGTGTGTTACTTCCGTTGCACGTTCGCCATAAACGAAATTATATCACAACGATCGAAAACTAATTTCAGTTCAGAAAAATTGATATTGGATCGATGAGTTTCATATTAAAGAAATAATATTAATTAATTATGTATTATGATTCGTGCCCGGGCTTTAACTTGGAGGTTATATTGCGCTCTTCCATCGCTCTACTCATCATGAACCCTAATCTACTGCGGGAGTCTTAAATCTTACCCACCCAGGTTTAGTTATCTAGGATAGGGGTCTTTAACGAGCAGCCATTGTTAATTCACTATGTGACACACTCAGAGCAATGAAAGAGCGCTCTGGTAGGTAGACCTCATAGTTAAAGCCCGGGCATGACTCATAATAGCTAACGTGACACACTCAGAGCAATGAAAGAGCGTTCTGGTAGGTAGACCTCATAGTTAAAGCCCGGGCATGACTCATAATAGCCAACGTGACACACTCAGAGCAATGAAAGAGCGCTCTGGTAGGTAGACCTCATAGTTAAAGCCCGGGCATGACTCATAATAGCCAACGTGACACACTCGGAGCAA
This sequence comes from Aradus depressus, assembly GCA_963662175.1. Lineage (NCBI taxonomy): Eukaryota > Metazoa > Arthropoda > Insecta > Hemiptera > Aradidae > Aradus > Aradus depressus. Next base: position 31,989,138 of record OY759223.1, read on the forward strand.
TGAAAGAGCGCTCTGGTAGGTAGACCTCATAGTTAAAGCCCGGGCATGACTCATAATAGCTAACGTGACACACTCAGAGCAATGAAAGAGCGCTCTGGTAGGTAGACCTCATAGTTAAAGCCCGGGCATGACTCACAATAGCCAACGTGACACACTCACAGCAATGAAAGAGCGCTCTGGTAGGTAGACCTCATAGTTAAAGCCCGGGCATGACTCATAATAGCCAACGTGACACACTCGGAGCAATGAAAGAGCGCTCTGGTAGGTAGACCTCATAGTTAAAGCCCGGGCATGACTCACAATAGCCAACGTGACACACTCACAGCAATGAAAGAGCGCTCTGGTAGGTAGACCTCATAGTTAAAGCCCGGGCATGACTCACAATAGCCAACGTGACACACTAAGCGAAACTTTATCTTGTCGTCAAAAACATATTTTTATTAAAATAATTTACAAAGATAAAGAAATAATCTTTTGAACAAAAAAATTTAGAAAATATACAGAGTAGCTCTTTATGATTGAAATTAGGTTCGTTACAGTTTTTAATATTTGAATTGCTGATAAGGATTCATTGATAAAATGCACTTTAAAAGATAATGATGCTAAATTATTCACTTACAAGAATATACACAACTTTGAAAATTGAATATATCGACATGTATATATTTAAATTCAAAAACCCATAAGAACGGTATCTATTAGTTTTCCGCGAGATCAGCCTGAGGGAAGGAGAGAAGCTTGACTCAAACACCCTAATAACTGCCGATGTAATGGAGGTAACGATACAACATTTAGAATAACGATTCATAAGCTCTTATTTAAGTCAACTATTCATTTTTTGGTTTTGGAGGAAGGGCGAAAACCTAATTTGTGGTGAAAAGTACATTGCCGAAAATTCTACGAAATTCTTTTATTTTTTTACATTAATCGCGTTATATTCTTCTTAATATTAAAATTCTTTATTATTATCGTTGTAATTATTTTCTCATTGTATACATAGTTATTATTTCGTACATATTCTTCATGACTTCACGTAGACATTTTTATTAGGTTAGGTTTTATGACTCATGCCCGGGCTTTAACAACGAGGTCATATCGCCTACTACCAGAGCGCTCTTTCGTCACTCTGGTGGACATGAGCCCGACTCTACTGTGGGAGTCCTAAATTTTGTCTACCCTAAATTTTTATTCATCTAGGGTAGGGGTCTTTAACGAGTACCTGACATTGTACAGGCTCGGGACCATCGCTTAACGTCCCATCCGAAGGACAAAATAAACTAAGGGCCTCGGTCGGGCGACGAACCCACGACCTTGAGCTCAGAAGTCAAGCACGCTTACCACTGAGCTACCGGCGCCCTCACATTTTTATTATTATTATATTTTAAAAATGTTTTATTATTATTATTACTAGCAGTAATACCCGGCGTTGCCCGGGGAACTTTGATTTTTCTCCCAATATCTCCTATAAGGCTATTCAATTCTTCGACAGTACATTCATGATGATATAATTTTCAGTTATTCATACGGAATGAGGCTTATAGTCCTTCAACTATAGTAACGGTAGTACATTTTTAGGACCCCTCGGCACCACACCTAGTATGCGCCTTTCAACGGCGGAAACCACAGCTAGTGAATACTTAGCATCGCTGGACATCCTAGCCAGTGCGTACTTAAGAACGCTTGTGACCACAGCTAGTATGTGCCTTGCAACGGCGGACCCCACAGCTAGTACATACTTAGGAACGCTGGGCACCACAGTTAGTATATACCTTGCAGCGGCGGACCCCACACCTAGTACGTAGTTAGGAACGCTGGACATCACAGCTAGTATGTACCTTGCGACGGCGGACTCCACAACTAGTACGAAGTTAGGAACGATGGGCACTACAGGTATTAAGTGCCTTGCAACAGCGGACACCACATCTAGTATGTGTCTTGCAACAGCGGACACCACAGCTAGGACGTAGTTAGGAACGCTGGGCAAGTATACTACATACGTAATTTCATTACAATCCAACCATTAGTTATGAGTTAGGACTATTTATATACTTAGGCCCCCCCTACAACCCCCCCTCCCGTTCAAAATTTTAGGACGCCACATAGCCTATTATTCAATCGGGCTCAAAAGGATGCTACATGGGAAGTTTCATAAAAATCCGTCCAACGGCTTGGGCGTGATGCTGGAACAAACAAACACACAAACCCCGTTTCAGCTTTATTGATATAGACTAGCAGTAATACCCGGCGTTGCCCGTGCAACTTCGACTTCTCTCCTAATATCTCCTATAAGTCTTTTCCATTTTTCAACAGTACATTCATGATGTTATAATTTTCAATTATTCATACGGGATAAGGCTTATAGTCCTTCAACGGCAGGCACCCCAGCTAGTATCTACTTTGCAGCGGCGGTCAGAAGAAGAGAGTGCCACATGTGAAATTCCTTCAGCATTCATGCACCCCAGCCCTCAGGTTCAAAAATTATTTAAACCCCGTTTCAGCTTTACTAATATAGATTATGCAAGTCCGTCGAAGAGAACAAAACGATTTAATAAATAGACAAAAAATCCACTTGAACAAGTACATTCAAAATACACTAGCAGAACTCAGGCCAACATTACAGACACTACATCGGACCGACAAACCGTTCTCATTTATTGCGCCCATCCCACTATCAAACCTTATCATAAAATCCAATCCAGACATTAGGACAATCAAAACATCCAAAAACAACTTAGACCCCACAATCCTAAAAGCCAACACAATAGAAATTATTAACACTCTTTACGATAAATGTCACAAACTCTTCACAGATGCTTCAAAAACACCAGAGGGGACGGGCATAGGTATCTTCGATCCCCAAACAGACACTAACCTAACAGAAAAAATCTCACCACATCATAACATCTGTACCTCTGAACTGATTGCTATCCAAAAGGCCATAGACTACTTTAAAAGTATTACATTTTCAGAAGAGATAGTTATATTGACCGACTCTAAATCCGCCTGCCAACTACTACGCAACTTTCACCTCAAAACTCGCAGCAACTACATACTCTCCACAATAGCTACATCCATTTACCAGTCAGATAAGAACTATTACATTCAATGGATTCCTGGACACATCAATTTGACTGACAACGACAGAGCTGACCACCTAGCCAAGCGAGGAACGGCAAAGGACACAGTGACACTCAGAATCGACTTGACCTTAGAAGACACCCTTTCTATCCTACAACACCAGACACTCACGGAATGGCAAACCAACTATACTGACATATCCCAAACCAAATGACAATACCACTACAGAGTACAGAAGACAATAACGACAAAGCCATGGTTCCACCCACACAGTAAGACACTGACGACTAAACAAATCATATACTTGACACGACTGAGGACCGGACATGCCAGAACAAACAAATACATCTAATCAAAATAAAACCATCCCCCAACTGTGAACACTCCAATGAGACTGAGGACGTAGTCCACATTTTCACTAACTGCAAAAAACACGACAACCAGAGACAACATGAGACACTACTATCCAACGTAAACACATTTCTTCAAACAATAGCTAACATTAATAACATAGAAAACATTAACAAACTCATTAAATTTATTACCAAATCAAAAGTAGAACTGTAATAAGATCAATAGACTACTACATACTCGCTCCGGCTTTATACGACTACAATTAGTCTTACGGCATAATGAAAAAAAAAAAAAAAGAGAACGAAAAGATAAGGACCCCCCAATTCAAAAATATCAATAACTGCCGATATCAAATTTCAGCGATATCGGTTGAGGAAAGGAGGGAGTTCTGGGGTGGGGGCCATTTTCAAAAATCCCAATAACTGCCGATGTAATGATTGTATCATCGTCAAATTTCGTATTTAGAATTAACATCCACTGAGGACATAACCAGTCAAATTTCAGCGATATCGGTTGAGGAAAGGAGGGAGTTCTGGGGTGGGGGCCCTTTTCAAAAATCCCAATAACTGCCAATGTAATGAATGTATCAACATCAAATTTCGTATTTAAAATTAACATCTACTGCGGACATGACCAGTCAAATTTCAGCGATATCGGTTGAGGGGAGGGGGGAGTTCCGGGGTGGGAGCCCTTTTCAAAAATCTCAATTGATGCCGATGTAATGAATGTATCAACATCAAATTTCATATTTAAAATTAACATCCACTGTGGACATAACCAGTCAAATTCCAGCGATATCTGCTGAGGGGAGGGGGGGGGGGTTCCGGGGATGGGGCTCAATTCAAAAATCATAATAACTGCCGATGTAATGAATGTATCAACATCAAATTTCGTATTCAAAATTAAAATCTACTGAGGACATAACCATTAGTTAATGAGCTATCGGTATCTTTATATTTAGGCCTACCCCTACAACCCCCCCTCCCGTTCAGAATTTTGAGCCGTCACACACCTTATTTTTCTATTTGGCCTTCAGGAATACTAAGTGTGAATTTTCTTGATAATCCGACCATTAGTTGGTGACCTAGTACTATATTTATACTAAGGCCCATTTATTTATATATTTATTGGTGTAATAGGTTTAAATTTAAAGTTTATGTACCCGAAATTTTCTCTCTTTGAATGATTTTAATAGGTATTTGGACATATCTTAATCAGTAAAGAAAAAAATTGTACGTACGTATATCTATTTAAAAATAGAAAATTTGCTTTAACAAAAATTTCTTCTCTCCTGTTTGATTTGGATTCCCGACTTCTGATCTGCGTCACTTACTTATAAATAAAACTGAAATGTGAATACAATAACACTGAATGAATGTATCGACATGAAATTGTATAACCCAGAAGTCTCTGAGACCGACACCTATTGATTTTCAGACAAATGAGTCTGGGGGAGGATTAACAACAAAAACTCTCATAACTGCCGTTGTAATGACTGCCACTATGTAAATCAAATATTGAATTTCAGCCTAATCGGTCGATTGGATTTCAAGGGAGAGCGAAAGCAAAATTGATTTATTCTTGCTGGGGAAGTACATAGTTGGTGATTTTCCGACGACTTTTTTAGTGGCGCCGGTACCTCAGTGGTAGGCTTGCTTGTCTTCTGAGCTCAAGATCGTGGGATCGAACCCGACCGAGGCCCTTAGTTTATTTTATTAGGGAGGTAAAATAAATATAAGCACTCTCGTGGACATGAGCCCGACTCTACTGTGGGAGTCCTAAATTTTGCCTATCCTAAATTTTTATTCACCTAGGGTAGGGGGTCTTTAACGAGTACCTGACATCGTACAGGCTCGGGACTATCGCTTAACGTCCCATCCGAAGGTTAAGTTTATTTTACCTCCCGAATAAAATAAATTAAGGGCCTCGGCCGGGTTTCGAACCCACGATCTTGAGCTCAGTAAGCAAGCACTGTATTGATCGTGTCGTTAAATGACTATGTAAAAAGTTTTAACTTATAAAAATCGCATAAAAACATTTATGAGGATATAAAGAATAATGGCTACTTTAAAAGCTTAGGTTTGGTACAGCCATTGGATTGCTGTTGGATATTGTTAATGTATTTTTCAGCCAATAAGAGAGCTTCCAAGTCTTTTAGCCCCTCCCGAATCACCGAAATTGTACTTCCCCAGTACGAATTAATCTAGTTATCTACTTCGATCTCCTTCGTCCCCCCCCCCCCCCCCCCCCCCCCTCCCCCTTCTATTTGACTGATTCCTCAGATAATGAGTGTTGTCCATATGTTCCACTGTTAATAGAGTTTTTGTTTTTGCAAGACGCCGATTTGACGGAAAATCAATAGGTGTCCTACTCATGCGGTTCTGGATACACAAATAAAATTTCTTATCGATATAGTCATTTTTTTTATTTGTTTAGATTATTGTTTAGGTCGGAAAACATGAAAGTCCATTGAAAACTCAACTTCGAATTTCAAACTTATTACATAACTTCCACTACACTTCGTTTATCTAGGGAAGTAGAAAATATTTTGAGTTATCTCGTCACAAATAAGACAGAAGTATGTAGGCCACGTGGTGCAGTGTTGCCACATTTTAATATAAACTAGAAGCGAAAAGCTCTCTCTACCACTCTACCTACGTGTATCTCATAAGAAATTATCATTACAGAATTATTTGGTAATTTGTTTTTACTTTACCAGTATAAGGAAGTATTGTAATCATGCGAAAATCTGAGGTCGAGGTTTCAACGGATTTCCACGTTTCAAGATCCCCTGCAGACGTTTTGATCATTGGTGTGTGTCTGTGTATGTGATTGAAAAGTTGTGAGCGCTCTACCGTAAAAACGATTGTAGCTATGAACTTGAAATTTGGACATAACAATGACGCTTACACATCACTCTCGCTCCCCCTCTCAAAATCATTTCATTCAAAAAAATACCGCTGACACCAACTCATTACTTTCTTATACCCAGTAATGCCAGTATGAAATGATTTTGAGAAGGGAGAGAGAGAGAGATCTGTACGTTCGGTTGGTATAAGAAAGTGTAATAAACCATATCACATATATTTTTATTATTATTTTTTTCGTTTTTCTTATCCAATATGAACAGTAATTAGTGTGTATTTATTTTTTTACGGGACTACGACAAGGTCAGAAAAGCAGCACAGACTGGTGCCCAAGATAGAGCTGTTTGACAGTTGCGACTGGATCGGATGGCAAATTGGCCAAGAGAAGGCAGCTGCACAGAACCTGGCTCGTCAACTCATGGAGACTCCAGCCAATATGCTCACTCCGTCTGCATTCGCACTCAGTGTTGTCGAGGTGCTCACCAAGTCTGGTGTGGATGTTGAGGTATCTATATCTCACCTCCGTTATATTTTATATTTCTTATATCTCTACTTCGCAAGTAAACCTAGGGATAGGCAAGGGCGATAGTCGATAGTTCGCCACTATCGATAGTCCGATACTATCGGTGGAAAACTATCGATAATTCAGTAAGTTCCTAACACATTCCAATTTCAATAATATATTATGAAATGATTATTTTATTTTTATTTTTTCATGTACATCTACCTAATTTAAATTATTCGATATTATGGAGGATGAAAGGGGAATAAAAATATCAATCGAATTAGTAATTGTTCTTTCAAATCGAACTTTTATTTTATGTAAATAACATTTTCTGTCAAAAATAATCGCAATAAATATAACACTTGGCAAGAATATTAACACATTAATTCAAGTTCAAAAACACTTATTGTAGATGGCATTAAATTCAACAATGTTTATTTCAATCAACAACATTTATAAAGCTTTATTTATATATAAATAAAATATCAAAAAATTAATTACCAATTGACGAAAAATACTTTTGTAAACCTTTATGGAACAGCAGGGAGTGATCCAGTTTCTGCAGTGGGTTGTTTGGTCCTGGGTGCCGGTTTATAAGTTTCTTGGTGGCGTCTCAAGAGGTGATCCCTCAAATTGGATCTGTTGCAACTAGTTTTGAATAAAACTTTGCACAAAGTACATTTAGCACTTTTCCCCTCATCAAAGTAAAAGTTCTCAAATAATTTTCTTCAAAACGTATCCCCTCTAATAAAGGAAAATTAATATCGATAGTTATGGATAGTACTATCGAATATCGCCAATCCCTACCTAGGGACAAAGCATCCAATGCTCTTATCCCTTCTCTGTTAGCTCAACTGTGGCAGTCCTTTTGCTTACCCAGGTTTAGTTACCTGAATTCAGAAGGTCTTTAAGGAGTTCCAGATAGCACAGATACTTATGTATACAACGATACCATATGTATTTGTAATTTCTAAGTAAACACACATTATTAATAATAATTATTATTATTATTGACTAGTGTACCTATATTTTATTCACACAAATATGTTTTCTAGCAATGAATCTAAAGTAATATTTATAGTTAATGATAAAGAACAATATATTTTTCTATAACTAAGTTGAATTGTGAAAACATTTTTTTTATTCTTTTTTATAATGCTTTTCTTGTTTAGAATTCTGGTCAGTGTCTCAACTTGAGACAAATAAAAATTCCTTCTAGATTTAATACGTTTCAGCCGTCAACGTGACATCTAATCTTCACAAAATAGCTTCCCTTCATTTTAAATTCTTGTCTTCCTAGCAATCCCCCGTCACCTCGTTGTTTAATTTGGTAGCTGAGACTTAGTTTTAACAAGATCCTTAGCAAACTTTGAATTAAATAAACTTCCATGAGAGAGCTTGAGAAGTTAGCAATCTGAAACAGACTTTGTGATAAACTAATTTGATTTATTTAACAAATCATTTAGTACAATTTGATCATGTTAACAAAATTTAGTTCTTAATTGTAAATAAGTTAATTTTTACCTAATTAAATGTACTACTCAACATGGTCTGAGGAACAAAAATATTTATGTGTATTATTCTGTTTGTAAGACACAATTGTTCACGAATGAGCGTTCATTTTAGTGAACAATTATTGCAGAATAACCCAGAAGCATTAGGAATTGTAAAGGGGATTTTTATGGTTTAGTTATGATCTTTTTACATAAAATTCATATACCAACCCTAAAAATAAAACTGATTTTAGGATAAACTATACTCTAACGTTTATTTCTTCTTTACATGGCTGGGGCTTAAAAATTGTTAACATTTTGGAGGACATAGTTAATGGGCATTATCCTGATCATTGGGGATCACCAGAGACTCAGGGAGACTGGGATTCTTGTTTGTTTGGAATTAGGGTTATTTGTAACGTTATCCCGTGGACTGCCAAACAAGAGCGCAGCCTGTGATCTTCTCTCCCTGAGAACTGTTTGCAAAATATGAAATTTGGGGATGACCAGCGCCAAGGGATCTAAGTACCCTTCCCCTCCCCCATAGAGGCCAACCCTTCCCAGTTAGCTCAACTGTAAGAGTCGTAAATTTTATCTACCCAGATTTAGTTGCCTAAGGTAGGGGGGGGGGGGGGGGGGGGGGGACATGACATCGCATAGGGGGATCGTCGCTTAATATCCCATCCGAAGGACGGCGTGCTCAATTTTATTTTTTACCTCTCAGATAAAATAAACTATGGGTCTCGGCCGGGTTTTTAACTCGTGATCTTCAGCTTAATAAGCAAGAACGCATAACACTAAGCTACCTGCGCTCTCATAACTACATGAAGCTCGGGAGACTTGCGCCAGTGAATCTAAGCACCTAGTGCCCTTCCACTTCCTCCCTAGAAACCATCTCTTTCCTCCTTACAGCGACAGCTCCTCTCCTGAGCACCTTTTACACCAGATCCAATTGCTTTAATCTCGTTACTTAATACCTAATCTCCTGGTCCCTTTGAGGAATAGAAGGGGCGTTAACCAAGCTAATTCAAGCTTCTTAATTATTTTTCTGTCATCTTATTTTCACTGAATATCTGTACTGTAGGATCACGTTCGCAATTATCCTACGTTTAAGGACAACTAATCTAAATTTTAACATTGAAAATGTCTAATAAATTAAAATTAAGGAATATACTAACTAAGGCTTATTTTGACAACTGACTCGTCTTGTTGATCCAGAAGCAGTCATAACAAATTGGTAAAATGACAAAAAATACCAAATTTCACCAATGGATGAAACCAGGGTTTGAGATTGGACCTCATTTCCACCGGTTTACGACAAAATGGCATAAATGTTCAGGAATATCGTTGCAGGGACATCAAACTGAAAATTGTGAGCAAAAAAAATAATTATTTGCGTAAAAAATAATTGATATAATTAAAAATAAGGATTCGAATGATATCAAGATACAAATGGAAAAATTATGTGTTTCTGGAGAGGGGGTAACACTGTTTTATTTAACCTTACTGATATTGGAATTTGTTATTTCACTAACTGACCCAAATAAAATATAAGTTAATGGTGGAATTGTTCTTAATACAACACATAAGTCCAGAAGATCCTGTTTTAGGCCTACGTTGCAGAAATGTATGAATTAAAAGTGAATATATTTCAAAAAACACAAATCACACCTAGTAAGTAATATTGCATTAAAAAGGCTTATTTCTTCAATGTCTGCATTAAACATTTTCCTGCCATAAAATTGTTTAGCCAATTTATAAATGTTTTATTGAGTGTAATCTGATAATGACATAATATCAAAAAATATAAAAGTCAAAATGGCATGATTTGTTTCATTTGCTCTCACGCTTTTCGTAGTAAACCTAATATGTTCTGTTTTGTTCTCAGTAAGTTTCTTTATTTGATGCTAAAATATGTAGTTCAAATACATAAAGGAATATTTAAGTGTCATTAATAGTTTCCGCAATGACCATTTCTGCTGTTAGTTTTCTTTACTATTGAAGTTTTAAAATAGAACAAGACTTGTTATAAAATCCGTTTATTACTTGGGCCTGGGTTGTCATGAGGAATCTGTATTCGTTTAGGTTGTTCTAGTAGAAGTGTCCATAATATCGGGTTAGTTGGGTCAAAAATAAGAAATAAACGTTTATATAATAGAGGTCCAGAAATACTTCTTTGAAACATTTTGGTGACTAACTCACAAAAGAGGGCGCCGGTGGCTCAGTGTTATGCGTACTTACTGAGCTCAAGAGTTACTCGTTTATGACCCCTACCCCAGGTGAATAAAAATTTAGGATAGGCAAAAGTAGAGTCGGGCTTTTTCGTCCACCAGAAAGACGAAAGAGGGTTCTGGTAGTAGGCGATATGACCTTGTTGTAGTCCGGACATGAGTCAACTCACAAAAGTGTAATGTTATTCAAATACACTTTGAAAGAGGGGGAGGCTCTGAGTCATCATAATAAAGATATCGGTGATTTTACAATGTTTTTATTGTTTTAACTAAAAAATAAAGGAAACTAGTAAAAAACATTTTCTTCATAAAATGAAGGTAATTGACTGTAATATCAGATGTTTAATGGTACAAGGAAAAATCGTTTCATAACAGCCCTTCCTTTGCCAAGATGAAACACTTTTTGTTTTGAAAAATTTTAATAATGTTTTTTGTGATTCAGCGCCCCCGTTCTCTTCCAAAATATTTATTTCGAACTGTAATAGGATGCCATGATTATTTTGTGAGTTACTCAATAAAAAAAATTCTTTTTTAAAGGAGCATTTCCAGACCCATGTTTATATAAACGTTTTTGTTATTTTTGTCTCAAACCATTTCTAGAGTTATGGAAATTTTGTCTGAAACATCCTAAAGTATAGGGGACGTTATGTAATCGGGCAGAAGTTCGTTGTGGTATGTATTTTCAACGGAAATTCATGTTTTCCGACCTCTAGATTCGAAAAATGAAAAAAACAAAATGTCTGTCTGTGAACACTGTATGACATTTTATATGTGAACCCGAAACCCTCTAACGACGACACCTATTGATTTTCAGCCATATAGATCAAAAGGGAAGGATTAAGGGAGACGTTCAACTCAAAAACCCCCAATAACTGCCGATGTAATGAATGTATCGATACAAGATTTCATATTTGGATTTTAAATCCCATAAGGGACAACACTTATCAGCTTTGAGCGGAATCGGCGGGAGGGGAATAGGGTAGGGGCTTAACTCAAAAACCCCCATAACTACCGATGAATGTATCGACACAAAATTTTGTATGATAATGAATGAATATTAGCGCTATACTGGTCGTCGAGGGTGAGCGAAAAATTAATTGATTAATTCGTTCTGGGGAAGTCCTTTGCCAGTGATTCACCGATGCCTTTTTTTATTTAAATTATGTCAAAAATATTGTTGTTCCTTGGAACATGTTGATGAGTGTGAGTCGAGGATGACGAACAGAGGTTGATGTATGTGAAAGTGATGGTTCAGGTGCGCTGTCGGAACTGGGCCAAGCTGCGTCACTTCAACGCATTCCTTGCTGTGAGCTCCGGCTCTTGTCAACCCCCCGTCTTCCTGGAGATTTGCTATGAGGGCTGTGAGCCGGACATCGCTCCAATTGTCTTCGTCGGCAAGGGGATCACCTTCGATGCTGGCGGTCTCTGTCTCAAGTCCTGCTCTGAGATGAAACACATGCGTGGCGATATGGCTGGTGCTGCTACTGTCGTGTCTGCTGTTCGTGCTATTGCAGCCCTACAGATCCCCATCAATGTTCGAGGCCTCATACCGCTCTGTGAGAATATGCCAGGTGCTTGCGCTTTCAAACCTGGCGACATTGTAAAGTCCTACAATGGTAAGACAAAGTTTTTTGTTTGTTTCATCTAGTTTAACATTTTGATGTAATTAAAGCATATTTTGTCAGGCAGGACGATGAATAAGTACAACTACATATATTGATTACTGGTCCACCATTTTGGAAATCTTGTTACGTTTTCCTCATTAGTGATAGCTGTATGTCCCATAAAAATGGAAGTCAGTTAAACAATTTAACGTTACTGTTACCAAGACTACTAGACAAAACATCCATATTAACTTTCAAAACAAAACTATTTACATACAAACCAGTACTCCATTATACAGTAACCTTTCAATCCAAAATCCTTCATACAACAACCAATGCTCCTTATTACTTCCCCAATAAAACTTCACACTGACATTAACATGTCTTTTGTCACCGAAGATGTTAAATACAAGTATAAACAATTATTTTCCTCTCTTAGTTACCGCAATAATTCTCTAGACGTTGTCCTTCTTCTGCTATGACACGACGGCTTAAGTGTCTATGGCCTAGAAGCAGTCGTGACAGTGAGCTATAAATGAGTGCAACTCAGTCCCTAGGAGTGACTCGTAGGGAGACATTTTGAAGAGGCCATATTTTACTCTTTTAGCAAATTTGCTTGTTGTTAATATTATTTATACAGTTGAGAATACCTATTTGTAAATAAAAAAAATTAAAAAAATACAATTACCTATTGTGAAAAAGTGAGTAAAACTTGAAGAAAAGATACTATATTGGGGTCTTTATACTCGTGAGTAAAATGAAGTTTTTTTTTTATAAGTTTTATTGACAATAAATTAAATACCCTCCCCCCCCCTGTAATGCCAAAATAAAAATGGGCTGCACCACCCCGCCCTCTAACAGCCCAAAGAAAGAAATTCCCATAAGAGTGAACGTCATAAAAAAAAAAAAAACTGTCCAGGTGATGGAACAATTTTTCAATTTAAGACACTTATTTAAAATTTTTTTGCTTCATTATGATTATAAAGAGAACCCTCAATTTCAATTCCTGCTTATGGATTACTGGTCAGCGTTTTGTCTATTTCTCTACTGATTTCTCTTGAATCGCATAGTTCACCAACAATTTGAAAACTAACAGTTTTAATATTTAATTTTATAATATATTTGTGCACATAATATTTGTTTTTGAATTTGTTTCAAAATGTTTTCTTAGGTTTTGACGTTAACTTATGGTTATTATAAAATGTCTGACCATAGTTTGTTGTTTCTGTAAACAGCAATCGAAAATCATTGTCTTTTACTATTTAAGAAATTGAAAAAGGTTGCATTTTCTTAAGTTTTTGTTTTTTCTTGTATCATTATTTATTCATATGTTTGGATTCAGATCATGAATTTCTAGTAACAATACAAAAGCGCTCATTAAAAATGTAATGTCTATTCTGTTGATGCTGATGTTGAAATTTTCAAATTTCAGGTAAAACGATTCTGGTGCAGGACACATCACACGAGGGCCGACTGATCCTGGCTGATGCATTAGCCTACAGCGCCACCTACAATCCCAAGTTCATTGTGGACGTTGGGACCCTATCACGTGACCTCCAGGAGGTAATGGGCAGCGCAGCAGCGGCCGTCTTCACCAACTCGGACCAACTCTACGATATGATGCGGATAGCCAGTATTCATACAGGGGACCGAATTTGGAGATTTCCACTATGGGATTTCTACGAGAAAGGTGAGATTTTTTTGGTATAGAAGTATAATGAGGAAATCGGACTGGAATGAGAGCTACCATAACTAGTTGAGCTGAGTACATTCTGTTTCACTAACTCTCCTCATTATTATAAGTGACTTTGTTTTGGAAGTCGCCATCCGTGTCATCTATATATTCACATGGAGGGCAGAAAGCTCGACAAAACAGCTTTTAACTTTTGCGATTTTTGGTTATTAAGAATACTACATGTGAAATTTCATGACAATCCGACTATCCGTTAACGAGCTAGAACAATTTTTATGCTTACCTTCTGAGCTCAAGATCGTGGGATCGAACCCGACCGAGGCCCTTAGTTTATTTTATTCGGGAGGTAAAATAAATATAAGCACGCCGTCCTTCGGATGTGAAGCGATGGTCCCGAGCTTGTACGATGTCATGTACTCGTTAAAGACCACTGCCCTAGGTGAATAAAAATTTAGGGTAGGCAAAATTTAGGACTCCCACAGTAGAGTCGGGCTCATGTCGACTAGAGTGACGAAAGGGCGCTCTGGTAGTAGGCGATATGACCTCGTAGTTAAAGCTCGGGCATGAGTCATAAAACCTAACCTAACCTAAAACATTTTTAACGATACCCCTCAAAATTCATCGGTGAATCACCGGCAATGTACTTCCCCTGAAGGATTTAATCAATTAACTTTTCGCTCCTCTTCCAAAAACCTTTTGCGCTTTTTAATCCTCGTAGTAAATTTTGTGTCGATAAGTTCATTACATTTGCAGTTATTAGGGTTTTTGAATAGAGCCCCGTCTCTTGAACCCCCTCTTCCCTTCGGCCGATATAGCTGAAATTCGACACGTTATGTCCACATTGAGTTATTACATTAAATATGAAATTTCATATCGATATATTCCTCTGATCCCCCCCCCCCCCCCCCCCCCCATTCCCTTCTGTCAAATCCGCTGAGAATTAATAAGTTATGTCCTTATGAGGTCTTGAATTCACCAATGAAATATTATTTTGATACATTCATTACAACGGCAGTTATTAGACTTTTCGGGTTAAGCCTCTCCCTTAATCCACCCTACCACCTGGTCGATTTGGCTGAAACAATAGGTGTCGTCGATAGAGAGGGCTCTAGATTAACATGGAAGTTATCGTGTTCACAGACACACACATATTCCCCAGGAAAGTTGTTTCCATTAAATACACAGGAGAGGGCTTTTCCGAATGAAATCCATAAGAAGAGAATAGAGGAGGATTGTGCCAGGAATGAGGAAAGTCTAGAATGTTAAGTCCCCCCCCCCCCCCCCCCCCTTCTAAAATCTGGCTTAGTCCAGTTTTGCATTGTTCTCTTCTCCACCCAAGCCTAATTTAGACCACTATTTCCCATTTCCATTTCATACCAACAAAGTACAGTAGACTCTCCCTTATCCGGCATTCTGTTAACCGGCGCGCTCCCTTATCCGGCGCTCGCAAAATAATATCAGATTTGTTAAACTAAAACATTCAATTATTAGATTATCAATTATATGAGCCACATGTATTTACGAGCACATAATAATTCCGTTACTCACGAATCTTTTATGCATTTTTATTGTACATACATTACATAAATAAGTAATTAGATATATCAGTCCAACATATATTTTTTTTATTTTTACCACAACTAGTTTCGGCAATTTGCCATCTTCAGGTGGTGAATCTTTCTAGAGAAGAGGTCAAGGGACACGTTCGAGTATCATCAGGGACCAGCTGAACACTGATGATACTCGAACGTGTCCCTTGACCTCTTCTCTAGAAAGATTCACCACCTGAAGATGGCAAATTGCCGAAACTAGTTGTGGTAAAAATTTAAAAAAAATATATATATGTTGGACTGATATATCTAATTATTTATTTAACAAGATAGTCCACTACATCTGCCTACCACCAAGTAATATATTACATTACATATGTACATTGTATTTATAATGAAGGGAACGCTAATACAATATTTTATTACTTCACTAATATCCTATAAATAAATTAAAATAAATACATAGTTGAAAATCAAACATTTATAAAAAATAATGAAGATGAAACAATTGATGATATGACACACAAAGAAGGTAAGGAGGCCTTATAGAAAGCACCTCATTATGTTGAACGACGACCATCCTCCACTTTTTCAGACGTCTTAACACTAAACAAATGGTGGGACTATGCAGCACGGAACAGTGTTGTGTTAGCGAAACAAAAGAAGATTAGAAGATTTTTTTTTTAAATAATATTTTTCGAATTTTAGGTTTTGTTTTAAATATGTATGTAATTAAACGCAGATTTCAAAATATCTTTTTAAAATGTTATCAACAAAATACGTGTTTTATTCCTTAGCTCACCTAAAAACACTTTTTTTTATGCTTTAATTGATATATTTTTTCTCATTAATTGATTATTTCCGTTATCCGGCGTCATGTCGGTCCCGGCAACGCCGGATAAGGGAGAGTACTGTACTGCCTCCAATCGAAAATAAACTAGACAAACCTCAGCTAATTAAACTGTTAATTGACATCTTAGAACTAAATCAATTATTCAATTGTGCAACAATTGGTACCTAGTTATTCTATTGTGCAATTAATTTCTGTATTTATTTGTCAATTGGATTTTTAATTCAACAAAAAATAATAATAATAATGTGTGACTGACGCGGTACTCACGAGAATTGATGTGTAAACTTTTGTTTCAAAAATTTGCTGTCGTGCACTGATTTTGATTAAAATTTGTTTTATAATGTTACAATAAGAAAAGTAATATGAGAAATTAAACTTTCAAATTTATTGTTCTTCAATTTCTTTTATGCATGAAATTATAGGTTTGTGAAAACTAAAATAAGATATATACAACAGGGATTGTAGTGTCTCTAAACCGCGAGAATACAGAGTCGATGGTAGTTTTCGAATTTGTTGTGAAATGCTTCGAGTCGTATTCATTTGTAGATTAAGTTTGTCATTTAAAAATGAAATAAGCTATTCGGTATCTCCTGAAATGGGTAAAAACATTATATTATTATTATATATTAATAATAATATTATATAATATCATATAATAACATATTGAAATATCATATATTATCTTTTTTTTTAGATTTATACTGCTATATTATTTTCCTTTACTATAAATTTTCTTTCTTGTGACAAACTTAAGCTATGGAAGCATCTTAACCTAAAAGTTTCTTATCGAAAAATCATTTTATAGTTCGTAATATTGATATTTTAATTAAGTTTAAACTAAAATTAAGTTTCAACTTTAATTGAGTTCACTAAAATGGTAAATATGATCAAAAACAGCTGACATCACAGATAAAGAAGTGTGTAGTTGTGCGCGCAACATGCGACACACACACCCTTACGCATGCACATCAACGAGACACTCTCTGACGGTCTGACAAAGTTCCTACCGAGAGCTAATATGTTTACACATCAAAAATTAACTAGTTAATGCCCAACTCTGCATTCGGATTGGTGGACGCAGTTCGTAGTTTGGTACAAAACTCACTACGAGTCTCAACTTAACTTTTTACATCTTCATTTATACGAAGGACGTTATTTAATCGGTCAGAAATTCGATGCGGAATTTTCATCGGAATTTCATGTTTTCCGATCTCTAGATTCCAAATCTGTGAATACGATAACTCCTGATAGCATGAATGCATCAACACGAAATTTTGTATGTGAGTCCAGAACCCTCCAACGACGACATCTATTGATTTTCAGCCAAATTGACCAAAAGGAAGGGGTGGATTAAGGGGGAGGCTTAGCACAAAAACCTCAATAATGGTTTTAGAGCAGGAGCGAAAAGTTAATTGATTAATTTATTCTGGGGAAGTACATTACTGGTGATTCACCTACGACGCTCTTTTTAGATAAGAATCTACCATTGACACTTCTTGCACCAATAGCCAATAACTTTGATAGTCTCCTGTTGTCTCTCTTTTAACATAGAAATTCTGTTTTTTTTTCTCAGGAGTAACGGACTCGACGAAGAGTGACGTACTGAACGTGGGGAACACGCCCTACGGGAGCGCTTGCAAGGCGGCCGCTTTCCTTCGTCAGTTCGTCCCCTGCGGCTCCGACTGGATCCACGTGGACACATACGCCATTTCCCGGACTTCGGGCCGCACCTACGCCTACCTCCGACGAGGCATGTCTGGTCGGCCCACGCGCACCCTCATTGAGTTCTTGTCCCAGCTCGCGTGTCGCAGTTAATGTTGAACCTGAACCTGATGTTGACGCTAGACTCCCCATAGATAGGCCGGTTGTCTGTAGGCCAGCCACTCACCAAGTAGGCTCTTCCCTCTCAGACCTATCACAGAGATCTTATATTGTTCAAATTTTGTCTATTAAAGGAAATTCAGTATATATTGGATTGTGTAGTTCATTTCATTCTTTTATTAAAAGATTAACATCTTGTAGGTAAGAGGTAAACATCTTGTGTAATTAACCTGTGTATAATATGGAAACTGAAGCTGGTTGAGCTCAATACCGCTCAATCAAAAGGCGCTGTTGTAGCGTTCATAAACTACGTCACGCTCATTTAAACACACAACAACCCTCTCCCCCTTCGTCACCCCATTGTCACGTCATAATTTTGATATTTCTCTCTCCCCTCCTCCTCCAGTTAAACATTGTATCTTTAATAAGACACAAAATCATGAAAAATAATTATTAAATGATAGTTAATGGAACTTTATAATTAATATAATAATATTTATTAAACTACAAAGTTTTTTTATTTACTGGAGTTCTCACATAGTTCGTTCAATAGACACCTGCACGCTGTAGGAGTCAAGGACAGTCCTACCTGTGATAGATGTGGAGAAGAAGACGAATCGGCGGCACACTTCCTTGGTAAAGATGTAATTACAGGGAGGATTTTAGAAGATTGGACCATGGGAGCATTCTCAGGTTCATTAAGGAAAACAAGAAGACTTGGTTTAGGTAGTATAAACATACAGGTAACAAAATAAGGGGGTCATATGTGTATATATATATACTCTATTTGAACAGTGTAAAAAATGATATCGCTATACCGGAAGAACAATGACACAAATGCAAATTGGGGTATTTTGGGTTATATGTGTCACTGTTTCTACTCAATTTATTTATTTATTTGGGCCGGCACTCCAAGTGCCTTACACAAAGAGATTTAAATGAAACGTTGTACAAAAAAAAAAAAAAAAAAAAAAAAAAAAAAAATTATAAGTCTTGATAAAGGCGAGCCTTCAGTCTTCTCCCTTCAGTCATTTGCCCAAGGCCGTAGACATCAGCCCCGGAGGTGAACTGGAGTCTGGAGTGGTGGAGGTCCTTCAGTTGCTCGAGATGCTCCCTGATGGGTGGCAGACCCAGCTCTTCTTGAATTTGAGAATTCCTAACGAACCAGGGTGCATTGAGGGCCACCCGCGCAACTTTGTTCTGAAATGTCTGTATTTTTGTTAAAAGTGTTTTGCTAGCTGTCATCCAAACGGGGGAGGCGTATGTTAATATGGGTCTAATGAGTGATTTGTACAGAAGTATCGTGGCTTTGTGTTTAAGTGGTGTTTTTCTGTTAATGAGAGGGTAGAGTTGGTTGAGTCTACTGTGTGCTTGTTGTAGTTTGGTGTTAATGTGTAGTTTCCAGGTGGCCCTCGTATCCAGGGTTACCCCTAGATACTTAACTCCCTGGTCCTTAGGATTCCATGGGATAGAGATGTCACCAAGAGCTACTGTTCTCAGTCCTTCCAGCTGAAATCTACGCAAGGAAAATATCTTGGCTTCCGTTTTTTCAGGGTTCAGGGAGAGGTTCCACTTTCTGAACCATTCAGCCAAGACATCTAGTGAGGTCTGGAGGGACTCGATGGCTTCGTTCAGGCTACTCTCCTGGGTAGCAATCATTGTATCATCTGCGTATGTTGCAAGTGTTGAGGACGGCGGCACTGGTAGGTCGTTGCAATATAAATTAAACAGTAGTGGGCTGAGAATAGCTCCCTGAGGAACGCCGGATTTAAGTTGTCGTCTCGAACTCACTGCACAATTTATTCGCACTTGGAATGTTCTATTGTTGAGAAAGGACTCAATAATTTTGAAGAGGTAGGATGGGGACCATGTTTGACGCAATTTGTACAGTAGTCCTTTGTGCCAGACCGTGTCAAACGCTGCGGCAACGTCCATACTGTTTCTAGAAATACCTTATCCTACTTCAACAATGAAGTGTAGTAACCCTCCTGGCCGCTAGATGCCACTTTGAGGAGAACAAAGAGATACTTGCGAAATTAGGAGGAAAATTTATCAAAACCTCTTCGTCACTAGCATTTATTTAAAAGTTACCAAAATATTATAATAATTTACATTGTTCCTATTGACATCAAAAATGTTTTAACAGAACATAATTTCAATTATAATTAATTTTTATTTTTTTTTACATCTATATAATAATTTTTGCAATTGTCATTGTTCTTCCGATACTATACTATGTGACTAATTACAAACCTGCTGTTTGAATTTAATCACAACAAGAATCTAACTCACAACACTAAAAACTTGTAATTTTTGTCAAAATTCAGAAATGCTAAAGCCGTTGGAAGTTTCAAGCTTGTTCGAATGAGTCAAAATTATTTATTATGTATTTCTTTTCAAGCCTAATTTGTTGATAAAAATGAAAAACCAAAACTATTTTTTCAGCATGAATTCGTCTATTTCCCCTTTCTTACATCACAAAATATTCAATAAAAATGTTGTAAAACATTAGGATTGTGCTCCTCTTTCTATTATGGGACAGAAATATTACATTTTCTATTCATTTTTGACATAATCTAACTTTGTGCTTGAAGGATTTATATCTATTATGCCTGGCCTAGTGTTGGATATGAAGGCTGTTGGCATTGGTTATAGTTAGGCTTTCCCGTCAAATAATAATTGCAATATTTCCAAGTTGAGAAACGCTGACATATTGTGAAAATTTATAATTAATAAATAAAACTAATTTTGTTTTTTGTCTATTCGATAAGAAATTAATACATAATCTACTGGTTTCGACTTTACACCATCGTCAGGTTGATGATGGTGTAATGATGTAATGTAATCGTCAGGTTGATCATTATGGTGTAGTGCCAAAAACGGTAGTGTCTGTATAAATTTCTTTTAGACAATATTTCATTTATTTAATAGCAATGTAATATGTGATCAAATATTATTATATTATATTATTATACTATCAAATATTATAGTTTTGAAATTGGAATAAATTATCCTCAGTATTCGTCACCTATATTTCTTGATATAGTAGGTATTGTTGTTTTTGTCATTACATAAAAAAACTGTAAAACAATATATATAAAATAATAGCATAATTTCATTGAGGGCGCCGGTAGCTCAGTGGTACGCGTGCTTGCCTGCTGAGCTCAAAATCGTGGGTTCAAAACCCGACCGAGGCCTTTAGTTTATTTTATCTGGAAGGTAAAATAAACTTAAGTACGCCGTCCTTCGGATGGGACGTTAAGCGATGGTCCCGAGCCTGTGCGATGTCAGGTACTCTACACTGAATAAAAAATTAGAACTCCCACAGTAGAGTCGGTCTCATGTCCACCAGAGTGACGAAAGAGCATTCTGGTAGTAGGCGGTATGACCTCGTAGTTAAAGCCCCGGCATGAGTCATAATAACTAATTATAATTTAATTTGTTGTAATATGTATATATTATATACTTGATAGCCCCCGTATTACAACAAGTAACTCTCTTTGAAATTCAAGTTGAAGAGTGAAGCTCGGCCTCTATTGTACTGTAGAATAGAATACAGCTAAGTTGAGATAACATCCATCGCAACATTAGCTATGACGGTAAATCGATGCAGCCACTTCACCAACATTCACCATTGTTCCTGCTCACTTCAGATGGTCACAATTCAACATTTTATTTTTATATCATCATTAATAAGGCCTTTATGTCTGTTATCTAGAAGGTGTATAAACCTTGAGCACGCCGTCCTGCGGATGGAATGTTAAGCGATGATCCTGAGCCTGTGAGATGTCAGTTATTCGTTAAAAACCCTATACCCTAGGTGAATAAAAATTTAGACTATGCATAATTTAGGACTCTCACAGTAGAGTCGGGCTCATGTCCACCAAAGGAATTTTATTCTCACTGTTCAAAAAGAATAAAATAACCTCAATAAAAAAAAAAAAACGTGTTTCATATCCAAAAAACATTATTTGATACAAAGGTTTAATTTTTTTTTTTTTGGCAGAGTTCCTCCACACCTTAAAGGTCAGTTGAATGTACGTTATTGTTTTATTTATTAATTTATAATTTTTTTTATTTATTTAGACTTTTTTATATATTCATTTATAATTGATTAATCTATACATATATTTTTTCCCATATATTGTTATAGTTATATTGTTTTTTTGTTTTTTTTTCTTCTATATCTCGCACATTGGGACCTGATGATGTGACGTAAGAACGTCCCAAAACATCGAAGGGAAAGAGACACTTCCGAGAGTTTTTTTGAAAAATAGTTATCTTAGTTTTTATTAAATTGAAAAATGTCTCTACTTATTATAAACTTATCTTGTAATAATTTGTTTATACACTCATATATTTTTAAGTATTTATTTCTCCAGTTTTTATTAATTTAATTTTACTTTTTTTTAATAGTTTTGTTATTACTACTAATCATAGGTGTGTTAGACTCAAGTAGTTATAAATCTATATCTTAATGTATACCAGTATTGGTCTAACGGAAATAAATATATTATTATTAAAAAGCAACGAAAGAGCTCTGGTAGTAGGCGATATGATCTAATAGTTGAAGCCCGGACTATAAATACATTTTTCATAACAACATAAATGAAAAGTAAGTGAATAAATTAAAGTATTTTTAAATGTTAAGAAAATAAACAGTAGCCCGTGTCTATTCATAGACGCCTTTTTATATTTTACGAATGTTTCTATTACAAAGGTCAGAGTTCAAAGAAGAAGATATAACTTATAAACAGAATATCTTCGTAAATCGTTTATAATACAATTTTCACAATCTACGAGAAATTGAACTTTCAATTATATATTAAATAGAAATAGAGTTAATGAGCAGTGGATTTCATAGAGTTCGCTAGAGAGGATTTTTTAGGCTTACTCGTTACAGAAACAAATGCTCGTCGAGACGTCGCTTTTTAGTAACACGAGTGAATATGTGAATTTAAAATATACATATATATATTTTTTTCAAATATTTTAAATATATATATATATTTAAAATATATTATAATATATATTTATATAAAATAGATTATATATATATATATATATATTAAAAAATATATATATTTATAATATATTAATTGAAATATATATACATATATATAATATATATTTTTACTGCAGGAATTTTAAAATCATATTGATATGGTTACGAATTGTGGAGTATAAATATTATTTAAAAAAATAATATTCATTGTATTTTATCTTGAAAAAGAATAATAAATAAAGAATGAATACAATGGAGGCAAATGTTACAAATGTATTGAGAGGTCTTCTAGAAATAGCTAGAAAATCTATATACATATAAAATTAGTTTATTCTCTACAGGGTGGACATGATTTTTTTTTTTTGATCAGAAATCTGTTTCATGTTATATAGTAGCCTTAGAGATCATCAATTCAATTTCTGTCTGTATATATCATGTATCTTATATAATATATTTATGGTTTGTTTGAGCTTTCTGTCTCTAGGTATCACATTCATATAATGTATGTATGTTTGTTTGAGCTTGTAGAGAAATGGACTGAGTAAGATCGTAAAAGATGGGCAAAGCGAAAAGTGAGTGCTAGTCTTCAACGTTTGATAGAAGTTTCGTCCTCATCAGCAGGATTCAAACTTCTACTCACAATACGTTACTATAATCATTACATTCCGTTCGACCAGAAGAGTTCTAGAAGAAATATAACATCACTACACTGTTTGAAATTACCAATCGGGCAACTTTCTAGTTGTAACTATAATTAGTATTGCAGCAAACTTTCGAAGGTTAGTTTCTTCATGTTAATTTAATGAAATAAAAAAAGTTTTAAAAAATGTTCAAAAAAACGTTAAATGGAATACAAATGTTTATTAATTTTGAAATGTTTTTTAAGGAGTTTGTTACTTACTCATGCCCGGGCTTTAACTACGAGGTCATATTGCCTAATATCAGAGCGGTCTTACGTCGCTCTGGTGGACATCAACCCAACTCTACTAAGAACGTCCTCAATGTTGCCTCCTCGGTCTTTAACATCGCATATGTTCGGGATCATCGCTTAATGTCCCATTCGAAAGAGGGTGTTTTCGCAAGCTTTTTTCACCGATCTTGAGCTCAGTGTGTTTTTATATGTTTGTTTTTTTTTTTTTAAGAAAAGACAAGAATGACAAAATATTTATTTTATAGGCAAAAATCAGCCTTGACATATAAAAAATAATTAAAATTTATTAAAAACTAGCTAAATCCGTCATGCGTTGCAATGGCTATTTAAGTTGTCAAACCACTTTTTAAACCGTTCCAGTGGTGTGTCGAACATAACCCATAAGTTTGAGCGCAATAGCTTCGACAGTTTCGCATTCTATAAGCCTCACTTTTTTTTTTAAATATTGCTGAAACGACATTTTTTTCCAAAACAAAAAAATATGTGAATATATTTTTTATACGTGATACACACACGACTTTCTTGATATTCACATGGTAAAGTTAAGGTAAAACGAAGTCTCAAACATTTATAGTGCTCTCTAGAATCCAATACTGAACATGTTGTGTCAATTCGTGCAATGATTCTTGTTCCCTAAGAGAATGAACAAAATGCAGGGGTGGGTGCGGGGGTAAAGCAAGGGAAGGGTAGAAAGAAGTCTGAAACATTTCGAGTGCTCTCTAGAATCCAATGCAAAAAGGTTTTATGCCAATTCGTTCAATGATATTTGTTCCATAAGCGAATGTACGAAATGCGGGGGTGGGTGCGTGGGTGGGATAAAACTATGTTCTAAACCTTCTCGGTGACTTGACGAACATAATTACAGAACATAAGAACAAAATAGGATCGAAGTTTAGTAGTCTATAAAACACAAACATACAGACATTAGATTATATATATATAGATGCCTAATATCCATGATGTTGCTAACATGTATGAGGCAGAATCTAGCTATAGAAAGCTCCATATGAAGTGGTCTGCCACGCGCGGCACTCCGATAGACAGCGAGCCAGATAGACACTTTCTCCCTACTACTCTATCACTGATTAAGATAGGTCCCTTTACAATCCCCAAGTATAACTCAAAGACACAGCAGAGTTTATAATATATGAGGGTACAAAGAAAAGTACATAATGTAAGTAATTTAGAAAAAAATTGGGAGTTCGAAGCTTCTACCTGTTTAACTATTGTACCTACGATTGTAGAAAATAAAGCACAATTCTGAGTTCTTTAACAAAAGTGGATACATTAATTTCAATTTGTTTTAATAAAACATTGTCCATTAGAGACAAATTTTATTTTTCAAATTAATTTTAAAATGATCTATGATTGCAATCAAAATTATAAATCATTTGGCAATTTCTGTCGATATGTTTACTGTGGTAGAATAATTTTGAATACATAATGCTAGAATAATTAATAAAATTGTTTTTAATACTTACAAGAAGTCATCCAGTTCCTCATCTGTGCCGTTCGACATCTTGCGGGACATAAATATATCCAGCTTAAGGCTTGATATTAAAAAAGTTATATAGTAGAAAAAATGTGACTCTAAGGATTTGCGGATATGCGGAAAACAGCAGATACAAGTAATCAGATCAGAGATTGTTAACTGGAAAGAAATTGAGATATGATGAAATTTTTGGCAAAAAAATAAAAATAAACTACAAAAACAAAAATCTGTGTTCTGTAAGCGGGAAAGGTACTTTCGGATAACAGAGACACGAGGTAGAGGGAGAGAGAAGTGAGGAAGAATCGAAGTTTTAGGGGAGGGCCCCAGACCTGCGCAGGGAGCCAAGGGGAGGCGGGTTGGCAGCTCCTCCGCAGCATGTCACTTCTTATGTAGCAATATGTGATTTTGTACCTGTTATTTTCTTTCAAAAGTAGCAGACTGCTCTGGTGGACATGAACTCGACTCTACCTCCTTTGAGTTCCGTTTGCTTCTTACTTCGAAATCTTAAAAAGATCGTGCCAAAGGAAACGTTAACTACTCTATATTACGCCTCCATTCCATAATCGGTTACGGTTTAATACATTGGGGCGCATGTAGCTCAAGTATTAATATTTTAAACTACAAAAAAAAAGCATTAAGATTATAACAAAATTACTCAAAGAACAAACTGCAGAGAAATTTTTAAACAACTTGAAATCCTGCCTTTGCCATCGCTGTTAATATTTGAAACATTAATGCTTATTAGGAAAAATAAAAATATTTTCCCTCAACAATTCTAGTCACGATTACGATACCAGGAAGAAGTGGAAGGACTTTAGAATAACTAAACATTGCTCTTCTCTTTTTGAAAAAGTATCTCATAAATTACATTTTTTAATGCCCTTCCCCACTTCTTGAAGTCAATAAATACAATAAAAAAATTTAAATTTCAACTAAAAATGTTTATGTTAGAGGAAACCCTTTACACGGAAACGGAATTTGATTCTCAATGTTCAAAAAGAATAATAAAATCACAATAAAGAATCGAGTTTCATATCCAAAAGTATTATTTAATACAGAGCTTTCATTTTTATTTTTTGCGCAGAGTTCCTCCACACCTTAAAGATTAGTCGAATGTAAGTTATTGTTTTATTTATTCATTTATAATTTTTCATTTATTTATTTAGACTTTTTTATTTATTCATTTATAATTGATTAATATATATATATTGTGATATATTGCATATCACAGACCTAATGATAATTATAGTTATGAGAGCGACCACGAGTAGCGCACTAGTGGAAGATACATAAAGTGGAGGGGATGGAAATTCAGGTTGGTTCCTCGCGCTGAAGTGCGGTATGAGGTAGACAGTCCTCATTCAACTACTAGAGGAGACAGTCATTCCGGGTTGAGTGGCCGGAGAAGGAACATTCCTCGCTGAAGTGTCAGAGGAGGTGGACAGTCCTCATTCAACTACTAGAGGAGACAGTCATTCCGGGTTGAGTGGCCGGAGAAGGAACATTCCTCGCTGAAGTGTCAGAGGAGGTGGACAGTCCTCATTCAACTACTAGAGGAGACAGTCATTCCTCGCCGAAGTGTCAGAGGAGGTAGACAGTCCTCATTCAGCTACTAGAGGAGACAGTCTTTCCGGGTTGAGTGGCCGGAGGAAATAGTCATTCCGAGTTCAGCTGTTGAGCTGGGCAGTTATTCAGAGTTGAGCTGTTGAAGGAGAAGACATTCCTGGCTGAGCTGTAGGAGGAAGGAGACTCCTGTTTGAGCTGACGTAGGAAACCGAAGACTCTCATTTTGCTGCTGGAGGGAGATCATCCCTGCTGCCTATTTCGAAGGGACTGGAAGTTCCTCAATCTTCGTGAATCCTGGAGGAGAAACCACAGGCTTGAGTGTGGTTAAGAAAAAGAAGACTTTCAAGGTAACGGAATCATTTATTTTACATTTTTCTCCGACATCGAGACGAATGGCTGGCTGATCATCAATAGACACCTTCATGTTGCGGGAGTTACAAGAACATTTAAGTCTATATAAATTGTTTCATGTTTTATAGATATTTTATTCCAGATGTGCGATTATGGAGGGACGCCTCACTAATATATGGTCAATAATTGTGTTAATAAATGTATGTTGTCTTATAAATTGTTCTCTAAACTCTCTATAGCCTAGTTCACCTTCTGAGTACGCATGTTAACCCCAAAAGTAAAATCATTTTCAGAATAATAATAAAAGTTTTAAGACCCCAAGAAAGATCATATCAATTTATGGTGTAGGATGCCGGGTATAGCTTCAATCTATTATAAGAGGCAAAGATCATATCAATTAATGGTGAATTGCGCCGGGTATAGCTTCAATCAATTATAAGAGGCAAAGATCATCACAATTTATGGTGGAGGACGCCGGGTATACATCAATATATTATATTATTTGTTTTATATATTGTCATAGTTACGATTGTTTTCCTTTTCTTTTCTATACCTCGCAGATTAGGACTTGATGAAGGGACGTAAGAACATTCGTGGAAACATCGTTGGGATAAAGACACTTCCGAAAAGTTTTTTGAAAACTAGTTATCATAATATCTTAAACCTTATATAGTTATTTTTTTTTTTATATTTCGCTCTTTGTGGCAAGAGGGGCGCATAATAGCCCCGAAATATTGTCCTGAAAGAAGATCTATCTTAAATAAATATAATGTATTTAAAATTATATATATGTAGTATCTAGAGAGTACCGGTAGCTCAGTGGTATGCGTCCTTGCTTACTGAGGTCAAGATCGCGGGTTCGAAACCCGGTCGTGGCCTCTAGATTTTTTTATCTGGGAGGTGAAAAAACCTCGAGCACGCCGTACTTCGGATGGGAAGTTAAGCGATGGTCCCGAGCCTGTACGATGTCAGGTACTCGTAAAGATCCCTATCCTAGCTGAATCAAAATTTAAGACTCCCATAGAGTGGGGCTCATATCCATTAATGCGACGAAAGAGCGCCCTGGTAGTAGGCGATACGACCTCATAGTAAAAGCCCGGGTATGAGTCATAATAAGTAACTAACTATATAGTATCTAATGTTATTATTAATATTCAGAATTTTATATTCCTATTTATTTCTTCTATTATTTGTTTTTTCTTAAAATAATTATTATATATGAAGGTGCATTACAGCGCAGAAAAGGTCATTCGGTCACCAGACATCAGTAAATTATTTTATTTTATTAACAACATTAATATATGCACCTACATACATTTTGAACGGTCTCTACCTATCGACATGTCGATCAACCCTCTTTACAATAATTATTATTCATCTCATATACATATATTCCTAAATTTAATTTCGGTTAATGTATATAATTTATAATTTTTTTGTTATAGTTTAACTTTTTTTAAATAAACATTATTATTATATAACTGAAACTTTGCACAAAGTTAGGGATTGATTTGGAGACCCAGCCATACATGAAATATTAGAGGCAAAAAATAGGGATGACAACGAAAATATACTAGACATTATTTATTATTGTACTTTAATTATTCAAACATTTTTAGTGTTCAGTGCCAAAATTAGCAAAACAGAACACTTATGGAATCACTTCGTTGTCCGTCTGTCACAGACAATTTTCTCTGAAACCATTCAACGTAAAAATTTGAAATTTAGCACAGAGATAGATTGTGGAGGCACAATTATAGACGTGAAGTATAAAAAGTTGAATTTTGTTTATGGGGGTTAATTGGAAAATGGAAATTAAAAAAAAATATGAATGGCATCTTGTAGGGTGTCAAATGAAAGCTTATTGAAGCACGAATACAACAATATCAATATATGATGTATTTTTTTATGCATTTTTCTAAATATTTTTCGTGAAAAACGCTTAAACATTGCTGTCCCCCACCCTTATCACTAAAAAGATAGCTAAGAAAAATCTGAAAAAATCATGAACATTGAGGTTCGGTCGTGTAAATGAAAAATTCAAAATTTGGCCAACGTTCCGAAAATTATTTATTTCCTTCTTCAGGGCCTTATAATGACTTGAGTGGATGTGTGTGGTGAAGGTGTGAGTTTGTGTCAACACACATGTTACACATATTTACCATACTACCAATTCGATTAATTTTTTTTAATGTAATTGACATATTTTAAAAGTAAATGATCTTCATATGGATGGAGGGAGATAACAACATTTATTTAGTTATTGTGATTCATGCCCTGGTTTTAACTACGAGGTCACATCGCCTACTACCAGAGCACTCTTTTATCGCTCTAGTGGACATACGCCTGACTCTACTGTGTGAGTCCTAAATTCTGATATCCAGGTTTATCACTTAAGGTGAGGGTGGTTTTGAACCCTGAAAGTACCCCTCATATTGTACAGAATCGGAACCATCGCTTACCTCCCAGATAAAAAAAAAGGCCTGGCCAGGTTTCAAACCGGCAATCTTGAGCACCGTAGGTTAGCAAAATATCTACCGTTATAGTTTTTTTTTAAATTTAAATATTTCGCTCTTTATGACCAGATACCAAAATATAATATATTAAAAATATATATATACAGTATCTAGTTGGCGCAGGTAGCTCAGTGGTATGCATGCTTGCTTACTGAGCTCAAGATCGCGGAATGAGACGTTAAGCGATGGTCTGGAGCCTGTACGATGTCAGGTACTCGGGAAATACTCCTAACCTACAAGAATAAACCAGGGCAGGGAACATTTAGAAAGACCTCAGCAGTCGGGTTGGTCCGCCAGAGCGACGAAAGAGCGCTTTTAGATGATGACCTTGTAGTTAAACCCCGCTACATGTGCCACAATAACAAATTTTGAGGCCAGCAGACCTCAGACAATACTTGTTCAATGTAGTATCATGTCGCAAAGAAGGGGTTACTTTACTTTCCCTGGGTTGTTCTTGACTTACCTAAAAAAATCAAAATATAGTTAACGATTGAATGAAAATTGTTAATTATACTTCAACCCTATAATTTCCATTTTTCTTTTAAAAATTGTAAATAAAAACTACAATAAAGCACATAATTTCAAAAAGCTGACGGTGAATCACCGGTTATATACTTCTCCAGCACGAATTAGTCAAATACATTTTCGCTCTTCCTCCAAAGTCAATCGACCGCCTTGGTTAAAATCCATTATTTGACTTCTAATGCATTCATTACAACGGCAGGGATTCTCCCACCTAATCCCCTACTCCAATTAGGCATCGTCCTTAATTCACATATAAAATTTCAAGTCGATACTTTCATTCTATCGGAAGTTACCGTGTTTACAATTTTTTTTTTTTTAATTTTAAGATTCAGGAAATGGGGTAAACATAAAATTCTATTGAAAACTCCGCAGCTGACCCATTACATGACTCCCTCTATACTTCATATAACTGGGGGGGAAGTGAACAAACATTTTAAACGACCACAATATCCTAAATTAACGGTGTGGTCCGTCCCAGATTCAATCCTTCTTACCTGTGAAGATTTACATCAAGCTAGCTCCAGGCTCTTCTCGTGATGAGCTTTTTTTTTTCCTGACAAAAATATCATTTTCTACAGTGAAAAATTTTGAAAAAAAAACAATAAAAAGGCTTATGCAAAAAAAAAAAATTATAACAAAAATAAAGGAAAGTCAAAATACAGACTTATCTTTTTTTATTGCTTAATAATCTTTCTTAGCCACCATAAACTACTTTTTTGTATCTTGATTTGAACAAACTACAAAACAAAATGGCAAATGTACAATCTAATTTAAAAAAATATCTATGAAGCACTAATGTACCATATAAAATTTCATTGTACCATCGTTTGCGTTTTAACAAATAAAAAATATTAAAATAGATTCAACATCTACATCAGTATTTTTTTTTTCTCCACAATTTCCATTATTTCATAAAGGTTAAAATTTCTTTACAGGAAGAGGACAAAAGGAACACAGAAAATGTCATTATCTGGATCAAATGTGTGAAGGAAAGATAATAATAATAATAATAACATCATTTTAAGTTACGATGTATTCATCAATTATAAAGTTTCGAATAAAAAACAAGAAACATTCACACAGGTTGGGGGAAAAAATTAATAATAATGATGAAAGTAAAGGATTTCAATTTAAATTCGTAAGTAGATACTCGATAAATACATTTCTCATAACTTAAATATACATGCATGTTCATTTCTTTGACGAAATGTATTTTTATGTACATTGCATAACTAATTATGAATAATAACTAGAAAATTATATTAAGTTTTCTTAAAACTTACTTCTAGTAATAGTTAATAGTAAAAATAAAAAAATGAAACACGATATATATGTCACTTTATTTAATTTATAATTTAGATCAATTTCTCGGGCCTTAGTATTCGAATATAGGTAAAACATTTGTATTAACAGATAAGTTTGAAAAAACAAAAAAAAGTATATTTGGCTATAATCAATGATTTGTAATTTTAAAACAGTAATAGTTTAAAAAATAAGAAATTACTGAGATACAACCTATTAAAAAGAAAAAAAAATATGTGGGTGAGATAATGAAATGTTACCTGACATATATATTAACGGAAAATTAAAATCAGTAAGGCATGTAATAGGGTCTGCGAAATACTCGAGCTCGTCTTGATCTTGTGAAGCCATAGTAGGTTCCTCTGGCATACCTGCTTCTTCCGCGCGCTCCACGGAAACCTCTGTTAGTAGTACTCAACCCTGGCCGATTGGTTCTCTTGGGATTTACCTTGATTTGTCGTCCTCTGAACAGAGACTCGTCCATGGCCATTGCTGTTTGCACTGAATCCTTATCTGCAAATTCAATGTAAGCAAATCCTTTAGGATGACCGTCAAACTTATTACAAAGTATTGTTACCCGATTGATTGAGCCACATCCATGAAAATGTGATTCCAATTCTTCAGCTGTAGCTCCATAATCAACATTCCCAACGTAAATAGACCGATTGTCTACTTCAACTTTCTCTTCAAATGATAAATTTAATCCTCCTGGTCCAGTAGAAGGTGGACTTCCAAGATTCATTTGTTTATC
Source organism: Aradus depressus (assembly GCA_963662175.1). Classification (NCBI taxonomy): domain Eukaryota; kingdom Metazoa; phylum Arthropoda; class Insecta; order Hemiptera; family Aradidae; genus Aradus; species Aradus depressus. Next base: position 32,021,626 of record OY759223.1, read on the forward strand.
AACTTCAGTTTGCATCTGTTTTAATTTTTCTGCCTCTTCTTCCATTTCACGAACACGAGCTTTGATTGCTTCTAACTCTTGATCTTCAACATGCCCCGTAGTACCATCAGCATCACCATTTTCACCTAACTGTTCATCTCCATTTTCCATATTGTCTAAATGGTCTCCACTTATTTCATCAGCCATTGTAATATATAATGTTAAAACTTAACAAAATGAATAATAAATGTAAACACTAACTTTTATCAACTTGCCGGGTTAAATGGTGTGTATACAAGCTTAGGTTTATATCCGCAGTATCATTCTCTACAGAAATAAATATGCTCGAAACATTTATTCAACACTATGTTACAGTCAAATGTAGTGCACAATGAACACAATAAGGTTTAATTAATCACTAACTTTAAAACATACAATAAATCCAGACCGCAAATTTATCCTTACGATACTAGAAGCTATGGAGTTATCAGTTGTGCCACCCACATAACACCGAAACTTTAAATTCTATATTCTCTAAACGATGAAAAAAGAATAATAACTTTTAAGAAAAAAATTAAAATATATGATAAGCACTTTTATAAGACAATGGTCGATAAAATTTGTGACAATATAACATGAGTGCCATTTTCAAAAATTATTAAAAATCTTAATTGTTTCATTTAAATAATTACTCATATTGATATCAATTTGTACATTTTTCAAAACGTATAAGAAGAGTTTTGTTTTATTCTGAAACAACTATCAATTATTATCATTTATGCATTTTTAGCGTCTACCACTTCTGACGTCTCCATGTTTATCCCCTCCAGATATGCAATCGAAAGGCTATGTTCTGAAAATGTTGAAATTTACGCGTTCCGGTAACTAGAACTTTTCTTTATTTTAAGTTGTTTATTTATTGTAGTTTTGTTTTGTTTTGCATTATATTTAAATGGTGCAACTTTTTTTGTTTAATTTATTACAATACTTAAAGGCATTTTTTGAATAACGGCTTTCTATTTATATTTATTTCTTCCCCCTCTTATAGTCTAATTTGGTTTTGTTTTAAATGTTATTTCTCATTATTATTACTATTTTTTAGTTATTGTTCATTTTTTTTGGATAAGGTTAGACTTTGGTAAGCTATTCATGAAACAGTGAGTTATTGATCTTTGCTTCTATGATCCTTGTGTTTTTTTGTTTTTTACTTCGTGGAGGTTTAATTACATTTTAAAAGAACTATTGCCATTTAAAAGTGTTAGATTGATTTTGACTTATTTTTTTGGTTATAGATTTTTCTTTTTTGTACGTTCAAAACACTATTGTTACCACCCATTTTAAGTATTGTGAGAAATTGTTTAATTCTCACAGTGTTATCTTTAATTTTAAACTCTCCGTTTATATAAGTACTTGGGAGTAGGTTTCTCTTTGCAATGTTGCTTTTTTAATTGTTTCCAGGCCTCCGTTAGCATTTCATTATGTCGAAACGTGCTGCGGAGCCCGAAACGGGCGGTGGCAGCCAACCACCCCAAAAGAAGGTACAATTTGAACCCGTAAGAATCGGTCCTATATCCACCCTTGAAGAGATGGATATTAAAGTGCTCCAATTTCAAAACAAAAAATTGGCCCAGGTATGTAATGAGCAATAAGATACTACTTTTCCATTTTATGTTTTTGGGCATGCTTACTCCTAACATCTTTTTGCATTTTATTTCGCTTTAGTATTACATGCATATTCTTTAAAAACTCCATGTTAATATAACCATAGACGTGTAAAAATGGTCGAGGTTTGCAAGAAGATTATAAGAAATTAGGGTTAAGTGTAAATGAATATTGCATTCATCAAAGTGAGTTTACTTCAATATGTCTATATTATACGTTTAGTATGAAAACATGAGATGCATTTTTAAATCCCTATCTGAATTTCTAAAAACAAAATTATACCATTTTGCGGTGTTTTTTTTTACCTTGACTTTATCAAATTTAAGTTGGAGTGCGTTCCGAAATTCAGTGCCAGAAGCTTCTTTTTTTCACCCCGAAATTTTATGTCACGACTTAAACTTTAAAACCATACGTGTATCAAATCGCCGTGTGATCACCATCTTCAATAAGAAAGAAGAGAATTACAGAAGAAACTAGTTTCATCATAAATTGAACCGTGATAAAGCTAAATTCCGGTATCATCGATTTTAGGCCTAACCTCCATATTAGTGATATTTAGGAACATAGTGGTATTTTTTGGCTTTATTTTATAGTGGAACTATGAATGTATTATCATTGAAATAGAGGACACATCTCACTTGGAAATATCCGCAGAAATTAGAAAGAATGAACCTGTATCTGATAGTTTTTTCAGTGTAACATTTTTGTTTGATTAAGAAATAGTTCAAAATCAAAATTGTCTATTCGGTACATTTTTGCAACTTTTTACTGTAATTAATGTGAAATTTAGCTGTGATCTTATGGTTATGTGATTTTACTGTTGATAATTTCCTACCAGTTGACTTCTTTCGTTTACTCTAGACTAAGCCTACAGTCTTCTATATGTTGGCTGGTAATTATAATTGTTTCACTGGTTTAACATTCTCAATTTCCTGAAATCAACTATTTTATTATTATTTTTTTTTTTCATAGAGACTAGAACAACGAAACCGAGTTGAAATAGAACTTCGACAGAGGATAGAACAGTTGGAGAAACGACAGACCCAAGACGATGCGGTTCTCAATGTGGTCAACAGATACTGGAATCAGTTGAATGAAGACATTCGAGTTCTGTTGCAGAGGTTCGATGCGGAAACTGCTGATGAATCCGAAAATAAAAGTAAGTAGATGAAATATATTATAATTATATTTGATATTAGACTACACTCCGTCAAAGCCTTGCCCCTTCTCAAGGAAATGTTTCAAATCCCCCTACCAGCTTATATGTTTTCAATTATTGTTTTGGTTTCTCAGTTCACAAAACAACATGAATGAGTCATTTTTTAAGAAAAATATCCATACAATTGGTATATATAACAAGTATTATACTTGAGGAATAATAAAATATAAGTAGAAAGAGGAAGTATATACTTTACACGAATTAAAAAATGGGAGTAGTCTGCTACATTACACCTGTAGGTGCAAATGAGAAATAGAAACTAAGATAAACAAATAAATAAATTTAATTTCTGAACGTACACTTGTTTTCACGAACGAAAACATTTTAGAAAGAGAATGTTAATATTTTATTACGCCTTTTCCCGTACTGTTTGATAAAATTATTATTTTCTAGATCTCTTATCAATTATTATCCTTTCTTTTTTTTTTAAATTGATAAATTCTACTTGATAACACATTTTTTTATTCCAGTTCATACACTTTCTATGTAAGTAATATTTCCACTGTTAGTTAATATATATGACACTATTGTTTGTAAGTTGGGACTCGAGAGTTTAGCGAGGACCAGCATCATTGAACAATCTTGGAATAGAAATGATCGTTGTGACTTGTTACCGAGGTAGATACCTCAAGTATGATTAATTTCAAATCTAACTTACGAATACCAGATTGGAGTCATGTATTGTTGTCTTGGCTGGTTTGTTTGTGTGTAGTATGATAGAATCCGTTTGTGGCTATCATGGTATCTGGTTTACAACTCGATACTCGGCCCATGAGTTTTTTTTGTTTTTTTTTTCTAGAAGGTAAAATGAGCTCGCCATCTTTCAGATTTCAGTTAGTTAAAACCCCCCTCTCCCTATCCAAGGTAACTAAACCTGTGGAGGCAAAATTTAGAATTTCCACACTAGAGTACTCAATGTCCACCAGAGCAACAAAAGAGTGCTCTCGGTAGTAGGCGATATGACGTCGATAATTAAAACCCGGACTTGAATCGCAAAAACAAACAATAAGACTTTAACAAAATGTTCCATACCTTCGATACTAGTCTAGAGGGTCTTATATTCAGAAGTGAAATATCGACATCAGGTCACTTTCGGGGGTATTTGCCGCACTTCTACAGTTTTTTTTTTGTTTGTAGAGAGAAGAAATTTGTCATTATTATTATTATATCAAAACGCCGTCAGTCTAAACTAACTTAATTATTGGTCAAAACGTATAAGTACTACATTTTCAGAGGATAAGCGCAAAAGTACTGTTATTACTTATTACTATGCTAGATTTTCTGGCCGATTTCCTTGCACGAAGGAGTAATAGACCTCAATGGCATTCCTAGGAAGTAAGGATGGTTAGGACATTATTTTTTTAAAATACGGGGTCCATATCCTTGGGTTAGAAATTGTTGGAGACTTTTTTTTTACCTCACCAGAAATTTCCTCCAGATTTCAAAAATGAACAAAAAATATGTGAAAGATAATTCCTGGTATCGACACGAAATTTTATATATATATTCAGAACCATCTAAGGACAACACCTATTGATTTTCAGCCAAATCGATCAAAGGAAAGGGAAAGTTTAGGAGGGAGGCTTAACGCAAAAACTCTAATAACTGCAGTAATGATGGTTTATTTTTGTATATTGTTTATTATATATAAAAATATCTATATATTTATTTATTTATTGTTTTTTGAAATTATGTTTGGAAGTCACCTATTGCACGAAATTTCATTTGTAAATTCATATTTTGCTGTCTACATTTTACCCATGAACAGTTATGATTGGCACAAGTAACTTGTTTAAAAAATAATAATGAGTAAGAAATGACAGTTTTTGCTCATCGCAAATAGTTGGATTGAGATTTTTTTAAGAATAAGCTCCTGATTTTTGTTTGTTGTTGTGTTGTACAGATGAAGGTGAGGCGACCACTTCGTTTCTTCTTCAACTGTCCACCTGGGACAAAGAAGAGTTGGACGACAAGTTGGCCAACAGAGTTCAGGTGTCCAAGAGAGCAGTGGCCAAAGTGATCCAGGCCTTCGATCGGCTCATGCAGAGGAATGAGAAGATCACTCTCGCACTCAAGGGCGAACTTGACGGAGGTAACTCACCTCTCATCTTGTGTTGTCTTAGTAGGACTAGAATGAAATAATACTCACCTCCTAGTCGCCAGAAGCAGGTGGATGTCGTAAATCAAGATTAGGCCACACTCTGAGTAATCTGTTTCTGATCCAAAATTAAGAAAATAAATTCCAGCGTTTTTGCTCTTTAAATATATATATATATATATATTTTTTAGTCCCCCCTTTTCCTCTTCCGTTGCATTGCTTCGATTTTTCTATGGAATGATCCTGACCTTCTTTTAAAAGATTGATTTTTATGAGTAAATTATATGGCCACCAATGGCGACGGACAGTAACGGGACCAAGAAAATTGTCCGTTGCAGAAGGGTGTCCGTTGAGGAGGGTGTAAAAAAAAATTCATTATATGTATGTAGGATATACAAAACTTTAATTTGCTTTTATGTTTAATAGTTCATGTATAGGTAACAAACAATAGATAATTAGATAAAACATACATAATAATAGTTATTATGAATTTTAATTATAAATAATTATTATATATATAATGCCGACCGAAGCCTTTAGTTTATTTTATCTGGGAGTTAAAATAAACTTAAGCACTCCGTCCTCTGGATGGGACGTTAAGCGATGGTCCCGAGCCTGTACGATGTCAGGTACTCGTTAAAGACCACTGCCCTAGGTGAATAAAAATTTAGGGTAGGCAAAATTTAGTAGAGTAGAGTTGGGCTCATGTCCACCAGAGTGACGAAAGAGCGCTCTGGTAGTAGGCGATATGACCTCGTAGTTAAAGCCCGGGATGAGTCATAACCTATATATATAATGCCCCCACAGAAAATTTAGTGGGGATTTCACTATGTAAGTCAAATATTGAGTTTTAGCCCAAACGATCGACTGGCTTTGGAGGGGGAAGAATTGCAATAATTATTATAATGGTTGTAATTATTAATGTTTATGTTTTTAGACGAAGCTCCTGTAATGGACGAAGTCATACGTCAGGCCAATATTGAAATTCAAGCTGAAAATAGAAATTTACAAGCTCTCAATACTTCTCTTCATAAAAAATATCACACTATTTCATTGAAGGTAAAATAATTGTAACATTAATTGTCATTCATTAATCATTTATTTGCAAATGTCAACCAATTCTATTGGAAATATTTATTTAATTTGTGTATATCAATGTATACGAGCAGGCAGGAAATGAGGATTATATTATTTAAGTTATATTTATGACGTAAGTGTTATATTTATAGATTATTATGTTTGAATGTTTACACAGAAGAACAATATTTGCGGAAAAGTTATATAGCTGAATCTATAAATCTCCCACTCTTGTGTTATATCCTGATCTGTCTTGGTGCGTGAGTGTAGAAGCGAAACACCATACTTCTCACTTCCAGCCATAAAGAGTATAGGGAAAGTTATGTAATCAGTCAGAAATTCAATGTTGACTTTTCGACGAAATTCGTACTCCCTGATTTCAAAAATAAAAGAAGAACCCGTCTATCGGTATCCAGATCCCTAAAGGACGACATCTATTGATTTTCAGCCAAATCTGTCAAAGGGAAGGGGGGGGGGGGGGGGTTTCAACACAACTCTAATAACTTCATAATACTTCACTTTTTTTTTTCTTGCAGAGGTATTGCGAAACACTTGATATAAAATATAAAGAAAAACGTGTTTTTTAAAAATATTGTTTATTTCTCAAAGTATATGGGAGTACTTTCGGTATTGCTACCATCTTCACCCACGACTAATCAAATACTGAGTTATTGTCATGAAATTTTATATTTAAATTCAAAACCCCATAAAAACGGCACCTATTTTCCGCGGGATCGGCTGAAGGTAAGTGTTGCTCAACTCGAAAACCCCAATAACTGACGATGTTATGAACGTATCGACATGAAATTTTATATTCGAATTCAAAACTTTATAAGAATGGCTCCTATTAGTTTTCCGGTACGTAAAAAGAATGTTGCGTTTACGTAATTTTGTGCGAAAATGGGTTAAGCGTAATACTTTCATCTCTGTCAATAAATTGATTGACTACGAATCCACTTCACGGTTCTCTAACATCAGATTAATTTAATTAAAATAATGTGACATCATTGTCAAACCAAAAAGCACATTACTTTATAGGAGTCTATGGTGTATTTCAGATGGCGGAGCTTCAGGACCAGGTGGCGGGTCGAGAGACAGAGGCGGCAGAGCTCCGAAACCAAATAGACGACCTTCAGTACGAACTGAACAAGGTGCAAGCGAGGAACGACAAGCTGGAGCACCACTTGGCCGAGGCTATAGAGAAACTGAAGAACTATCAACAGATCCCGGGGGAGGACAAAGGGACCGCCAAACCATCCCCAGTCTCCAGCCTTTCCCAGAGGAAGGTCCGACAACCCCCCTTCTATATTTATTCCTACTAAATATATATAGTGTAGCGGCGCCGCTAGATCAGAAGTAGCGTGCCTGCCTACTGAGCATGATTTTTTTTTTATGATTTACCAAATAAAAAAAAACCGAAGGACCTCTGCCGAGTTCAAGATCACAGGTTCTAACCCCGGCTGGAGCCCTTAAATTTTTTATCTTAATGGTATATCCCGAGCCTGTACGAAATCAGATAGGTACTCGTTTAGGAGCTCTTACCCTACGCACACAAGATTTAGGACTCCCATAATAGAGCGTCCTGATAGTAGTAGGCGATATGACCTCATACATAGAACCGGGCAAGAGTCAGAATAACTATAGTAGCGCCGGTTTATCTTGGCAGTTCGGGGGGGTGTGGCCAATTGAAGGAGTGGGTGGCGACGTTGCCAAACTGCAAGGCAACTCTACAACCCTCTCCTTTTCCGCTCAGAAACAAATGATAACAGGGAGACGTGCCCATGGCGACCGCGTCGTTTTCATGGGTTCCTATTGGCTATCCCCTCCCATTTCCCTCCTCCAGCCAAGATATACCGGAGCCACTAATACTATCTATACATATAGTGTATCGATTTCGGTCAGCACAAATTTCAACAGTAACATTTACGTATGCTAGGCTTTGCTATATCTGTAGTTAGTTATTGTTCAGGCTTCAACTTCGAGGTCTTATCTAATATATTACCAGAGCGGTCTGGTGGAGGTGAGCCCAACTTTACTCTGCGACCCAAGGTTTTTTCATCTCACAGATAAAAACCTAATGGCCTCTGCCGGGTTTTGAACCCGCGACTTTGGGCTAGGTAAGCAAGCACGCCATCTGAGCGTAATTCTGAGATTGCCTAAGAGTAAGACTCTCCAGTTCCCATGAAAAATCCGCAAAGGAGAGATCTGACTGGCTTCATGGATCAATCTAATTGTGAAAATATATGTGCTTGAAAAAAACGTTAGAAAAGTATTAGATGTGTGAAATTATTCTTATTAATACGAGGCAAAAATCATATATATAAAGCTGAAAATGTCTGTGCGTTGTACCGCTATAACTCACCAACGGCTTCATGCATTTCATTAATTTTTTTTTTTTAATTTGTTCGTCATCGTCTGTGGAAGGTTATAGGCGTATTAGTACCTCAATATCTGGTCCATCCCAGCATCCACCCACGCAATCTTTGTAACTCAAAAACCACTGCAATGATTAATGAGGAATCTTTTTGAATAGATAAGTTTTATCTACCGGAAGGTTAAGGTCTATTTTTTAATCAACCCCTGGTCCATCCCAGCATCCACTCACGCAATCTTTGTAACTCGAAAACCATTGCAACTATTAATGAGAAATCTTTTTGAATAAATTAGTTTTAGCTCCAAAGTTAGCGTTACTACAGTTGAAGGACTATAAGCCTTATTCCGTATGAATAATTGAAAATTATAACATCATGAATGTACTGTCGAGGAACTGAATAGCCTTATAGGAGATATTGGGAGAAAAGTCAAAGTTCCCCGGGCAACGCCGGGTATTACTGCTAGTAATAAATATAAATGGTATTCATAAAATAATAAAACTTCTTTTCACCTCGTATTATTAAGGTTTTGTTTCACATTCTTATATTTTGTGAACTTAATTTTTAAAGCAATATATTTTTGAGTTAGGACCACCCTCTGTGTGGGTTTTCTTGAGGTTGGAGAGTCAGAGAATTTCAGAATTGTATAAATATGTGATGGTAACAAATTTAACTTTACTGTTGAACTCTGACATTTTTTCTCGAAACCTCATGTTTTCCAACCCCCGTAATTCTACAAAATTTAAAAAAAGAAGTATGTACTTCTCTTTCTAATGGCAAAAACCTTCCGTTTTGGGTACTTGAAAATACAACTTCTTTTTGAAATATTATATTCCACAAAAACTTTATACTAAAACTAGCGGTTTCGACATTTTCCCCTTCATGTTTATATGGTGTAATGCCGAAATGGTTAGCATATGTATAAAAATACTGTTTTCTGGAATAGACAATATTTCAAAAATAAGTTTGTTTTATTTATTTATTATATATATTTACACAATATGTCTGCGTTTCTCAACCTAGAAGTTGACAATAAACATTTTTTTCTTCTAAGGGATTGTCACTAGTGGGTGATTTCTACGCTCCTGACAAACATTGCCATTTGCTCATTGTTACTTTTTTTTTTTTATCAAGACGAAAATTTCAGTTTGTAAATATATTTATTTTTCCCTCAGGTGGAAGAGTTGGCGAAAGAACTTGAAGAAATGAGAGAATTAGCAAATAATCGTTTAACTGAATTGGATCGTCTTCATCAACAACACAGGGAAACATTGAAGGAAGTGGAAAAATTGAAAATGGATGTAAGCCAATGTATTATATTTTAAACAATATACTGTAATCCGTTTTTCGTAAGTTGTGACTTGATAATAATAATTATTTAAACTATAACATGGTGATAGGATATGTTATAAAAATGTTTACATCAAGCTAGCTTATAAATAAGATACATAAACTCTTAGGGTTGGAAACCCTTATAATTATTAATAATCAATATTAGTAAAAAAAAAAAAAAAAGTATAATGAATGCAATAGGTACAATTTTTTAATTGCAATTTAAATTATGATTAATATTTTTTATAATTCTTTCGGAAGTGTCTTTGTTGCGTGGTTATTTCGGGACGTTCTTACGTTCCTTTCTCAAGTCCAGTGTTCGAAATTTAGAAAAGAAAGTAAACTGTAAAAAAAAAAAAAAAACACATGAATGAAAATATTTAGAGGCCATAAGCGCCAGCACAACTTTTATTATAGTAGATATGGTTACATAATGTGGCCTAGGCTGGCTATCTCTCTGAGTGGCTCCAACTGGCAGAGTGGGGAGCTTCCAGTCCACCGCACCTCCGTCCTCCTGGTAATGTGACTCTTTTCAACAAGTCTCCAGTCACCTGCAGTAGGAGAGAGACCCTATTCCGGGGTTAGCTATTCCCCTGCGAATTTGTTGATGATACAGTCCGGTGTTTCACAAGAATTGCAGCAGCTGGGATGTGTAGGCCGAGCCATCTTTCAGCACTGCTCAAGAAGGCAATCCATCCATCTCTTTCTCGTTAGGGTTTGAGAGCTTCACAGGATTGTAGTATGTAAGTTCTTCCTTGCATAGTGGACATCTCAGATAGCAGCTCTTGTCATTTCTCGTTTCGAAAATCCGATTTGTGCGCAGCTTCGTTATTGTTCAAGAAATAACTATATTTTTTTATTGTGCCTTCTGAAAATGTACATTTTTCCACGTAGCAAATTTTGACATGACACCGACGATAAATATATTTGATCCTTGGGACATTAACAACCGGCGCAGGTAGCTCAGAGGTAGCGTGCTTGCATACTTAAGATCGTGGGTTCGAAACCCGGCCGAGACTCTTAAAGTTTTTATCTGGGAAGTGAAAAAATCTTGAGAACGCCGTCCTTCGGATGGGACGTTAAGCCATGGTCCCGAGACTACTTTGTCGGGTGACCTTCTGGCCTAGGTGAATAAAAATTTAGGACTCCCATAGTAGAGTCGAACCCTTCATGTTCACCAGAGCGACGAAAGAGCGCTCTGGTCGTAGGCGATTGACTGTCAAACTCCAATTTATGTAAAAAATACACACTACATTTGATCTAAATAAATAACGAATTGTATTGTGTTTCAGATTCGTCAACTGCCTGAAAGTGTTATAGTTGAAACAACAGAGTACAAATGTTTACAGTCGCAATTTTCCGTTCTGTACAATGAATCGATGCAGCTGAAGACCCAACTGGACGAGGTTAGACATCAGTTGCAAACATCCAAGAACGCACATCTGAGGCAGATCGAGATGATGGAGGTAAGAACAGTGATTCATTTCGTTCTGCTTTCATGCAGGATTTAAGGTTATTTCTACATGGATACCAATCAGAAAGACTGCATAATTAATATTGTAATAATAATAATTTCTTTTAAACTATAACATAATAGGATACATCGTAAAACGTATATACATTACGAATTATAGTTAATTAGTTATGATGACTCATGCCCGGGCTTTTAACTGCATGTTTTTTTCAGAGTGAAGAGTTAATGGGACAGAAGAAATTGAGAACTGAAGTGATACAGTTGGAAGATTTACTTGCTCAGGTTCGTAAAGAGTATGAAATGCTTCGGATCGAATTTGAGCAAAATTTGGCAGCGAATGAGCAAACAGGACCTATTAATCGTGAAATGAGACATTTGATCACTTCGCTACAGAACCACAACCAGCAACTGAAAGGGGAGGTGCATAGATACAAGAGGAAGTACAAAGACTGCAATGCGGAAATACCTAAGGTAAATAAAAAATTGAATAACCTAAGGGCCTCAGCCGGATTACGAACCCGCGATCTTGAGCTTTGGTAGGTTACCACGCTACCGGTGTCCTCAATTTTCAAATTGGTGAAAACAAAAAGAAATACAATACATTTTTTAATTTTTTTTTGTGACGCCCGAGCTTAAACTACGAGAGGGGACTCAATTCGAAAATCCTAATAACTGCCAATGTAATGAAAGTATTGACACAAAGTTTAGTATGAGGATTCAGAAGCCACCATATAAATCAAATACAGTAGACTCTCCCTGATCCGGCGTTGCCGGGACCGACGTGACGCCGGATAACAGAAAACGCCGGATAACGGAAATCATAAATTAATGAGAAAAAATATATCAATTAAAGCATATAAGAAAGTTTTTTAGGTGAGCTAAGGAATAAAACACGTATGTATTTTGTTGATATCTTTTATTAAATTGACAAATATGTACCTACTAAACATTGATTTATTATAAGTGTGTACATATATATCCAAGCATTAAAAAGATATTTTGAAATCTGCGTTTAATTATATACATATTTAAAACAAAATCTAAAATTCTAAAAATATTTTTGTTGAAAAAATCGGCAATTATGCTTATCTTTATCTGTTGTTTCCCTAACACAACACTGTTCCGTGCTGCATAGTCCCACCACTTCTTTATTGATAGTCTAATAATTGAATGTTAATTTTAGTTCAACAAATTTAATATTATTTTGCGAGCGCCGGATAAGGGAGAGTCTACTGTATTGAGTTTTAGCCCAATCGGTCTATGGATTTTGGAGGGAGAGCTAAACCCCAATTGATTAATTCCTGTTGGTGAAGTACTTAGATGGTCATTCACTGACTAACGTTTTTTTAAATGGATTTGTATAACGACATGTCTTATATCCATGTGACAATTGCAGCGTCAAAGCCCTAGAAACGGCATAAAATATAGTGATTTTCCCGGGCAACATTAAGTGTTGCTGCTGGATATTAAATATATGAAGTGATGAGGAAGTTGTAATGTGCGTAGAGGAATATATCTGTGGCAAATTGCAATAACCAGTTAAGTGACATTTAAAAAAAAAAAATGAGATTTTCTGAGAAAAATGTGTATTTTGATCTAAATTTTCATTTCCCACATGAGTCCATTGTTTAAATTGATATTTATGACTGTGATTTCAGGAAAACCGAATCAGTTAACTGGAATTATTTTGTAATAACCAGTTAACTGTCATATATTATATTATAAACGAACATTTATATTATGAACGAATTTCCGTACATCAACTTGAACATTTATATATCAAATATTACAATAAATTATATGTCATATACTTCAAACATGAATATCTCGAAATCAGGTTCGTGGCAGTTAACTGGTTATTGCAATTTGCCTCTGATATATTCATGTGCTAACAATCTTATTGTTGTTCATCATCTCTGTATGAGACTTGAAACTTGAAAAGTATCAAGTGCTTTGTCAAATATTTGATTTTTTTCACTCATTTGTCTCCTCTTTTTTTGTTTTAGTTGAAGAAGGACTTGGAGGATCTGCAAGGAAAGCTATCTGGGCAGGGCTGTCTCCCGGACAGCAAGGAGGGTCTGTGTGATGTGAAGGAGGAAGACAGTAGTCACAGTATGGAAGGGATCAAGATTAAAGAGGAACTGGTCCTCAAGAGAGAACTTACAGAAGAAGAGCTGGAAGTAAGCTGGACCCATTTATATCATATATATCGCCTCTTCGTCTATTACGGAGGCTTAACTTAAAAATCCTAATAACTCACCCAATTTTATATGTTAAATATAAAATCTCAAATTTTGCGCGGCAAGATCGCTTGGGAGGCGGTAAAGACGGAAGACTTTCCCATAGAAGCCGCTTTTTTTTTAAATATTCATTCTCTATAACTATAAACTTACTAAATTAAGGTTTGTATGTATACAGATGGAGGACGGTTCTGGAGAGAAGGAGAAGGCAGGCAGTTCTCCGATAGTGAAGAAAGAGGGAGGAGTAGCAATCAAGAAGGAAATCAAGAAAGAAGGGGGCATACCTCATCGGGGAGGGGGGGAGCCGCAGCACAACAGGGCCGCCAAAGAGGTGAAACCAGCAGAGTCGGATCTAGTCCGCGACCTCAAGGCGCAACTCAAGTAAGTGACTAGCTGGCTTCCATGTAGATTCCTCTCCTCTTTTCTAAATCTACATGTCCATTCTGCATTGTAATTCCAACAACCCCAACTTCTTCTTTCTTAAATCAAAAAACCAAAATATATTCAAACAATATTTTAAAGAAAAATTAATCGTACTACATCATACCATTTACACGTGTAGTATGTATTGTAAAACTGAGAAAAACAGTTTTCAGTAACATTACAATATAGCCGACGGTTTTAGTTTCACGCCGCATAGTGTAGAAATAAGAAGACTTGACAGGAAATCTTATGTCGATATATTATCCTTGTATTTTGTTTCCATTCTTCTCTCATTGTCCGAAATGTATTAAATATTTCAATTTAAACCAATTTAGTTTGTCAGTAAATCTGGTGGATAGTGAGCTCTACGATCCTTGTAAAACCTGAAACTCCAACAAAATTCCACCTGCCATATCGATCCTTTTTTCATCGAAAATTCTTATATATATACTGTATTTATTAATATTATTATTTCTAAACTCATATTTTCAAGTATTTATTAATTTTATTTTATTTTTCAGTAGTATTGTTAATTCTTATATTAGATGACCTGCAATACTTAACGTATTCTTTACAGATTTTTTATTTTTTATGAATATGTAAAGAATATGTCAAGTATTGCAGGTTATCTAAAATAATTCAGGTTCCTGATGTTACTTGTTATTTTTCCCCCAGGAAGGCTGTCAACGATCAAAAAGAAATGAAATTACTGTTGGACATGTACAAAGGGGTAAGCAAAGAGCAAAGAGACAAAGTTCAATTGATGGCTGCCGAGAAGAAGCTGCGAGCTGAAGTTGAGGACCTCCGACAGCAGCTCAAGAAAGTCCAGGTACAGGTACATTCAGAAAACTTTCTTAACCAAACCTTACTTACATAGTCACTTAAGTACCACAACCTATGCAAATTTTCCTCATGCACAAGGTCCTGGTTTCTTGAAAAATATTTTGCTGTCACATCTCTCTTAGGAAAGACCTTATGACACTCTCCTCCCTTTTTTTCGTCCTAAACCTTAGGGTTTGTTCGTATATTTTACGCCTTGCACTAAAAAAAATAAACGGTATAATATACTTGCCGAGAACGATTTAATAAATTAACTTTTCGCTTCCCCTTCCTAAATCCTCATTCTAAATTGTGTGCAGATAAATTCATTACAACGGCAGTTATTACGGTTTTTTAACTAAACCCCCTCCCCTAAACCCCGCTTCCCTTCGGTCGATATCGCTGAAACTTGTCAGGTCATATCCTTATTTTTTTTTTTTTTTACTTCAAATATGAAATTTCATGTCGATTCATTCATTACATCGGCAGTTATTGGGGTTTTTGAGTTGAGCCCTCCTCTGATCCCCCTTCACCTTCTGTCGATTCCGCTGAAAATGTGTCGTCCTTATGGGGTTTTGAATGACATATGACATTTTGTGACGATACATTCATTCTCCGCACCGAATTTCTGACCGATTACATAACTTTCCCTATACATCGTAAAGCAGGAAAACTAAAACACCTACAGCCACCTCCTTAATAGTTTCTTTATAAAGATTGTCCATCTCCCATTTAGTATATTCAACAATTTAAAATGGATTTATTGTTGCTGTGCACAGCTAGATATATTTACATTTGATCTTCCATTCGACGGACCTTGTGTTGGACAATTTGGATTTGTTTACTAATTTTTACTAATAGCATTAAGTTTACATATTATTAATATTCTAATTTATTTAATTGATTATACCACTAACAAGTAATTTCAAGACGACCTGTTCTAAGATTAACAGAAATTAATAGTTATCGTAAAAAAAATAAAAAATTCAAGTATGTTCGTAAGTGACAAGATGCTAAATGAAGATACTCTTCCAAAAATCGAAGTCGAAAAAAGAGTTGAGCTGCGGTTTGTGCAAATTTCGCAAGATAAGTGACAAATTCCTCTCCCTCTTATCTGTCTAAAGTTGTTTTCAACTAAGCTTTCGGTAATTTTGCATTTTTGCATTGTATTTTATTTATTTTTATTTTTCACTTATTGTGCCTTACTAATTATTATATACTTTTCTTTTAGTTTTAAAAATATTATTTTCCCATAATCACTGCTTATATAAATGTCTTAATGTTGAGTTATTCTAATAGCATGCCATGGTTTTTAGTTATTTCGAGTTTCTCAAACTGATATGCTGGGATCGTTTTGCTCCCAAATGTTGATCTGCGGTGAAAGGAATTTCAAATGTTGACTTGTAATTTTGAGAAGGGCGCCGGTAGCTCAGAGGTAGCTCGCGGGCCTTCTGAGCTCAAGATCGCGGGTTCTAAACTCGACCCAGGTCTTTAGGTTAGGTCCTTCGGGTGGGACGTTATAAGCGATGGTCCCAAGCCTGTGCGAAGTCAGGTACTCGTTAAACTTGGATAGGCAAAATTTAGGACTCCCACAGTAGAGTTAACAGAGCATTGGATGCTTAGTTTCTTTGGTATACACACCAACCCTCCCAATATATTTATCTATCTAGCTGTACTTTTCAGTGGTGTTTTTATTATATTAAAACATGTCACATTATTTCCATAAATGTTTCTGACCATTCTTTGAAATAGCTAGTCTCGCAGCAAATATGGCATTTAGAAATAGGAGTTGCTTCCACCTTGCATTGGTTAGTTAGTTATTGTGACATAACGAGGTCATATCGCCCATTACCAAAGCGCTCTTTCGTCATTTTGATGGTCAGGAGACTGCACTATGGAAGTCCTAAATTTTGCCTACCCTAAATGTTTATTTACCTACCATTTAGCGAGGAGGTTCTAGGACTACTACAGATATGTTGTACGACCTAAGTTTTTGTGCATGACCTTTTTTTATCGAGTTTTTGAAATTTTGGCGAGCTATAAGCGAAACGTTTTTATAAGCATTAAAAAATATGTAATGTCTACAGAATTAGCAGTAGAATTGAATTTTTCCTACAAATAAAAACAAACTTCGTTATCACGCGTGAAAATAGTGCGTCAACGCGACCTTAAATTTCAAATAAACATATTAAGTGCTCCTTCGTTGACTGGTTATCTTTGCTGTGGCACCTTTCTTAAGTAGTGTTGTGACCTTGTTTTAATTTCACAAAATATTCAGACAGTATAACGGATGCACTTACGCCATTGTCCGCACCAAGTTGAACCGTAAAATGTTACTAGTGTTGAACAAGGTCCTGGTTTATCATTTTTTAATAACTTTTTTCACCATAGATTTCTGAAATATAACTCCCTTGATATGAGACTGCCAAAATGATTGTTGCACTACCGTTGCCCAGGTCCAATCACAGTTAGGTTTGAGAAACTCAAAACTTTTTGCACATTTCTTCATGAACTTTTATCGTATTTCTACTTTTTATATTCAATTCCTTTATTTCACCTTTTCTTTATTTATTCGTTATAATTTGGCTAAACTAATTTTGTAATAATAAATAATTTGTTGTATATATTCTTTCTTTTTTTTATTCCTATGTTTAATTTTTAAGTTAATTATACTGTAGGATGTTTTGGTAGCTGTGTGTGTTTTTATTGTTTATTTTCAAGTTTTGTTGGTTTATAATAAATTTTTTTTATTTATTATTTTATTTTTGTCAGGAAAGTAAACGAGAAGAGCGCAAGAAATTGGCAGATGAAGATGCCCTCCGAAAAATTAAACATCTTGAAGAACAGGCGTACCAACTGCAGAAGCAAGTGGCCACCCATAAACAGGCAAGGGCTCAGTTTCTCCTCCATATCACACACCCCTCGCCTTGTTCCCATATTCCCTGCTAAGATAACAGTCTCCTCCAACTTTGTGTTGAAATCTTACTTTTTCCTTTTGGAAAATTTTCGAATAAGGAAAAATTTGCTGAGTAAAAGAAAAAAAAATCGGTGAATCACTGCCAATGTATTTCACCAGCATGAATTTATCAAATAAGTTTTCGCTCTATCTCTAAAATCAGTTGTTAGTTTAGAATTATTAAAATTTGAGTTAATCCCCCCCCCCCCCCTTATTTTTGGCAAATTTGACTGAAACCCTAATAACTGCCAATGTAATGAAAATATCAAGGCGAAATTTTATATGAGTAGAAAGTTCTTGAGTAAAACACCTTTTGATTTTCAGTCAAAATAAAATATGCAAAAAATTAGTATATCAATTCGCGCTGTGGAAGTTTATTTCCAATGACTTTTTTTAATTTTATTCAGAGGAATGGAAATCGTGAAACTTCGGTAAAAACTCGAATTTGTGATCGGTGTTATGATTTAATTTTTATTAGCTACAGCTGCGAAACTAAAATCTATGACTACTGGTGATTTCCCGTTTTACTATACTCACTGGCAGTCATAGGTCTGTAGTATAATATGTAGTAATTGGGTAATATAAAAAAAAGCCTCGGTGAATCACCTGCTATGTACTTCCCCAGTATTATTAATCAATTATGTTTTCGCTCTCCCTCCAAAGCCAATCGACCGTTTGGGTTAAAACTCAATATTTGACTTACTTAGTGGCTTTTGAATTCTCATACTAAAGTTTTTGAGTTGATCCTCTGATCTAATCCTCCCCTTCGGCTGATTCCGCTAAAAATTAATAGTTGTCGTTCTTATAGGGCTTTGAATGTACACATGTAAAATTTCGTGTCAATACATTCATTACAAAAGCACTTTTTGTGTTGAGCCTGCTCTCTAATTCCACTTTTGGCCGATTTGGCTGAATTTCAATAGGTGTCATCCTTGGAGGGTTCTGCATACACATATAAAATTTCGTGTCGATACGTTCATTCTATCGGGAGTGATCCTGTTCGCAGATACACACACATACAGCATTTTGTTTTTTCATTTTTCGAATCAGGACGTCACAAAACATAAAATTCCGTTAAACACTCCTCTTCGAATTTGGACTGTTATCTCAACACGGAATTTTGAAATTAACTAATACAAATAGTCATAGTCCTTTTTTTTATTTTTATTTTTGTTTGTTTTTGTGTTTTATGTGGTATAATTCGGTTTTTGCACAATTCTTTTAGGGAGTGTGTTGGCAGGAGGAAGAGGCACTCTTGAACGAAATGGAAGTGACGGGTCAGGCGTTCGAGGACATGCAGGAGCAGAACTCTCGACTGATCCAACAGCTGAGGGAAAAGGACGATGCCAACTTCAAACTGATGTCGGAGAGGATCAAGTCCAACCAGCTACACAAGTTGTCTCGCGAGGAGAAGGAGGCGCTTAAAGAGCAGGTAGGTACCGAAGTGACTTAACCTACTACCGCATTTAGCGGTTCAACGATTGTTTACATAAAAGTGAGTCAAAATTGCTTTCACCCAAGCCGCACAGAAGTCCAAATTCACTTTTCATCGGCCAAAACTGCTCTCAAGCCATCTTCCTTTCGAAAACAATAAAATATAAGGAAATGGAATTATTTATTATGAGTCATGCCCGGGCTTTAACTACTATATTATCTGGTAGACATGAGCCCAACTCTATTAGGATATGCCCGGGCTTTAACTACTATGTCATGTGGTAGATATGAGCCCGACTCTACTATGGGAATCCTAAATTTTTATTCAGCTAAGGTAGAGTGTCATTAACGTGTATCTGACAACGTACAGGTCTCGGAATCATCGTTTGACGTCCCATCCGATGGATGGCGTGCTCAAAATTTTTCCACCTCCTAGATAAAATAAGGAAATGGATAAACAGACATAAATTATTTTAAGGACATACAATGTTACTTATTCAAATTTATTTATGACAAGTTATAACAATATTTAAAAATATTTTAGTTAGAAGGATAAAATCAAGGAGCGAGTAATTCGTGATAGGGAAGTACATAGTCGGTGATTCACCAACGACTTTTTTTTTTCTATCCCATTTTTTTTTTTTAGAAAAACATTTTTGTGGTGAATCCTCAGGGGACGTGGTTCCCTCGTTACAAATAATAATTTTAAGAATTAGTAACCTAGTGTCAATCAATACCCTTCTTCGTATCCTGTATCGCTGCTTCTGTCTAACTGCTGTTGTCTTATTTTCAGGTGACTACCCTATCGACCCAGGTGGAGGCTACCAACATCGTGGTTCGAAAGCTAGAAGAGAAGGAGCGGATCCTCCAGAACTCTCTGGCCACGGTGGAGAAGGAGCTAGCCGTCAGACAACAGGCCCTTGAGATGCACAAAAGGAAGGCAATTGAGAGTGCGCAGTCTGCAGCAGACCTGAAACTGCATTTAGGTAACTGCAACTTTAATTTGTTTATCTATCCATGTATAAGGGCAAAATGCATCTGCACTTCCATGTGGCCTGTAAGTACGAAAAATGCATGTAGGTAGGATCCCTTCATGTTGTAGGTACGCAAAAATACCGAAAAACTGAAATTGTTTACGGTTTCTGATTTTTTATTTATTTTTGTTTTATATTGTTCTTATGTACGATGCATATTAGCCACTTGTCTATAATTGTGTTATATCTAGTTATTTACATCATCCATGGCCCCGGGAGGGAGTTCTATTTACGAAATAAAACTCTCCCGGATGGAATTCGAACCCGCAAATCATGATGAGATCATCCAACCAAAGCCCTACGCTCCAGCCCGCACGGTCCCTCTCGAAAAGTTAACTGTTATAAACTCTCCATATAGTTTCCCTCACAGAGGGCTTCTAGTGATGCCCATATTGTCTGGGTGTCTGTTCATATGACAGTGTCCTATGATCAGCCCTGTCATAGCTCTTAGATCCATTCTGCTCATATTCAGGAGCTCTCGGCTCCTTTTCTCTGAGGGTTCCGCTACAAAGAGTTTTGAAAGGCTTTGCTTTGGGAGCCCTCTCCAGAACTGGATGTGTTTCCTGGTCAGCCAACCATTTATTGCCGCCCTTGCGGTGCTCTTAGAGACCCTCCTAACCGGGCTAGTTGATCAGCCCTTTCGTTGCCCTTAAACCCCTGATGTCCTGGCACCCATCTCAACTCTACTCTATTTTGGTCCGTCAGGAAGAAGGCATTCCAGGACGATTCTGGAATCTATGATGACAGATCGCAGCGCTGCTTGGCTGTCAGACAGTATTAAGATTCGCCCTCCCCTAGATGTTCCGTCTCTTGATGAGCCTGGCACACCCGAGGCATCTACTTCAGCTTGGAACACAGTGGGATACACACCTAGCGATATACTAGTATCTCCCTTGACGGTCCTCCCATGTATTCCAGCTCCAACTCCTTTCTCAGTTTTTGAGCCGTCTGTGAACCAGACCAGCTTACCCATGTGGGAGGTCGATAAATTATGAGCACGCCTTCCTTCGTATGTTGAGTGATAGTCCTCCGCCTGCGTGTTATCACATACTTGTGCCTATCCTAGTCACAATTAAGAACTCTCACAGTGGGGCTCATGTTAACAGAGTAATAAAAGAGCTCTCTGGTAGTAGGCGATATGACCTTTAGTTAAAGCTAGTGCAGGAGCCACAAAAATAATCAACAAATTGTAAATGATGAAGTTCAAAACAATTTTAATTGTAAATTAATATTTAAAATATATATTCTAATAAACAATATGTTCAGTGTAGTGTTCCTTCGTTTTTCTGTGAGTTTCTCTCAAATTTCATTTCCTTTTTGATCTCTTCACCAGCCTTCTTCCCTTAGTGTTTTTTTTTGTTCAAGGACGGACGAATAAAGTCTTGAACTCCCATTTTCTACTAACTGACTATACTTTAAATAACAGTTCTCTTCTTATAGAAAAATGAAATGTTCTCTTGGAGTTCGATTGAATTTTCTCAAGCATTAACAAAATAATGTTTAAAATATTACTCACTTTTAAAATTAATATATAGTAGGTGATATTAGTTTAAAAATGTATTTTAAAATTCATGTATTATCAATTGAAAATTATTTATATAAATTAGTAAAACTTTTGGCTGAAGATAGTTCGTAAAAAATATGGACTTATTTTTTTCTTGGCACTGTCATGAATTGTTTTTGTACATTTTGTTACGCGAAAAGTAAACATACACAAAATATAATTAAACATATTGCAAAAATCACGCAAACAATAAACCAAAATTTGCCTTCCGATATCATTGCACCAATCTAATTGGTTAGGTAAACAATGCACCTTATGTACACAACAAGGCACTAAACTAGACTTCAAGAGTATTCTAGGTTATGATTAATATTTTAATAGATTATCAGATGTTTTGATAATTAACTATTGAATTACCATGGCGCCTTAATTACACATTTTAATTAAGAAGAGAACATTTGTATATTGTGTCAAAATAATAATAATAAAAAATATTAAATACGTAAAAATACACTGATTTTTATTCTCTTTGTTTTTTAAAATATATTTTATTTGCATATTTACAATCGCTTACAAGTAACCATAGGTAAATTTTATGACTGACTACCAATATAATATGTTCAAAATAGGTTAGGCTTTATGACTCATGCCCGCGCTTTAACTACGAGGTCATATCGCCTACTACCAGAGCGCTCTTTCGTCACTCTGGTGGACATAAGCCCGACTCTACTGTGGGAGTCCTAAACTTTGACGACCCTAAATTTTTATTCACCTAGGGCAGCAGGGGTATTTAACGAGTACCTGACATCGTACAGGCTCGGGACCATCGCTTAACGTCCCATCCGAAGGACGGCATGTTTAAGTTTATTTTACCTCCCAGATAATAAGCTAAGGGCCCCGGTCGGGATTCGAACCCACGATCTTGAGCTCAGAAGACAAGCACGCATACCACTGAGCTACCGGCGCCCTCTCCTACAAAATAATAATAAACCCTCGGAACACCTCCGCATGATACCATCCTCAGTCCTACGTAGGTCATGGGGGAGCAGGTGGTCCCTCCGGATCTCTGACAGAAGAGCTCTCTGACAGAGGCGACAATGAGGGAAACGACTGGTCACTACCAACAGTCTCAAGGCACTTGCTGTCTTATAAATGCAGGTCTCTCGGACAGCACCGTCTCAGTCTTTGGGGAGGATCGTCTAGGTGGGAACGTGATGGCAAGTCTCTTTGCATTTGACCATATTTTGGGGTCTTCATTTCGATTTTAGAATATTTACAAGGATCGTAATGTTTGCTTTTTGTATCTAATAGGTGTTAATTTTGATTGCAGAAAAGTATCATGCCCAGATGAAAGAAGCGCAGCAAGTGGTTGGAGAAAAAACGAGCGCACTCGAAGCTGAAGCGTATAAAACAAAAAGACTTCAGGTAACACTTTTTTTTTGTTTAATTAAAATTATTTTATAATCTTTCATTCGCATTTATCTCGTGAAAAGAACACTGTGAGAACAATTCGCTGCTTGAGACCAAACCAAGATAAGCTTTTTTTATTTAGAAATGTTTGCTATCGAGTGTGCTGCCAGTTTAGTTATAAAACGTTTCTCGAGATTATTATACACTGCAGAATACTTGTTTTCAAAATAGTTTTTTTGTTCCTTCATTTTATTGAGGGTTGGTTGGTTGGTTATTACGACTCATGCCCGGGCTTTAACTACGTGGTCATATCGCCTACTACCAGAGCACTATTTTGTTGCTCTGGTGAACATGAGCCCGACTCTACTATGGGTTTCCTAAATTTTGTCTATTCTACATTCTTATTTACCTTGGTTAGGGATAGGGGTCTTTAACGAGTTTCTGACATCGTACATGCTCGGGACTATCGCTTATCGTCCTATCCGAAGGACGGCGTGCTCAAGATGTTTTCACCTCCATATAAAAAAAACTCAAGGGCCTCGGTCGGGTTTCAAATCCGCGTTTTTGAATCAGTATGCTTACTGATTCAAAAACGCGGATTTGAAACCCGACCGAGGCCCTTGAGTTTGCTAACACGCAAACCACTGAGCTACCCTATTTTTGTTCTTATATTTACTCAGTTGAAGTGTATGAGAAAAACATGACCATATAAACGGGACCTATGTACACTACATATTTCTGAGTATTATATATGCAATGTTTATTTTTGCTTGTATTCAAATTATTATTTTTTAATTTAAATTCCAGGAGGAGATAGCACAATTACGGCGAAAGACAGAGAGAATGAAAAAGATCGAATTGGCAGGGACTCTGGACGAAGTGATGATGGAAGAGATTCGAGAATATAAAGAAACATTGACCTGTCCGTCGTGCAAGGTGAAACGAAAGGATGCGGTACTCTCCAAGTGTTTCCATGTCTTCTGCTACGATTGTCTCAAGACTCGCTACGAGACTCGACAGCGCAAGTGTCCCAAGTGTAACGCTGCCTTCGGAGCTAACGACTACCATCGTCTCTACCTTGGCTCCTAGTTCCCAACTTATAGTTTCCCATATGTTATAAATCTGTATTATAATTTTTAATAAATATATTTATATATTGTTATTTATATATGTAAATTTGCGCTAGATAAATATTTATTTAATTTTCTTGTATTAAATGAAGAGCTGGGTGGAATTACGACCTGAAGTACTTTTAGAGATCTGAATTCATATATTATAGTTATTATTATGACTCATGTCCGGGCTTTAACTACACGATTCTACTATTGGAGTTCTAAATTTTGTCTTTTACGAATACCTGACATCGTTTAGGCTTGGGACTATCGCTTAACGTCCCATCCGAAGGTCGGCGTGCTTAAGTTCATTTTAACTCCCAGATAAAATAAACTAAGGACCTCGGCCGGGTCTTGAACCCGCGTTCTTGAGCTCAGTAAGCAAGCACACATACCACTGAGCTACTGGCCCCCTCTTCATATATTGTATATTTATCGCATCATGACCTCTCTCATTTATTATTATTATTTTTAAATAGCAAGTCGACCTGAAAATACACTAAACTCAGTTTTGAGTTGGTATTTGAATACAGAAGTCGACTCAATAAATATGTTCTATAAAAGGAAGATTCTGATTGGTGTAATGTATATTCTTGAAACGTCTGTAATTTAAAAAAAATATATATATATGAGAGCAGTGATGCTATGATAAATACATTATGAAGACTTGTCGTTTGACATTCCTGTTCTAGTTTCTCATCCAGTAACATAGTGCTATAGTACAGTAAATATTGAAGCATCGATTATATAATAGTTTAAATATGATCATTGAAAATAAGTAAATTCTGTATTTATGTGAACATTTCATTTGATTAGTTATTCAGAACTTATTTGTGCGAGAATTTCCTCTTTGTTCTTCATAAAGAACTGATACTTTATCAATTCATAAATTAAATAGTAGAATAATTGATAATAAAGTTTCATTTCAGGAATAAATAGTGAAAAACGCCCAATTCTTCACTATATTATTAAAAACGTATACACTCAGCTAGATTCCTTGTCGTATCATCAAGAGTGCTTACAGACATGTCTATTACTAGTAAGTTACTTTTTTTTCTGGAGGATGAAAAAAGATTGAGGACGCCGTTCCGGAGACATTAAGCGATGGTGCCGAGCCTGTACTATGTCAGGTACTCTTTAAAAACCCTCACCCTATGTGAATAAACCTGATTAGGCAAAATTTAGGGCTCATGTCCAGCAGAGCTACGAAAGATCTGTTCATGAGTCCACAATAACTAAGAGTATAGACAAGCCTATTTGAGTGTATAATTTTTAATAATATCTGAAAGTTATTGAAAAATTGTGTGTTTTTCATTATTTATTATTCCTAAAAGAAAAAACGTTTCAATTGACGTAAAGATTTTGTTCCACCCAACTCTTTAAATGAACTACAGAATTAACTTGTCAGATTCCGTCGTTTCGCTACTTGAAGTGGCACTTCATGCAAAAAGAAAACATTAACTTGATCCATTTACCGAGAAATTAATGAAACTTTGATTATAGAGATCATTTGAAGAAACTATGAAATATTGATGTATATTTATTAATTTTGCTTCTTAGCACCTAATGTATATTCCAGAATGTAATAAACAAAACCTTAGAAGATGCATTTCGTAAAGCCTATTGCATATATCGTTGCCCAATTGCTAATTTGAGAATTATAAAAAAACAAACATTTTTTTGTACAATAACCAAGGATGTGAACCGCTTTGACAGCACGTATAAGTTGAACTTAATTGGGAAATAGTTATTTAAAGACGTCCTTCTGTAGAGCTTCACAGTAAATTTCATTTAAATCGATCCATTAGTTTTGGAGATATTAAAAACTGCGCGAAAAATTTTTTTTAAATTCTTCTTGAAAACGAAAAATATATTTTTTTTTACTGCAACTAGGAGTTGAAATTATTTTGTGTACTCAATTATGGATATATTTATTTTAATTAAATTTGTATATAAGACCTGATTAAATAATGTCTATATGATTCAATTGTTAATATTTTGTTTTAATTTTTTATTTAAGTTTTACGACTTTCTCAGTAATATTTGGGAATGCAGTAATATAAATATTTTGATGCAGTATTATGTTTTTGAATTAGTTTGTCATTTTACGTGTAAATAATTATTTTGTACTTTTTGTTTAGGGGTCTTTCTATTTTTTTTTTTTTTTTTAATTTATTTAATATTTTCCATGATCTTAATTGCCTGACATGCTGTAAGTGTTAATTTTATTGTCATAATGTATAATAAAAATATAACGAATATGAAGAATATCAGTATTTTTATTACAACCCTAAAGCTGATGGGTCAGTTGTTATCCCTCCAGAAATTTAAATGTTCATTTCACCATTATTTTTTATTGAGGGTCCAGTTAATAATACCTCGGCACCGCAAAAAAAAAACTATTTTACACTTTTTTTTTTAGTGTGAACATCTTAGCTCCACTCCAAAAATGTTCATTCTGTAATCTAATCTCATGAAAAAGCGAACAGATATAAAATTATCCGCACCCGAGGTAAGTTGTGGAGGGGATAGATATGCTTCTCCGTAGTGATCGTGATGCCACACGATGTTATAAGCAAACTATCCTAGCAAGTGTGAAAATTCGTTCTGAATTACTTCCAAAAAATTTTAAGTAAGCCATAAAATAATTTAATATTTTAAAATTATCTAATTGATGTATTGTAATTACACAACTATTGTATTGCCAAAAAAATATTTGTAACAAATGAATAAATTCTCCATTTAGAGACATACTCGTATTCATATTGAACAACCCGAAATTACAAAACGGGACATAGATTGTAAATATATAACAAATAAAATATTTGTTACATTAAAAAATGTTGCTACTGAAATGCCTTCGTAAACAGACAAAAGTCGATTTACACGCAGCTATGGGAGTACTAGTTGGGCAGAACCACAGAAATTGGAACAACCGAAGAGGGAATTGAGGATGATTTTTTTTTTAAGAAACATTATATTGTATATAAATGTTTTGCTTATTTGAGCTAAAATAAAACAATGAGAAAATGAAAAAGGTATACATTTTTCTTGGGACTGCGCATACAAATTAGGATGTAGTTTTTAATTTTAGAAAATACTAAGCTCTTAAGTACGTATTTTCTTCTATAAGAAAATATAATTGTAATACAATACGTAAATATTGTACGAATCAGTAGTTTGACTCCAGCGTACTGCCTTTTCTCTACTTCTGTTTTCTTACTTCCTCTAAACATTCTCTTCGGCTAGTTGTAATTCATTGGGATGGCTATTTAATATGTATCCCTCTTTCCTTCCGTTTGACCAATTCGACCGTAAATCTTTAAAATGTGAAAAGGAATTCGAGGCTCTCTCGTCTAAACGAAATAAACTCAGAATTTGACCAATATTAAAACTGTTTCCTTCTTCAGGGGCTTCTTATGACTAGAGTGATAGTGTGATGTGTCTATTAGTGAACTGTTCAGACGCATTCGTGAACACATCCACTCTAATAATAGTAAGAAATAAATAAATAGTTTTCAAAACTTTGGCCAAGTTCTAAGTTTATGTTCCTTGTAGGACAGATCCTCCATTTCTCTCAACATTATAAGGAAACTGTCGATTCTATCAATCATTCCGTAAATTCTTAGGTTTCAAAGAATAATAAATTGTAAAAAAAAAAAAAAACTTTATTAATAAATACAAATTAAGTAAATAATCGAAAAATAAAAACTATAACGAAAGTTGAGCCTGTGAAGAGCGAGAAACGAAGTTCTTGAATGGGCTTCTTTTGACAAAGTGAGGAAGTGAGAAACAATCGCCACACACCGACATGTACTTCCCCATCTCAGCGCCTTCCTGAAATATATATATATGAAATTAGGGTTTTAATATCGTGAGAGGTATCTAAAGCGCGAAGAAATAAAGATATTGACAGATTTACTTAATCTTTCGAGTAAAGGAGAAGAAAATGATATCTTACAGAGAGACCAGAAGCCAAGTCTTAACGTAAGCATGTAAATTTAGATGGTAAAGTACAATTAGATTATTTCACTACTCCTTGCTTAACTAATGAGATAAACAAAGAAATGATGGATACTATTCCTTTTTTTTTTGTATTCACAACTATATATGTATATAGAATACATAATAAGCAAATGTGATACATAATAAATAAATGTCTTGGATGTTGAAAGAGAAATCATTCAGTAATGACACTCCGTTTTCTTGTTATTACGGATGAGAAAGAGAACTTAAAAATATATATAAAAACAAAAAAAAAATAGATGAAAAAGAAACATAAAAGTTTTGTAGATGATTAGTCTTCAATCCAGTAGTAGGTCTCGAGGCCATTGCCGCTTCAGTCTCCGAACGCAAGTCTAAGGACTATTCCTACCTAGTAAATATCAAGTATACAGTGGAGGCCCTTTAATCTCAACTTCCGATTGCTAAGTGTCTTACGGATTAGTAGAAATTAAAAAAAAAAAGTATGACATCAATGACAACATATAAAATAAATCGACATGAGATCAATTTTTTACACCTCGAATAAAAAATCCATCTCATGTCTATCAGTCTTTTTTTTTTTTTTTTTTTTTTTTCCTTTTCGTACTTTCCGACAAAGAGGTTTCTGGGAATACGAAAATTATGTGAAAAATTCGGATAAGGGCAGAATGTGTGACCTTAAAAGGTACTCAGACCAAATGTACTCTACATCAAATATACTGAAATTCTATTTCCGGGGATTTCTAACGTAATTTAAACATAACTCTGTTGTAATGTTTTTTTTCGAAATTTCAGTCGGCTGGCCTTAAATCGGTACCTCAGTGATACCCGGTTAAAACAATAATAAAAGAACAATGAGGTTTTCTTATTATTTAAAATGAACACTAGCTTCATCTATGTTACCAAAATGCCTAGCGAAGAGACTTAAATACTAGTACAGTATATAGAATAGTGAGGCCGGTGAATCATGCCTCTCAGGTCTGGTGAGGAGCGGACAAAGAAAGACAGACCGCTTGGGGCCAATAGGATAGCGTCATGTTGTCTTGACAACACTCCCTTCTGAACCCTCAGTAGCCTAACAGCTGCCGAAGTTCCATGTGACAAAGTATCAAAATATGATCTAAAAAGAAATAAGGAATATTTTGATCTTAACATTTTAAAAAAATATGTGGGGCATTGAGGTAGATAATGTGAGGACTGAGAGGGGCAAGGAGAAAAATATGTGGGGCATTGAGGTAGATAATGTGAGGACTGAGAGGGACAAGGAGAAAAATATGTGGGGCATTGAGGTAGATAATGCGAGGACTGAGAGGGACAAGGAGAAAAATATGTGGGGCATTGAGGTAGATAATGTGAGGACTGAGAGGGGCAAGGAGAAAAATATGTGGGGCATTGAGGTAGATAATGTGAGGACTGAGAGGGGCAAGGAGAAAAATATGTGGGGCATTGAGGTAGATAATGTGAGGACTGAGAGGGGCAAGGAGAAAAATATGTGGGGCATTGAGGTAGATAATGTGAGGACTGAGAGGGACAAGGAGAAAAATATGTGGGGCATTGAGGTAGATAATGTGAGGACTGAGAGGGGCAAGCAGAAAAATATGTGGGGCATTGAGGTAGATAATGTGAGGACTGAGAGGGGCAAGGAGAAAAATATGTGGGGCATTGAGGTAGATAATGTGAGGACTGAGAGGGACAAGGAGAAAAATATGTGGGGCATTGAGGTAGATAATGTGAGGACTGAGAGGGGCAAGGAGAAAAATATGTGGGGCATTGAGGTAGATAATGTGAGGACTGAGAGGGGCAAGGAGAAAAATATGTGGGGCATTGAGGTAGATAATGTGAGGACTGAGAGGGACAAGGAGAAAAATATGTGGGGCATTGAGGTAGATAATGTGAGGACTGAGAGGGACAAGGAGAAAAATAGGTGAACGGCCGGGAGAACAAGCGGCAACATCGCAGCTCGCACCCACCCTAGTTGCGAGTGACATGACTCACCGGCCTCGCTATAGTTGTAACATCTCTTATATACGAAATTCCATTTTTTCAGAAGAGTAAGTTATTTTGATACAAAAAGCCTTAGAGGACTTTCTGTTTTATGTTTTTATATTATGTATAAATTCTCTATTTTATAGCGTTTCTAAGAGTAACTTCCTCTTCTGAAAAATTGCAGAGATGAGCTCTCAACAATTAGCAACTTTGTGAGTGTTAGATTAGCAGATTTTAGATAGATAGAGATTAGATTAACAACTAAATGCAACAATACCTGTCCCTCAGAGACCAGTTTTGTATACGGAGCCTCTTTGGCGCAAGAAACACAAATAGCGGTAAGTTTGGTAACTTCTTCAGCCAATGGAATGATACTTAAGATTTGCGGGAATCCCTTCTTTTCAATAGATCCATCCAAACCAGCCACTATAACTGTTTTACCATTGTCACTTTCAATTTTACAGAATTCATTTATATCTGAAAACTACAATAAAAAATAAATAAACATATAAATAACAATATAAACGAAGAATACATGAGATGGGTCAAGGCAGTGCTGACAGGTATAAGGCTCCACTGGAAGAGTCGCCCATTGACTGGGCCTGGAGTAAAGGAAGATCCGGGAGTTACTGGGATAGGATTTAGATTTATGGTAAAGAGAAGGGGATTTCAGGATAGGACATTGGGAATTCAAAGTCAGTTGGAACATAAGAGAATATATTAGGTCTAGAACTGTTATTTACAATAATTGTACTAGATAATCTATTATTTTTGTTAACCCCGACGCAAAAGGAGGGGTGTTAAAAGTTTGAAGCCTTTTTATGTGTGTGTCTGTCTGTGGCATCGTAGCTCCAAGACGGCTGAACCAATTTCAAATCGGTTATTTCGTTTCAAAAGCTGATATTTGCGAGATGGTTCTTAGCCATGTTTGGTGGAAATCAGATATGCCGTTTCCAACATCTTCAGGTTTCATCAGAGCCTGTGTAGAGATCTCGGCCTCTATTACAGCTAGAGACTTGGAGTTTGAGCTCAAATGTTTATAAGACCAAACCACCGAGGTTTCAGTAAAAAAAAAGATAATAAACAAAAAGAATGTAAATTGACTTTTAATCAAAATACCAAAAACTGGACTTTTTTATTTTTATTATTTAAATAAATAAAATCAGGATTTTTGCAGCGAGAGTGTCGTCGCCGTCCCGCCCCCAAAATTTTATTGTGACGGTTTTTTTTTATTAGTATGATTGGTTGCCATATTACTTTTTATAGCACACAAAACATTATAAAAATATAATTGTAATTTAATTTTAATTGTTCACTCATCTCTGTTTATATTATATTAACTTTTAATAAAGTACCTTTCACAAAAAAATTATATTTTGCACAATATTGAAATTGTGAGCTTACATTTTTCATATAAATCTTTAAAACAATAAAACCGACTTATTAAGTTAATTCTATGTACATAATTCCTATCTACTTGTAATTAATACTAATTATTAATATATTGCCTCATCTAATTAGATATTCATCAATGCAACACGATGAATAGGACTTATGGAAGTTTATTAACAAAATCCACCAACTGTTAAATTTCTCTAAGCTACTTCACTAAACGTAGAAACTTCTCATTATAAAAGTGCACTTGGGACATCTACTCTGTATATTTTTTAGAGAAAGACGATGGCCATGAATACACCGACGGACGAATTGATTTTATATTACAGTAGAGCGTCGATTATCCGAACGTCAGTTATCCGAACTGGCTTTGCAAGTAATGCCAGTATGAAACGAATTTGAGAGGGGAGTGGAGAGTGATCAGTACAAAGTGGTTGGGATAAGAAAATCCTATTATGCCCGTATCACATATTTTTTTGAGCAATCTACGTCTATGTAAACATAGTTTTATAGCAATCGCAATAAATCTAATGAAAGAGTCATATTTTTCTGGAGTCTCTTCTTCTGGAGGCTACCGCAGGGTGGTTGGGTCACCCGTAGTGCGCATCTTGGGGGACTTGGAATGGCGCTTCTCGGCTCTCTGGGCAGAATTATGTCCCAGGCTTGCGAGGGTGCGGACTGCAGTTCCCTTATGCACAGCCTTACTGTTCGAAATGCCTAATGCCTGCCGAGGGAACCCCGAGGGAGTTTCTTTGCTAATTATTTTTCTTTCATTTTTTCATTGGATGTCCGATTATATGAACTTTTGATTATCGGAACTACCTATGTCTCCAATTAGTTCGGTTAATCGACGCTCTACTGTACTTATAATTCGTGAGCTGTATAGAAAAAGTTCGTATCAGCCCTTTCTATAAATTTCATAAAACAAAGTTAAAGTTTTACATTTATATATTTGCAATCTTTATTATTTATTTTAAATGTAGTTGTATTTTTTTAACTGAGTTTAAGGAATACACATATTAAGACCTTTTGTCTGTATTGATAATATAAAGGATGATACGACTGTGTGCATAACTCAATTTTCATAAAAATTGCTAATACGAAATTTTTTTACTCAACTAACGATTTTTTTTAAGCATTAACATTTGTTCTCCTGGGTCAAAAAGAAGTGTGCTAAATTTTAAAAAATCATTTACAGGAAAAACAAATAATAAGAATTTTCTCTATTCTTCCTTCAATTAAATGAACTTATTTAAGCACTCAATACAAGAATTATATACTTATTTTCGACCATATAGAACTAATGTAAGTCTAAGATATCCAAAAATCAATTAAATTGGGGGACAAAAAACAAGAATTAAGAACTTCATACAATGCCGCTATTCGCCTCAGGAGACAATTGATTCTGTTATAGAAATAAAAATAATTCATCAACTATTAGGTGAATATTCAATATTCTTACTTTCGGATCCTAAATGATTTATATATAATATTTAAGGATAATCTTTCATATTATAATTTAAAATGGCGCGTGCAGAGTTCGGCAAATTAGCCACTAAATTTCACTACCAGAAAAACAGTGTGTGAATTGAATGAAAATAATAAATAATTGAATTGAACTTACCAAATGCCCGTCATCAATTCCGATTACATCAAAATCGTTAACAAAATTTTCTAAATCTTTTAATGTAACAGCTAATAATGCTGGAAGCGATTTGCCATCATGTGTAATAACTTTAGTCTCAGCAACTGAAGCACAAAGTTTATTCTCAAGAGTGTATTTGACAATAAGACAACGATAATTTGCCAAATGATATCTTTGTATTCTTCTAATAAGTTCCGATGTTTTACCAGAAAACATTGGTCCGAGGATCACCTAGAAATAACAAAAAAACAATATGAATACAGTTACAGTTAGAATACAATTTTTGTGGAGGTAAAATGACTTTTCACCTCAAGTTTGCCTCCAGAACCCGTCATAGTCAGTTATATCTTAGATTCATAGAACAAAAATATAGGTAAATTGTTTGCTACCTCCACATATCTTTCAAATAATATCGAAAAGTACATATTCTCTACCTATCGATTCCAATGACATTTGATTTACACGAAAAGGGGGTTTGACAAGCGAGGAGTAAAGAGTAACGCGAAGAAATGGGACAGATGAATTGTATTAAAACGTATAATAAACTACTGAATAACATTTTTTATAGAATTTTTCTGAGTTGTACGTACATTAGACGAGAGGTATTCTTTCTCAGTTGCTGCTGGGATCTAGCGGTAACCAATGGTACTATTACTTAGGCATGTCTTGACAGGTGCTGCTCTTCCTCGCCTAGCGTTCAGTTCATCAAATATTTGATAGTTGGACATTTAATAAGGAACATTTTTTTCCATAGGATGTTTCTGCATAAATCAAACAAATCATTAAAAATAGGTTTTGAGGCGTCATTTTAAATTGGGGTTCGGCATGTATTTCGCAAACCGGGCGGCCTTCGGAAAATAATATTTCTTATATAATATGTACCTTTCAGTTTTCTCCACATCTTATACATGAAAATATAAGTGAAATATAAGAGGTATCTCCAAAAATATAATATACCCAAAGTAAAGTAGTCTTAATTTGAGTCTGGTTTCGGCCAAATTCTAATTTGATCCAAGTTAGTACAAGTAAAATTTCCACATCATGTTAATTGCTACAATTCCTAAATTAGGGCGCTCACAGGGTTCCAATCACCTACCTACATACAGCCAGGCAACGTGCCAACTATGGTCAAATCAAGTTCTGATACTTGAAATTCCGTTGAGAACTCAATCTCGAATTTTTTTGCACGAATATAATACTTTCGTTATACTAAAGGTATAAAAAAAACCATCAACAAACCTCGGAAAATAAAACGCAAATAACACCAATTAAACATTATTTTTATCATAATATGGTTGAATTCAAGTTGATAACAATAGTATTTAAGGCAATCCTGTACTCATTACGATCAATAATTATTGATTTGAGTTTGTCAAAATAGCCCCCTCCCTCCGCTTGAGATTTTTATTAAATCAAATGGAGCACAGTTAAATAATTAAATAGATTTCATTAGAAATAATTTAAAAAAAAAGAACCATAGTGGGGGCTACCTTGACACACCTGTATAACATTGTGAAGAACTAATTGATATCGATTTATTAGCTATCGACGTTTAATCATAATCGATTTGGTAACCTTACGTTACCTTCATAAAATACATGTGGTTTGTTTGGTTCGTAATATTTAAGTTATTGTAATATAATGACTAAGATAGCGCAAGGAGAAAAGGCTAAACGACAAAAACATAAAGATGGCAAACGTAGCAAGAAGATTAAGAAAT
Source organism: Aradus depressus (assembly GCA_963662175.1). Taxonomy (NCBI): domain Eukaryota; kingdom Metazoa; phylum Arthropoda; class Insecta; order Hemiptera; family Aradidae; genus Aradus; species Aradus depressus. The sequence goes on from OY759223.1 coordinate 32,056,501, forward strand.
CTAATCAGAAGAATGTCGCTGTAGAAGATCCTCAGGTTAGTGAATCTTATTCAGATGAGAAAACTATAGATGAACCAGAGGTGGGTAGAACAAATGAAGATAAATCAGTGCCTTCAGATGATTCATTTAATATTGACAGTTACTCGTCTGATAATGAAAGTAACTTTGGAAATGATGGAAGCAAAACATTTGATAAGAAGTTGAAGAAGAAACGTAAGAAGAAGAAAATGCCAGTTAAGGAGGATTCAGAATCATCGTCGGACAGTGATGATACAGTTGTTTCCGAAGATAGATCTGGAAACAGCGATCTTTCTGAATTTGATATGGACAGTTACCCCTCAGATGATGGAACTGATGAAGAAACAAAGAATCGAGGCAAACCAGTTCATTCATTTCCTTCAAAAGAACTTGATGAACTCGAAAGTCGCACCATATTCATTGGAAATTTACCCAAAATTATTGAAAGGAATCGATTGAAAAAATGGTTTTCCAGATTTGGTACTGTTGAATGTGTTAGGCTTAGGTGTGCACCTGTTGCAAATCTTGAAGTTCCGAAGAAAATTGCAATAATTAAGAAATCATTTCATGAAGAAAGAACTAATATTTCTGCTTATGTACGATTTAAAACGTTAAAAAGTGCAGAAAATGCACTTCAAGCTAATGGTTCTGTTATTGATGGTCATACCATTCGTGTGGATCATTCGGTTCACAAAGATGCATACAGTCCGAAACAGTCCATTTTCGTCGGGAATGTTCCCTTTGCATCCGAAGAAGAGAGTCTTAGAAAATTGTTCCAAGACTGTGGAGATATAGAGAGTGTTCGTATTATACGAGACAAGACAACAGGGATAGGTAAAGGCATTGCCTATGTTAATTTTATATGTCCTTCTTCTGTATCATTAGCTTTAAAATTGGATGGCCATCTTTTTGAAAAAAGACAATTAAGGATCAATCCTGTAAGCTATAAAGCGAAATCTAAAAAAACATTAACCCCAAAGACTGCAGAGAGAAGTAATTATTCCAGGATGAGATCTAAAAATTCATTTTCCTCTAAGTTCAATAAAGTGAGAAAATTCAATAAGAAAAAATCTGATAAATTTCAAGGGGAAGTAGGCCAGAAAAAGGGGAAAACATTATCGAAGAAACAGTTTATACAGCAAAAGAAAAAAGAAACCCTGGCTTCCATTCTCAGCAATAAAAAATGAAGTTCTAAATAAGCCTAAAACTGAAGGTTTGTAAAATTATTTTAATTATTCAAGAACAAGCTATTAACCTTTTTTTCCTTAAGTTTAATCACATTCACCTTTAATCTTTTATAAATACCTGTCTATGTTTGCGAAAATTTAATAAATTTATACATAAATATTACTATAAAAAAAAAATTCTGATTCGCCCATTTGTTACATTTTGAAAAACAGTATTTACTTATAATAAAAAAATGCTTATTTTGATGTTTTTGGTTTTTTATTAATATTTTCCCCTATCTAATTTACACAGTACAGATTTTATAATATACAAGTTTTCATTTTATCAAATATATTTTAGTATAGTAAAATACTAGATCGCGAAACACGGCCGAGGCCCCTGGTTTTTCATCTGGGAATGTAAAAAACATTGAGCATGCCGTTCTTCGAATGAGACGTTATGAGATGGTCCCGAGCCTGTACGTCAGGTACTCGTTAAAGATCCCTAGGTGAATAAAAATTTAGGGTATGCAAAATTTAGAACCATAGTAGAGTCGGGCTCATGTCCACCAGAGCAAAAGAGCAGTAGGCGATGTAGTTACCTACTACCAGTGGTGAGCCCGATTCTACTATGGGAGCCCTAACTTTTTACTCACCAAGGGTAGTCCTGACATCGCTTAACATCCCATCTGAAGGACGGCGTGCTCTACCTTCCATATAAAGTAAACTAAGGGCCTCGGCTGGGTTCCGAACCCGCGAACTTGAGCTCAGTAAACAAGCACGCATACCACTGAGCTACCGGCGCCCTCTCTTGTAGCTAAAGCCCGAGCAGGATTCATAATAAGTAAGGTGACCATCTGTACTCCTTTTTTGTGAACCGTACTCCAAAAAACTCCTTTGCAGCTTTTTGTACTCTATTAATAAATATAATAACTAGAGCAGTGAAAAATCACAATTATCTGCAGTTTTAACTGTAAAATTCAACATGCGGGACGCAAGTTGTTCTCACATAAGTGCGCTCTTAGAAGAAAGTTCAGAACTATCGAAAAAAATGCATTCAAAAGGAAAATATGATTCCAAGAATTAAAACGATGTAGGTTTATAAAATAATAAAATTTATATTACTTTTTAAAAATATATAGCCGAAAGGTTGCGACTTAATGTTTTTTTTTTTTTCCACAACCTCAATCACCATATTCAATGAAATTCCATCCGTACAATTTTTGTAAAAAATATAGTTGGTCACCTTATAACAACTAACAAATAGTGATTGTTCTGTCTGAAAGACGAAGTTGTGAAGAAAATGTTGAAATTTACGACCAACATATGTTTCGCTCTGAGGAACGACCAGAAAACTTCCTCTATACTTCGGATATAGGAGGAAGCAAAATGATTACATACTTTTCATTTTATTACTTCCAAGACTTGAAACTCACAAGTTCCAGCTGGAATGGAAAGTTGAAGATAGATAAGAAGTTGACATCTAACCTTTCTGATAAGGGAGGGAGGTTACGCCTCGAGGTCAGTTATCTCCTGTTGTAATCTCACTCAAAGATTTATTAGATCAGACTCTTCATTGATAGATAGCAGATAGTCTATTTGGGGATTAGGGGAGTGTTGGACCTGGGTTTTAATAGTAACAGTATTGTTCACTTCTTCGTTCTATTTTCATTTAGTTCATTCCCCACTTCAATATTTAAATAAAGGTTTACTAATGATTATACTTTATTATATTTCTTACACCTATACAATTAAACCTAATTTATTATGAGAATTTCAATTGAATGTGTTTAAAGTAAATCATATTTCGTGCGTAAGTGGGTATTTACTTCTATTGACATACATCGTTGTGCAAGAAGTGGGTTAAATTCTTATCTTTATGGGGATAATATCGAAAACATGTTAGTATCTCAATAGTACGTGTCAAAAGTCAGGGGAACTCTTGTATTTGGCAATAGCGCGTTTTTTTTTTTTTTTTTGCTCTTTGTTTTGATTTTTTTTGTTGGACACACGCCTTAATTATCGTAAGTTTCACTTATGTATATTTCTCAACTAACATCATGACCTAAAGAGCTGTTACCCCTTACTCATAATAGCTTATTAAATGATAATTTTTAGCTATTTTCATGATTAGCTGCTAACATAACGTAGTGGACATGTGCTTATTACAACCAATTCGAGCTGTGTTTACTTGGTTAGGTTTGCGTATATCAAGCCTGTTCTCGACAGAACATAAACGGTATGGAGGGATTTGCATGCCTTATTTATGTATTAGTTTTTCCCATGTTTAAAAAAAGTCATTTTTTTTCTTGTCTTGCTTGCATCTAAATCCGAATTAATCCTATTAAAATAAAATTGTATGTTATTATATAACACGAATGCTGCATTTCAATTAATTAGTGTATGTTATTGAGGTGACAGTACTACCATATTTCACCAAAATATTATATTCTCTTAATTGTTCTCTTCATGAAGCTAAAGACATCTTCGTTACAGTTTATCTCCGTTTATTTTATTTATTTAAAATATTTATTTTTTAATAAAATGAAAAAACAGCAGAAAATTGTTTGTTACTGAAAGAGGGTGAATGTTATTTCTGTAGATTTTTATTGCCCTATGTCGATATGTGAAAAAATAAATATATATTGAAAAAACAACGATCTTATTTGTGTCTAACACTTTACTTCATTGTTTTCTTCTCTTTAGACCAACTTTTTATTATTCAATAAAGGAGTTCTTGAGCGAGGCCATTGGAAACAAATGAAAACCAATTAAATTATATTATGAGCCAATTAAATTATAACTAATCATTTTTCTTTCAACATGCCCGTTCATTTGGTTCGACAATAAATTGGTACATTTGTTGGAAAATTAATGAAAAGTAAGTTATTGTGGCCAACATTCTGAAAACAACATTTTTACTTAAATTTTCTCCTGTTCTTGCACTAAAATAAAACCTGCAGGTCTTCTAGTTCTCAAATAGGCTTATTATCGAATTATATTTTTAGTAATGCCGACACGTACATTCACGACTGCCATACCATCATATTCGATTTAATTTTTTTTATAAATTTGAAATTATGAAAAAAAGAATAATAGATTTTTATGTACCTCGATCAAGGAAGACAATTATTTTATTTTCTGTAGATACAACAGTATCTCAACAACACAAACATCTAATGGAAGAAGATTATTTGGACACTAGCATGCAATTTACATATGGCGCTAACACTAACATAACACTGAAAGTTGATATGGATAATTCAACATTAACAGGTGGAGTCTCGAATAATAGAAAAAATAGCTTTACGAATATTTCATGAGGGTATCAGAAGCGGACCTTCTAACATTCTCAATTTTTTTAAATTAAGAAAAATGCCTCTGCCATTTTAAAACTGACTTGTAGTATCTGTCTATTTAACCCTTATTCCGCATTGTTGGGTATTAATAAATTATCATTTTAAAATAGGAGAATGTATCTCTTGCTATCAACAAATGGATCTTATTACTTCTGCTAAGAAATTGGAATGGCTTGACCTAAACAATGTAACTTTAAGAACAGCTAATCTTTTCTAGTAAGTACAAATTTTTTTTTTTAGAAAATTTTAATTTTCTGAGTATAGTTGCGCTTCAAATTAACATGAAGATAATAGGCAAATAATATATTCAGTTTTTGTCCCTGAACTAAGGCAACGCTATGACTTTTAATTTTCATTGTTACCTGTAGTCATTACATACAGAAAAGTGAAAATATGAGAATCTGTTATAATTATTACCGAAGTGATGTTTGTTTAACAGAAGATCCCTGAAAAGTTTGGTCCCTTCCGAGATTCTTGAAAACTACTTTGCTTCTCTCTTCAAATATTCTAGATACATATGTTTCCTGATGACAGTTTATCGATAAACTTCCGAAATGTATTTTCAATTTGATATGGTATGAAAATTAATTGGGAAAGTTGATGTTTCTTTTTCCCTGTATTGACCACTCAAGTTTTACTAAGGACCCACCGTTGAGCGCACTATGATACTTTTACAAGATGATTATTAATATTATTTACAAAGTGAAATTTAAATGTGTGAAGCAGAACAATGTTTCATTCAAATGAAAAATGAAAGTAATAAACAGTGTTGCCAGTATACGTGTCAGTGAAGTTACTACTAATCGATCTAAACACTTCTGTCCCACATCCAAAATTAGACATTATTTAAATTTAGCGAACATTTTTTATTTTATATACTTTTTGATATCTGGAGCAGATTAGATTGACTTTAAGGAAGTAACTACCCGCTTGAGACCCGGATTTCAACAAATGTTGGTTTTGTTCCGGTCATATAAATCTATGTTAAACTATTTATTTTTTTACCATTTAAAACAGATATTACATGATTATTGTAAAATACGAATAGAAACAAGAAAAAATTTCAAAATTCTTAGCCCAAAAATGGATTTAGTTTGGTCATTGTTCTATATTTTTAATAAATAAATTAATATCTTCAGGTTTGCTTCTTTTACCCTCATACCTAATTGTAATTCCAGAGCAACTCAACTAGCAAAATTCACTCACACTCACAGAATGTATTATTTATTTCCAGTTTCATGATTCACCACTGTGTGTTTTTCCTCCCTTTCATGTCAATATATATATTTTTTGAATTATTTATGTCAGCCATTGGTTGTGTGATGATACATTGATGTAGAAGTAACAAAGCAAATATATATGCTCCATCTCAAGACGTTTTGTTCTTGCCTTCATTCGGGCAACTTGACTCCTTTAAACAGTATATGAAAAATAAATTAAAAAAATTAAATACGATTTATATAAAAAATATCTACGGTATAATTCTAATAAGCTATGTCTACAAAAATTCAAATAATAACGCTTTCTCGCAGAATGGAATAGAAAGAACACTGTTTTTTCTACAGATTTGAATATAACCCGACATGCAAGCGATGCCTTTTGTGATGATAAATAAGGCACATTTTGAATTTCATTACCACTGAGCAAAACCAAAAATATGAATCTTGTTAGTTGTAAAATTTCCGTTTTGGAGTTACAAGCAATTAAGACAGTCGGTATACAAGAAGTGAAGCAGAGGGCGCCGGTAGCTCAGAGGTAGCGTGCTAACCTGTTGAGCTCAAGATCGCTGGTTCGATACCTGACCGAGGTCCCTAGTTTATTTCATCTGAGAGCTAGAAAAAAAGGTTGAGCACGCTGTCCTTCGGATAGGACGTTAAGCGATGGTACCGAATCTATAGACGTCAGTAAAATTACTCCCAAAGTAGAGTCGGGCTCACCTCTATCAGAGCGACGAAAGTACGCTTTGGTAGTAGGCGATATGACCTCGTAGTTAAAGCCGGGCATGAGTCATAATAACTAACTGCAAGCAAAAATTGTGGAAGGTTAAGATTTTTTTTTAAACAGAAGTGGCGGATTAATATTCCTTGTTGTGGTTAACGAATGCACTTCTAAGCCTTATCGCCCCCAACTTGTTTTATTTTATTGTTATTAGTGACTTTTTGCCCAAATTCATATTTCTTTCATAAAAAAAATTACATAATTAAATGACATTAAAATAAAGTTACATTACAACAATAAAAATAGTATTATTAATTTTTTTTTTTCATAACCTACGTTATACAATTGGGGGAGCGTGTATACATCTAGGGAGTACCTAACAACGCAGGAACGTCCCATCCGAAGGACGATGTGCCTAAAGTTTTTTCACCTCCCAGATAAAAAAAAAACCTAAGAACTTGACCGGGTTTCGAACCGGCAATCATGAGCTCATGGTACCTCTGAGCCACCGGCGCCCTCTTCCATATCAATACTCTTTGTTTTTCTATTACTCCGCGGAATTTTTGCAATAGAATTGTTTTTGTGAGGAAATCAGTATTTTTTTTTTGTAGAATAGATATGTAATATCGAGTCAGTTATAGACGTTTTTGTAGCCGAAAGCTCTTTGATTGCATTGTATCTAAATTTAATTCATTTTTTTTCCACTTCGCTAGAAGAGCACCCCTGCTAGTTTCTGTTATACAACGCTTTTTTAAATATCTTAAAATGCTTACTTTTTATTCTGGTTATTAAAAGTTTTCATTTCATCTCATATCTTCATTATTATTCATAAGGGAACAAAACTTGGCGACAAAACGCTGCCGCGTTTCTAAATATTTAATAAACACTTTTGTAAATTGATTGATTGATCTTATTTTCTTCTACTTATAGTTATGAAGAGGCTAAAGATCATACTAACATGTCTGGAAATGAATGTGTACTGGAGCTGAATCAGGGTGAAAATTTAGAAAACACACTTTTCAGTGTCAAAAAAGGTAATTATAAGATATGGCAATAAGAAGAATATATAAAGCTAAAATTCGATTTGTTATCATTACAATCGACTTAGTTTGCAATATATTAGTAAATTACAAAAAACGAAGAAAAGAAAATCGCGAATGGTTGTCACCCCGACAAAAGAAATGAGGGTCATGTGTTTGACATGTACGTTTGTATTATGTTCATTCCCATGTAACTCTATAATTGTTGAGCCAAATCGTATGTCTTTTTTTTTCTCTTCATATTGTAGCATATTCGCAGTAAGATTAATTTTACTTTGAAGTTCGTTTGTCATATTGAATTTCATTAAGAGTTAACCGATCAAAATGAAATTGAAAATTTAATAATATAAAGATGAAGATTGACAATTTAATAATATAAAGAAAAAAATAAAGTAAAACGTTTGTTTTTTAAAATATTGTCTGTTTCACAAAATATATGTAAATAATGTATGGGAGTAGTTTCGGTATTGCTTCTTCAGCCACGACTAAACACTATATTTGTTAAGTATATTATATATGTATATGTGAAATAAACAATATTTTTAAAAAACATACGTTTTTCTATTAGGTAAGAGAAAAAAGAGTTAATTACGGTTCTCGAGAAATATGCCTAAATTCTGCCATATTGGATTTTTTCTTTAAAGTCTCCGATTCAAGTGAATATGAAAATATACTAATATTGTCGACAGCAGAGTAGGATTCAGGAGTGATATTAATAATTTTTAACCCTAGACCCCAGACAAAATCACTCTTAAAATCAGTATAAAATAAAAAATTCAATTATCTATTCGAAAAAAATTCAATAAAGTATTATTTTGACTTTACACATTAAAAGTTCCACGGTCTGGGAGCTTTAAAACCTATCCAAAATCGAGAAAACTGCCAAAATGTGGTTTAAAAAAATAAAAGGCTAAGGCGTTTAGTATAAATTTTCAATTTTTGAACTTTTCCGATTATATATAGATTTTATTCTTTCGTATCTCCTTTCAGAACACAACTCAATTCTGCCAACTGTATAATGGGCATGTACCAGAATTACTACTAGGTAATTAATACTGAGATAATATAATCGGAGCTGATATCTCTTTAATCATTTATTTACATATCAACACTGTTAGTTAGAGACTTACATTAACGAAGTCTTTTGTCAAGTCTTCAACAAGACGTAAATTGAGATATGAAAATATGGGTGGTGGGGGAGGGGATACGAAAAGAACTTTGTTGCATGAACAACAGGATTGTTATCTAAACTCAGCTCGGCGCTGAATTCTGGAATAGAACAATTGATTTTTGGAAGTCTCCAACTGAAATGATTTACTTACGTGAATTTTATTTTTCCAACCCTGAGAATTCTTTCTCGAACTCAAGTCGATCAGCTGTATCTCTTAACAACTATGTGTTATTTTTACTTATTGACTATCAGTATATTTCTGTTCTAAAAACTTGAGAGAGAGACAGATAATTAAAATATTATCGTGCCCGGCCTTTACCTATGAGGTCATATCGCCACTTCCGAAACCTTCTTTCGTTTCTCTGTTGGACTGTGATAAAGAATATTTTGTTAAAATAAAATAATTAAAAAAATTAATATAATTAATTGAATTAATAAAATATAAATAATTAAATAAAATTACCAAATTTCCTGTAGAAATTATAGCTGGTCTTTTACTAAATTTTGATTTCTACAGTAATTTCCGAAAAGGGCCCTAAAGAAATATCGAAAGTTCAAGACCTGCAATTCAAAATCATTTCAATTACAAACTTTTCATTTGGATTTCTCTATAAATTTAATAAAAAGATGCCATATTTTCCATTTTGTTCAATCTAATCCAAAGGTATAAATTTTCTTACTGGTTTAACGGGGAGCATAGAATAAGAGAACAAATATTTGGGTTTATTTACTTAAAGCTACATTATAAATTGAATAACTAAGAGATTTACATATAAAAAAAAATCAACTTATTTACAAAAGAGATCTTACAACCTAATTTTTAAATCTATTTTAGTCTCTTTTCTTTTTAAATATTGGCCATTCTTCAAATCAAAAGTTATTTAGGGCATATATATGTATAAATAAATAAAAGTACCTTCTTTGCGCCTCGATTTCACTCCTATACAGTTCACCACACCTTAAGCCTAAACACTTTTCTCAGTACATCTCAACTCAGGCCTCTCACCTCCACCACACAACTTGGACTCTCCCATCCTATTTAGAATAGCTGATGGTCGTCTTCATTCATTGGTTGTTTTAAAACAAAATGCGACTTCATATATTTATTCACTATTTTAGTTACCTACTTCATTGTTTTTAATGAAGTATAATAATATTAATGAATTTTGTAATATATTATTAATAATTACAATGTTTGTAATTTTATACATCACAGGACATTAGCCTGACTCTACTGTGGGAGTCCCAAATATTGCCAACCCATGTTCATTCACCATCCCTTAAGGTCCCATCGGAAGGACGGCGTGCTCAAGGTTTTTTCACCTCTAAGATGAAGGACCTTTTCGAACCCGGGATCTGTCAGTAGACAAGTGAACTACAGGTGCCCTCTTATTTTTGAAATGTTTTACAGGAGATGCGGTGAAGTTCTTGCCAGGAGCCAGCCTCTATGGCTGCGAAATCAAGCTCTACACAGAACTACCATCTGATCCGAAATGCTTCAAACGTGGAGACTATCGACTTATCGAGGTGGGGAAGCCACTTGTGGCTCAACTCCCTGGCTCTTTTCGCTACTACTTCACTATTCATGGATCGTAAGTTGGATATTTCAAATTAATTTCTGGTTTTCCATTCCCCTGAGCTTAAAAATAAAAAAAAAAAATTGCCTGTGTATGTGCTAACACTACTGCTTCCTGTAGCTTATCATGGTTTCCTGTGTATATGCTAATACTACTGCTTCCTGTAGCTTACCATGGTTTCCTGTGTACGTGCAAACACTACTGATTCCTGTAGCTTACCATGGTTTCGTTCTGGGTATTTGAGATATAGATTCGACAACAATTTCTTCTCTAAACAAGCTATTAGAGGAGATTCGAGGCAGTGGCAGTGGAGAGATAATCTAATGAGGATTTAGAGGTATGAATCGCCCCCACTTTTGGAAAGCAATGACATTATTATTGAGAAACTATATTACTAAATCAAGCTGAAGAACTATAGTTATTTAGTTATTTATTATGACTCATGCCCGGGCTTTAACTAAGAGGTCATATTGTCTACTACCTGAGCGCTCTTTTGTCACTTTGGTGGACATGAGCCCGACTCTACTATGGGAGTCCTAAATTTTGCCTACCCATGTTTATTCACCTCTTTAACGAGTATCTGACATCGTGCAGGCTCGGGACCATCGTTTAACGTCCCATCCAAAGGACGGCGTGCTTAAGTTTAATTTACCACACAGATAAAACAAACTAAGGGCATCGGTCATGTTTCAAATCCGATCTTGAGCTCAGAAGGCAAGTACGCATACCACTGAGCTACCGGTGCCCTCCTGAAGAACTATATATATAATTTCAAACATATTTCACTTCCCCAGTTATAGAAGTATAGGGGAAGTTATGTAATTGGTCAAAATTGAATTTTGAACGGAATTTCATTTTTCCGACTTTTAGTTTCCAAAAATGAAAAAAAAAAATTCTGTTTGTTCGTCTGCGAACCCGATAACTCCCGAAAGAATGAATGTATCGACACGAAATTTTATATGTGTATCCAGACCTCTCTAAGGACGACATCTGTAGATTTTCAGCCATATCGGTCAAAGGGAAGGGGGAGATTAGGGGGTGGCTTAACATGAAAACTCTAATAACTGACGCTGTAATGAATGTATCGACACAAAATTTCATACGTAAATTCAGGTCCCTATAAAGATGACACGTATTAATTTTCCGCGAAATGCGCCGAGAAGATGGAGGGAGGCGCGAGACAAAAGTCCTAACTAGATATAATGAATGTATCGACGAATACACAATACACGACGCACATACAATATAAATAAAATTTAGTATGATTCAGAAGCTACTATGTAAGTCAAATATTGACTTTTAGCTCAAACGGTTTTGAGTCTGGAGGGAGAGCGAAAACGTAATTTGATTGTGTTTCCCGACTTTTTTTATCCAGGATGATTGTCCCGTCCCTCATATAGCTCTGTACTTCCTGCATTTCAGATCTGAGACTGACGGTTGCGGGTATCTCCATGTTGAACCGGAAATCCATCTGGATGGCGAGCGACTCCCCGCCAACTGTGTCCAGTGTCTCACTGTCCTCTCCAAGTGTCTCGGACATCAGAGCTCCTGGCTGGACAGACTTGCTCTTGGAGCCCAGTCCGGCTACAACATGATACACTTCTCACCAGTCCAGGTAGTATGACTTTATAATTCAGTAAAAATAGACCTCCATATCATATTTTGTACCCAAGGTTTGGGGGGTACATGTGATTGGAGAGATGTTTTGAAGATCGCGGCGGGCAGCAATTATTTCTACTAAATCGTAGATTTCTGTTTCATCTATGGAACCAATTTCAAATCAGAAAAGTGTGTTTAATACAAATTTTTTTTGCTACACATGTCTATAAGCTCAGATTCTGCAAAATTGTAATAGATTTCGAGTCAAAATTTTCCATAACCAATAGTTCAAAAAATAATAGCCGATGGACCCTTCGTTTAGATCATCATACTGAGGCAAATGCAGTTTTCACATTAAAAAATTGGTTGATTTTTATTAAGCAAAAATGTGATGTCATCTCATATCGCAGAAACCCACTACACTGCTTTCCCATTTCGCGATGACGGAAAATACTAACTGTTGAAATATTTGGGTTTAAATATACGAGGTGGGTTCAAAAAATAACGGGAATTTTCGGGTTTTAAAAATAATTTTATTATTCGTCTACATCAATGTTATACCCTTCAAAATAGTCCCCATTAGATATTATACACTTATGCCGGCGCTTCTTTCAATCCCCGAAACACTTCTGGAACACGATCTTTGGGATAGCATTTAGCTCTCTCAGCGTTGCGCTAAGTCACACAGAGCCATGTCTGGCGAATATGGAGGCTGGGCATCATTACAGTGTTGTTATTGGCCAAAAATTCATGAACAAGCAATGAAATGTGAGCAGGTGCATTATCGTGGGGCAAAAGACATGATTTGCCTCGCCACAAATCCGGGCGTTTTTTTTTTTCGGATTGCTTCACGCAAACGGCGTTGCACTTGTAGGTAGTACTCCTTATTGATCGTTTGACCTTGTGGCAAGAACTCATGGTGCACTATGCCGTTAAAATCGAAAATCGCAGTGAGCATGACCTTCACATTCGACCGTACTTTTCGAGCTTTCTCGCTCGAATGCACGCATCCAGAATGCATCCACTGGGACGATTGATCCTTAGTTTCTTCGTCATATCCGCAAACCCGTGTTTCATCAGCTGTTATGACACGTTTCAGTAGTTCTGCATCGTTATTTTAGCGACTCCTGAGCAACTTCCATTCGCTGCTGTTTTTGTTCGAAATTCAACAGTTTTGGAACAAATTTTGCAGCCATACGTTTCATACTCAAAACATCCGAGAAAATTTTATGGCAGGAGCCAATTGATATTATGCCAACATCTTCAGCGACTTCTCTGATTGTGATTCTGCGATCGTTCATAATCATTTCTTTCACTTTTTCGACGTTTTCATTGGTTGTTGATGTGCTGGGGCGTCCAGGGCGCTCGTCATCTTCAACGTCCTCACGACCTTCTTGAAAACCCTTATACCTCTCGTAAACCCTAGTTTTACTCATAGCAGATTCACCAAAAGCAATATTTAACATTTCTAAAACTTTCCTGCACTCTATTCCATTCTTATAGCAACATTTAATCCAAATTCTCTGATCCATTTTGTAAACAAATAAATAATCGCCGATCGTACCAAAACACATCTAACCTCTATTACAGCTGACAGCAGACTAAACATCCGGTTTGGCTAACAATGTAGATACTTTTCAGACTTGTTTACCAATACAACAACGAAAAAATCGCTCGAATCGAAATTACAAAATTCCCTTTACTTTTGGAAAACATCTCGTATACTTCAAAAATATTGTGCCATTATTTCATTTATTTATTATACGTAATATATAGGTATATATTACGTATAATATATATTATAATAAATAAATGAAATAATTGCAGTATATATTATGTACTTTATTATGGATACAATTTTTTTAGTTTATTTGAATTTCTTGCTATTATTTTTTGAAGTTTATATCTTAAACCAAATGTTTTCATAATAAAATTTTCCGTCATAGCAGTAGATCTTCTCTCCTTCGTGCGGCTTCACTCAATGCCTCAGACAATCTCATATTATAGTATGATTATATTATTATGTTATAGTATATTATAAGTATATATTTTTGTGGAATAAGTATAAGTGTATATCAAGTTCTTTGCTTTTAATAGCTTTTCCGGTATATCGACACAAATTTTAAAAATATAACCGGACATTAAGTAAAATTTTTCATGTGTATATTTTTTTTTCTCTTCAGAAACTTGGAGCTTCTAAATCTTCCTATTGTATTCAAGACCAATTGAAATTAAATACGAATTTTGGCGATGCAGATAAACCGATGACCTGGAAACAGTTGGGCAACATTACAGAAACTCTCAGATCTAAGTATAAGGTATTTAACTGTTTAATTCATTATTAATTATTATTACTCATGCCTGGGCGTTAAGTACGAGGTCATATCGCCTACTACCAGAGCGCTCTTTCATCGCACGGGTGGACATGAGTCCGACTACTCTGGGAGTCTGAAATTTTGCATACCTAGGTTTATTCCTTTAACGAGTACCTGACATCGTACAGGCTTGAGACCAACGCTCAACGTCCCTTCCGAAGGACGGCGTGCTCAAGGTTTGTTCACCTCTCAAATGAAAAAACCTAAGGGCTGTTTAAATTATAGGAAAATTATTGTTGTTACCTGTAGAATGACATTTTCTAGATGTTGAGCATCTGTGACATCGTGCTGAACCACAGCGCCAACGAGAGCTCATGGCTTCGTTCTCACCCTGAGTGCACCTACAACCTGGACAACTCGCCTCATCTCCGTCCTGCCTATCTACTCGACCTGGCACTCGGTCGTCTGTCTTCCAGTGTGGCACGGGGCGAGTTGGAGTCCGTTGGCATACCTACTGTAATTGACAATGAAGGACATCTATCCGTAAGTTGTTTAGTCTGACATTGTTCATAATTAAATAGTTCAGGGGTGAGGGGGGGGGGGTACGCTTTTTTAAGTAGAGATGGAGGGGGTAAAATGGACGGACGTTGCATAAATTCGATCTTCCGAAATTTAATTAATTACTTATTTTCGAACCTTCCGCTCGTCTCCAGCCCGTTCTCAGTGCTGTCATAAATCAGTTATATATCATATTGAATAAGAAAAAGTTGCTTTGACCTTAGAAACAGTCAAATCAAGTAAAGAAAACTAAAACTTCTGAATAAAAGTTCGTCAGAAAAGTGTTCAACAATGTTTGTGTAGATGGAAAACTTTAAGTTGAGAAATACTGCTGACATATTGTGGAAACATATTTTAAATAAATATAATAAACTTAGTTTCTTGATATATTGTCTTTTCCACAAGTTTATACATATAATTGTAAGTCAAATAAGAAAGAGTTTTACCCCGAACGGTCGATTGACTTTGGTGGGAGAGCGAAAACGCAATTGATTAATTCGTGTCGGGGAACTAAATAGCCCGATGATTCACCGACGAGTTATTTTTTATTTTCGCGCCCGAAATGGACAAAATGGCGAAAATAAAAAAAAAGGATACTATATTAAAATATTATTAAAAATATAGTTTTTGTTTAGAGTCACGCTATTCCGGACGGGACTAAAAAAAAAAAAAATTAGGATTTAGTAAACTAAAAATTTAATTTAGCGAGCGGTAAGTACGAAAATAATTCAAAGAGAGGGTTTGACTACTGACTGAGGCGCCTACAAGATCGTACGGCAAAACGACGTCGGTCTTCTTTAAAGCAAAAAAACATTACGGACTTTTTTCAGTGAGTCTAAAAATATTATTCTTGTTTTCATCACGTACTGTACATTGTTTTATTTTATAGTCCTGTTCAGAATTTAACGTTTACATATTTCGTTTTTAAAATTCTTAAAGTCACCAGTTCCTTATTCACCTATGATTTTTTATTTATGTATACAAATTCCTTGGATCTGACAATATTTCATACTTTGTTACTGCAGGCGCTGCGACACCATCTAAAGACAGTGGTTCTTCCCTCTCTAAGGCTTCATCAGATGTACACAGTGGACGTGCAGAAGTTGGTCTCCAGTTTCCAGTTTCTGGTCACCCAGCGAGAGCCCTATCGTCTCTCTGAAGAGTCTCACACTTCCTCTCTTAGGGTGGTCCAGGATCCGCTCTTCAGGAGGCTCATATCCACCATCGACATGGACGATGCTCTACAGATATTCAATGTATACAGGTCTGTGACTAAACTTCACTTGTTACTTTCTGAGAATGTTATTTAAATATCTGTTTTCGGCAATACACATCGTCAGGTTTAGTTATAAACATCTTTATGCATCAAGTAAAAGGGTTGGAATTGCAACTTTGAAGTGCCCTTGGTTGTAATGTTAGGTATTCGTCTGGTCTGAAATGCTTTCCTTCTTGTCTAATAAGAGCGGTAAAATCTCAATAATAAATGTAGTTATTATGACTCCTGCCCGGGCTTTAACTACGAGGTCATATCGCCTACTACCAGATATATATATTTTAATTAAGCTGTATGACAGATGGAATAAAACATACCATCACACTAGACACCATAAAACATACATATGTGAAAACAGTACTGATTCTAAGGTTTTAGATAAAATAAATTTGGTTATTCATATAGGGGCCGTTCACAAACTACGTCACGCAATTTTGAGGTGTTTGTAACCCCCTCCCTCCCTCTTGTCACAATTGGTCACATTTAATTGAACCCCCCCTAAACGTGACGTCATTTTTTCACGACCCCCCCCCCCCCCCCCCAATTCAAACTGAAATTTTTTTAAAAAGAAAAGTACTAAATTGTATAAAAATAATAAAACTTCAATTTATCGTAAATACAACTTCAATTTATCATAAATACAACATACATATTATATTCATCTGTATTCATAAATTAAATAAAAGAACAGTGATTTAAGTATTTAACATTTCGATTATTCAAGCGAGATAATCCATTTCATGAAAAAAGACTGAGGAACATTACGATTCCTCCCAAATTGGTTTTAAATGTTCATCTATAGTTATGATTGGTATTTCAGATTGATCACTGTCAGAAGGTTCAGGTGTTTCCCTATTACTATCTATCATGACGTCATCGAATCACTCGGCTTCTTCTTGATCCTCGATGTTTTTTATGATGGCCAACATTTCTCGTTGACGTCTAGCTGCAACCCGAACCGGTGCCCTCCGTATTGCACTGTTTCGAGTCACGTTTTAAATATGAAAGACCCCAAGTACACGCCACGCTTTTTGCAAGTCTCCCGCTTTATGTCT
This sequence comes from Aradus depressus, assembly GCA_963662175.1. Taxonomy (NCBI): domain Eukaryota; kingdom Metazoa; phylum Arthropoda; class Insecta; order Hemiptera; family Aradidae; genus Aradus; species Aradus depressus. The sequence continues at coordinate 32,073,570 of OY759223.1, forward strand.
CCTTGCACAGATGGGCATCCTATATCATAAGGAACTTCCTTGTGCTCCTTGAAAACTTCAGGGTACAAAGTTTTTTGCAATGTCAAATTCAGGAAAAGTCGAGAAAATTCTTCGTTTTCTGAATTGACCGAATTGACTGAAAGACTGTGTGTGAAAGTGTAATAATAAACGTGACGTCATTTTTTTTTGTTTAGTCTCCCCCTCCCCACCGTCACAATCATCACATAAGTTATAAACCCCCTCCCCCCCTGACGTAGTTGCGTGTGACGTAGTTTGTGAACAGCCCCATAAATATTATTTTTATTAGCTTTATTTATTTGCAGTTGTTCTAAACTATCAAGTAACCTGCTTTTTGAGCAAATATAGAAGTATTTATATAGGTATATATATATATATATATATGTGGTGGGCTGGTGTTTTACACCCAGGGACCTAAGCATCCAGTGCTCTTATCCCTTTCCCCTTATTATATTAACTGTATGTTTATACTAACTAAAACAAGCCCTTCATGGAGTGCTCAGTCTCCCAGTTTCCTTAATGAACCTGAGAATGCTCTCATAGTCCAATCTTCTAAAGTCCTCCTCTGTGATTACATCTCCACCAAAGATGCGGAATCTCATTCGCCCCCATTGCCCAGGAAGTGTGCCGCCGTTTCGTCTTCTTCCCCACATCTATCGCAGGTAGGACTGTCCTTGACTCCCACAGTGTGTAGGTGTCTATTGAACGGACCATGTCCTGTGAGAACTCCAGTCAGTTGCCTAAGCTCGTTCCTTTTGAGGTTCAGGATCCCGTCTTTCAGAACTCTGGACTCCCCTCCCAGGAACATCTTCGACTGCCTGCATGTGGTCTTTTCTCTCCAAGTACGCTCCAAAAGGTCCTTAGTCCATTCTTTAATTCGGGTTCGGTATGTCCCCCGAGATATTCCCAGCACCGGCTCTGGCCCCATGAAAGGCTTACTTGAACCTTCCTTGGCTAGTCGGTCCGCGTCTTCGTTTCCCTGGATCCCCGAATGTCCGGGAACCCAGTAGAGTCCCAACCTTCTTGCAGTTTCCTAGGGTGTTTAACTGATTTGCGCACTCCCTTACCAGCTTTGATCTGATTTCTGCGCTGGCAAGTGCTTGGAGTGCTGCTTGACTATCGGAGAAGATTTTCACCTCCTCCATGTCACTGTTTATTACCTCTCTTCTAGACGCGCATTCCAATATAAGTATTTGACGCCTTCGGAAAGTGGAACGGTTGCCTTGGTTCCTTACTTTAGTCGTATGTTGTTTAATTCTGCCTTTAAAGCATCGGACAGTCTGTCCAATATACTAATGGTTGCACGTCGCGCACTCTACACTATATATCCACCCTTTTTTATTCTCAATTCCAACTTTGTCCCTCCCTCTATTTAAGCACTGGCTCATGGGGTTGATTGTCTTAAAATCGTTATTATATCCTTTCTCTCTTAAAAACTTTTCCTAATATGTCTGGCTCATTTATTAGAAACTTTATTATTTTGTTTTTCTAATTTAGTAAGTTTTATTTCTATTATTTTTTTATCTTCCTTTCAATTTTTACTTTTGTTTTTGGTGGTTAACTATTATTTTCGGCTATTTATCCAGTCGCAGTCTAAAATCCTTAGTGGATATCCACCACTGCAGACTCTAGGCCTGTGTTCTGGAGCGGCCCTCTATAACTTCATCCAGCCTACTCTCCACAGACGACTCAAGCCAAGATTTCAAGACATCTTTTTATAATACCGTATAATCTAAGTATGTTGTGGTCCAAATAACATTGTTGTTGTAGTTGTAATTTGGGTTTGTTTCCTTTAAATTATTCATTTCTGGTCTTCTCAAGTGTGTAGAGTGATATCCATCTGGAATTCATTAGCTCTTATAGGAAACACTAAAGTTTTAATGGAAGGCAAACATTATGGAATCCTTGCCTTCTGTTATAGTTGTATAATTAAATAATTTTGTTACTTATAGGACTGATTGCTACGATGAAGACACTCGCCGAAAGCGATGTGCTGAGTCCTTTAAGGCCTGTTTGGATGATCTCAACTCGAAGATTCAGGCTGAGATGGAGTCACACTTGGAAGCTGCGGCCGAGGCTTGTATAGCCAACGCTAGGTATTTCAGGTGAGTCACACCCAAGAGGGATTATGTTTACACCTAGGGACCTAAGCATCAAATTTTGCTCTACACAATAAGTTATTCTGACTCATTAACTACGAGGTCATATCGCCTACTATCTATCAGAGCGCTCTTTCGCTTTCTTTTTGAGCTAGAATTATGAATACAACTATAATTTTTTTTTCTTATATTATAATAACAATTTAAAAAATACTTATTTACTCTTTCGACAGGGTTCAGCAGGATGGTCCAAGATTGAAAGAAATTACAAAAGAACATCCTATCGTTCCGAGGTAAGTTATTCTTTGGAAATTAATTTAATTTATATTTGAGATATATAATTTTTGTCATAAGTATGATTGTGATAGTAAATAATAAAAAAAATACAATAAACAAATTATTTCAAATAATTAATTAAGAGCAAATAATAATATATATTAAATAATATTATCACATTCCTGTGGAAATTTTGGCTGGTCTTATACTAAACTAGCAGTAATACCCGGCGTTGCCAGGGGGAACTTTGACTTTTCTCCCAATATCTCCTATAAGGCTATTCAGTTCCTCGACAGTACATTCATGATGTTATAATTTTCAATTATTCATACGGAATAAGGCTTATAGTCCTTCAACTGTAGTAACGCTAGCTTTGGAGCTAAAACTAATTTATTCAAAAAGATTCCTCATTAATCATTGCAGTGGTTTTTGAGTTACAAAGATTGCGTGGGTGGATGCTGGGATGGACCAGATATTGAGGTACTAATACGCCTATAACCTTCCACAGACGATGACGAACAAATTAAAAAAAAAATTAATCAAATCCATCAAGCCGTTCGTGAGTTATAGCGGTACAACGCACAGACATTTTCAGCTTTATATATATGATTTTGATTTCTAGTAGTTTCGAAAAGCGACCTAATAAAAAAATATAGAATGTTTATAACATGGAATTTTGAAGAATTTTCAGGTATAGTAAAAAAAATTTCAATTTGTAATTACTTTAGTTGGATTTCTTCTAAATTATATAATTCTGAGACGCCAGCAAATTTTTCCTAAATTTGCAAAAATTTTCAATCTAATCCAAAGGTATTTTTGAGAAAATAATTAAAAATAAAATGCATTCCATTACCTGACACTATATATTTCTCATTTTCCTTACAATTGGAGTCATGGCTGATATGCTTCGTCTGTGAGGTCATTAAAAAAAAAAGTGTAATATTTATTGGGCTCATTGTTTGTGTGTTTTAATTATTATTATTATATATTTTCCATTGTGCAGGTACTTCTACGATGGTTTGGAAGAGGGAAGCGAAGAGAAAGCCTTCGACGCTGAGCTCTGCCGCCAGGTCTGGGCTCACAACGGCTGGGTCATGAACTATGATCCTCTGTTGGACTTCGCGCAGCCTGGCTCTAACGTTTACCTGAGGAGAGAGCTAATCCCTTGGGGAGACAGCGTCAAACTTAGGTAAGCATTTTTCTTAATTTTTTTTTTTTTATTAGGATTTCTCTTATTAACTGTAAGATGGCGTTATCGTTTATGGGTTGTAACAAAATGTCGGAAACGAGTTAAGCTTATCACAAAAAAAAAAAAAAAAAAAAAGAGTTTAATACGATCGGTTAAATCGAGTTATGTAGAAATTCTCGAAAAAAAATTGAATTTCGCCCGAGCTTTCTATTTCGGGGAACGGAGAAGAAAATAAAGGGAAACAAAATAATGATACTGAATACAATGTAAAAAATAATATACCATCAATAAAGCAAAAAATAAAAAATCTTGTTATTCATAATAAAATTAAAAATTAACGTGAGCTCACGATGAAAATGAGAAAATGATAAATATCTATTTGATAATGACCACAGTCAAATTAAAAGTGCATGCAAAGAATGATGAGAAAAAAATAGTCAAATTAAAAGAAAGTGCAATACAAAGAATGGTGAAATTCGAAAATAGAATGAAGTTCGTAAGCTGAATGAAGACAAGGCTGAACGAGCACACTGGAAGATCCCAAGTCAAAGAAGTTCACAGAAAAAGTTGGGCCGTAATAAAATACGGCAATAAAAAAATAACAACTAGCAAGGGACTGACTCTCAAACTGAGAAGGGATTACCAGTGTGTTTACATTACGTTGAGTAAACAAACTTTGTTGACTAAACATTTGTGTTATGTTCATATCGAGGACTTCCAACGTGGGACAATGTGTTAGATAGCATTAGTTTGTCTTTTCCTGCATGTGAGTCGATTAAACGAAACTAGGAAATCGAATCCCGTCCGTTAAATAAAAAAAGTTAAATAAATTTTTAAGTTTTTTATTAAAGAAAAAGTTAATTATTATATATTTTTATTACAGATTTTTCAAAAAAATGAATATTATCAGTTCTGTTATAATATATTATTTGTGATTAATTCATGAGCTATATAAATCTGGGATCTTGGTTCTTTAGTGTTATTCGTGGGGCTTCTTCTTTTTATTACTTTAACTTTAATACAACCTCTTAAGAAAGTGAAAACTGACATAATTGCAGAGATATTGTGAAATAATTCAAATGGACTTGAAAAATGAAATACAACTTGTTTATTTAATATATTGTCTAATTTCACTAACTATATATACATGGGAGTACTTTCGGTATTTCTACCATCCTCAGCCAAAAGCATAAGAGATAAGACTAAGTTAATTTTCAGAATGTCAGCCTCTCGAGGAACCCATTACCCTCCCTACTGGTGTTCCCCATGACGTCAGACATTCCTAACTAAGCTAAATTGTCAAGCTGTGAGATATTTTATGACAAGGCGGTCCCCATATTTCAAATGTGTGACCCCTTCTAAGATCTAGGTATAAAGCATTAACAATGAACAGGCGAATAATATAACATTAACAAATCAAAAATAATTGGTTCCAGTTACAACTTAATTAAAATTATTATACTGTAAATTATATAAATATATCTATTGGCAAGATTCAGATAAATCATATATATATATATATATATATATATATATATATATATATATATATATATATATATATATATATATATATATATATATATATTGGTAAATTCTATGTATATTTAAACGTACCTGTGCACATCGACTGGAGGGTCATATTATTGGTGACAGTAAAGGGGAATATTTTAGATTGGTTTGGTCGTTCATCCCAAGTCATCCCAAGTCGTTCATCTTAAGAAAGTATTTTGCTCAAGTTGACTTTGTAAACACTATAAAATGCCTTCAAAGCAGCCTCTCTCTCGTCCGAAATATTTTTTTGATTCCACTTCTGACGAAATTTGCATATTAAATCGACAAATGTTTTTGTAGGTATTCTATTTCCTCCTCTATTCCTCTATGCCAAACCTTTTGTTCTCTTATGTTTTTGTAAATTTCGGGCCCAATTATCAGGGCTAATTCCTAATTTGGTGACGTCACTCACCCTATTTTTCTATTTGGCCTTTGAGAATACTACATGTGAAAGTCCATGACAATCCGATCATCCATTAATGAGTTACCACTATTTTATTGCTTAGCCCCCCTTACAACCCCCCCTCCCGTTCGAAAATTGAGACGCCACATAGCCTATTATTCAATCGGGGTCATAAGGATGCTACATGTGAAGTTTCATGAAGATCCGTCCAGCGGTTTGGGCGTCATGCTGGAACAAACACACAAACAAAACCCCTTTCAGCTTTATTAAAATTGATTTCTTCCTCGACAATTTTTCAATCATACAAAACATTGCTGTCTTAATGTGTTTTTCAGAATATATGTGAAAACAGTACCTCAAAGCCCACATAAGGGCAAGTATAAAAGTACTTAATTGGTTCAATATGAAAAGATACATGTGAAATTGACAGGGGCGTAGCCAGGATTTTGACCAGGGGTGGGGGGGGGTGGGGGGGGGGTCGGCCCCACTCTTCGCCCGGTTTGCGGGCTGTGGTCTACATGAATCCACTCCCAATTGATTTTAAACAAAACGTAACTTTCAAAGACCAATATCTCGAAAACTGTTGCTCGTACAAGAAAACTAAAAATACCGGACGACCTAGTTTTTTTGGGAAGAATCTGAAAATCCTAATTAAAAATTTGTAAAAATTAAAATTTTTTACGATTTAATTTCACTGAGGTGTGTGTTGTGCCAATGTTTAAGCCTATTTCTGAAACGTGTTCTTTTACCCTATTTTTAAATTGTCTCCCAGTTTGACTTACATAAACAAATTATAAAAACTACATTTTAGATGGTAAACCCCACTTTTATCTTATGTTTTTCTTTTTTCTTTAGTGCTGTTGACATGTTTGTATAATGTACTAACAATAATACCCGGCGTTGCCCGGGGAACTTTGACTTTTCTCCTAATATCTCTCGTTCGAATCCTATTCAATTCTTCAACTGTACATTCATGATGTTATAATTTTCAATTATTCATATGGAATAAGGCAGGCACCCCAGCTAGTATCTACTTTGCAGCGGCGGTCAGAAGAAGAGAGAGCCACATGTGAAATTCCTTCAGCATTCATGCACCCCCGCCCTCAGGTTCAAAAAGTTGAGACGTCACAACCAATTTTCAAATATTGCTTTTGAAACTACTACATGTGAAATTTCATGACAATCCGATTATCCGTTAATGTGTTAGCACTATTTTTATACTTAGCTCTACCTTCCCAAACCCCTCTCTCGTTCACAACATTGTGTCGTCACACACCCTATTTTTCTATTTGGCTCTTAGGAAAACTACATGTGAAATTTCGTGACAATCCGACCATTAGTTAATGAGCTACCACTTTATTCATACTAAGGCATTCATAAAAATTAAAGACGTCACACACCCTTTCTATTTGGCCTTTAAGAATACTACATACGAAATTTCGTGACGATCCGACCATTAGTTAATGAGTTAAGACTATTTTTATTCTTAGCTCCTCCTTACAACCCCTCCTCCCTATGGGACGCCACATAGCCAATTATTCAATCGGGCTCAAAAGGATGCTACATGTGAAGATTTATGGAAATCCGTCCAGCCGTTTAGGCGTGATTCTGGAACAAACAAACAAACACACAAACCCCGTTTCAGCTTTACTAATATAGATTATGCAAGTCCGTCGAACAGAACGAAAAGATAAGGACCCCCCAAGGGGGTGAGGGGGGGGGGGGGGGGTCAATTCAAAAACGCCAATAACTGCCGATGTAATGAATATATCAACTGTGATGTAAACTACGGAACATTTCTTTTATGAATAAAAAGTAATTTTTTTTATTATAATATAATATATATATCAAGGTCTTGACAAAAAAACAAGGGACATAATAAAAGAAAACAGCTGTGAAACAAATAGAAGGAGATGAGTCGAGAGCTAACTCTGGAACAGTGCACTGTGAATTGAGTTGTTTTTAATTAGTGAAGTTGAACAATAATTTAAAATATGTCTAAAGGTGGAATCGAAGTGTGAAGAGTTGTCGGGGTCTGCATTGTGTGGTAGAGGCGTCAAGGAGCTACAATTAATCATTTATACTTTTTTAATATGCCCAAACAAAAAAAAAATAGGTTAGGTTAGGTTTTATGACTCATGCCCGGGCTTTAACTACGAGGTCATATCGCCTACTACCAGAGCGCTCTTTCGTCACTCTGGTGGACATGAGCCCGACTCTACTGTGGGAGTCCTAAATTTTGCCTACCCTAAATTTTTATTAATCTAGGGTAGGGGTCTTTAACGAGTACCTGACATCGTACAGGCTCGGGACCATCGCTTAACGTGCCATCCGAAGGACGGCGTGCTTAAGTTTATTTTACCTCCCAGATAAAATAAACTAAGGGCCTCGGCCAAAAAAAAAAAAAAAAAAAAAAAAAAAAAAAAAAAAAAAAAAAAAAAAAAAAAAAAAAAAAAAAAAAAAAAAAAAAAAAAAAAAAATAGTTTTAAGTATTTAGTTTTAATGATTTTGTTCTTTTGTTTTTATTTTTATTTTTGTTTTGTTCAATGTTTAGTTTTTTAAGTATAATGTATAAATAAAGCAAATAACCCAATTATTTCTCCTCTTAAAATCCTATTCTATTCATCTTCCCTGTTGGCCCAGTAATATCATTTAAAAAAACCTTGGTTTAGAAATTAATATTATTTAAAATTATTAAAAAATTGGTATCTCTTTGTAAATCCAAGTGTAAAGTTTGTTAAATGAAATTCTTTTGTTGTATACGTGTACTTTCTTAAAAATTGCACGCCATAAATTATTGATAATATTTTTTTAGAACCATTTTCGAAAAACTACTGTAGAAATCAAAATTTAAATAAAAAAAGAGAGATCAAATTTCTACAGGAAATGTGGTAGGAAAAAGCATTTATCACACAACATCAAATTTAATATTTGGAATTAAAATTCAATGTGGACTTAACCTGTCAAATTTCAGCGATATGGGCTTAGGGGAGGAGCCACGACCCACCACAGGATGCTTCATGTGAAGTTTTAGGAAATTCGTCCAGCCTTTTAGGCGTGATGCTGGAACACACAAACCCCGTTTCAGTTTCAGCTTTACTAAAATAGAATATGCAAGTCGGTCGAAGAGAACAGGAAGATAAGAGCCCCCCAATTCAAAAATCCCAATAACTGCCGATGTAATGAATGTATCGACATCAAATTTCGTATTTAAAACTAAAATCCACTTAGGACATAACCAGTCAAATCTCAGCGATCTCGGCTGAGGGGAGGAGGGAGTTCCGGGGAAGGGGCTCAGTTCAAAAATTCACAACCCCCCTCCCGTTCACAATTTTGTGACGTCGCACACTTTTCTTTTCTATTTGGCCTTCAAGAATACTACATATGAAATTTCATGACAATCCGACCATTAATCAATAAGTTAGCACTATTTTTATGCTCAGCCCCCCCTTACGACCCCCCCTCCCGTTCGAAATTTGGGGGCGCCACATAGCCTATTATTCAATCGGTCTTGAAAGGATGCTACATGTGAAGTTTTATGAATATCCGTCCAGCCGTTTGGGCGTGATGCTGGTATAAACATACAAACAAACCCCGTTTCAGTATAGAAGTACAGAAGCCGGTGGAAAAGAATCTGTAGATAAGCGAATCTGAATTTAAAAATCCCAATAACTGCCGATGTAATGAATGTATCAACATCAAATTTCGTATTTAAAAGTAACATTCATGGAGGACATAACCAGTCAAATTGCAGCGATAACAGCCGAGGGGAGGGGGGAGTTCCGGGGGGGGGGGGGGGGGGGGGCTCAGTTCAAAAATCCCAATAACTGCCGATGTAATGAATGTATCGACATCAAATTTCGTATTTAAAACTAAAATCCAGTTAGGACATAACCAGTCAAATTGCAGCGATATCGGCCGAGGGGAGGGGGGAGTTCCGGGGTGGGGGCTCAATTCAAAAATCCCAATAACTGCCGATGTAATGAATGTATCGACATCAAATTTCGTATTTAAAACTAAAATCCACTTAGGACATTACCAGTCAAATTTCAGCGATAACAGCCGAGGGGAGGGGGGAGTTCCGGGGTGGGGGCTCAATTAAAAAATCCCAATAACTGCCGATGTAATGAATGTATCGACATCAAATTTCGTATTTAAAACTAAAATCCAGTTAGGACATAACCAGTCAAATCTCAGCGATCTCGGCTGAGGGGAGGGGGGAGTTCCGGGGAGGGGGCTCAGTTCAAAAATCCACAACCTCCCTCCCGTTCGCAATTTTGTGACGTCGCTCACTTTTTTTTCTATTTGGCCTTCAAGAATACTACATATGAAATTTCATGACAATCCGACCATTAATCAATGAGTTAGCACTATTTTTATGCTTAGCCCCCACTTACAACCCCCCCTCCCGTTCGAAATTTTGGGACACCACATAGCCTATTATTCAATCGGTCTTGAAAGGATGCTACATGTGAAGTTTCATGAATATCCGTCCATCCGTTTGGGCGTGATGCTGGGACAAAAATACAAACAAACCCCGTTTCAGTATAGAAGTATAGAAGTCGGTGGAAGAGAATGGGTAGATAAGCGAATCCGAATTTAAAAATCCCAATAACTGCCGATGTAATGAATGTTTCAACATCAAATTTCGTATTTAAAACTAAATTCCACTTAGGACATAACCAATCAAATTTCAGCGACATCGGCTCAGGGGAGGGGGGAGTTCCGTGGAGTGGGCTCAGTTCAAGAATCCACAACCCCCCTTCAGTTCACATTTGTGTGACGTCACACCCTTTTTTCTTCTATTTGGCCTTCAGGAATACTACCAGTGAAATCTCGTGACAATACGACCAACCGTTAATGAGCTAGCTTTATATTTATACTTAGGCCTACCCTAACACCCCGTCCCGTTCAAAACTTTGGAACGCCACACACCTTTTATTTTTATTTGGCTTTGAAAAATACTACATGTGAAATTAAAAAAAGACCAACCGTTAATGAGTTAGCACTATTTATATACTTAGGCCCCCCTACAACCCCCCTCCCGCAATTAGCAAAGGTTTTGATGTTTGAGCAGAACGTTTAAGGATGCTAGGAAATTTGCTAATTCAATCTTTTATTTAATGTTTTTGTGAACTTTTGTTTGTTTAAACACGTAAACAAATTGTGTCAAGAAAATTTACCTTTTTATTATTTGAAAAGTTATTTATACCCATAAAAGTGAGCAAAATTACTTACTTTTCACCCAAGTTACGGGTGAGAATGAAACCCAACATCAACTCGACCGAAAAACCGGTCAACACGAAAAATGGACTCACGGATAACCTCAAAGCACGACTGAACAATACAGGTAACCCAGATCAGTCGAACTCACCCCGACTAGTGAGCCAGCCGCAGAGACCCTGTCCCCCAGGAGAAGACATGGAGTTCCCAGCACTCCCGGAGTCAGCCATGCAGCTAGACGGGGAGCCCTCACCGGGGGCCAGCCACACCCAGCCCAAGCGGAACAGGTACGCAATTCATTCCACTATACCCACGTACAACACATTCGCGCCATTCGCAGCACTCATCACCGACCAACACACTAACGATACCACCCCACAGACCGAAAAACAACTTAAAATCCCCCCAATTTTCCTTTGTGAAGCCGACGATTTTCAAAAAGTACTGACAGACATTAAAAGTATCACAACATCTCCCTTCGAAACAAAACAATGCCACAAAAAAATTAAAATATCCCTTATGACATCTGAAGACTTTAGGAAACTGACCAAATTTTACCAAACAAATGACGTAAAAGACTATACTTTCCTGAACCCCGAGGATAGGAAACTTTCCGTTGTTATCCGAGGGGTTCCATACTCCCTGACTGAAACCGAAATCCAAGACTAACTAACCCCGACATACCCAGTCCTGAGTGTAACAAGGCTACTGAACAAGGACAAAGGCCCCACTCCACTGTGTGCTGTCGAGCTCCAGAATACTCCGGAAGGGAAAGCGATTTTTCAATTATCTCGTCTCTTTTACACTATAGTGACTGTCGAACCGCGGAAGAGGTCTCAACGCATTGTGCAGTGCACGAATTGCCAGCAAGTGGGACATAGCAAGAACTTCTGCCACCTTGACCCAAAATGTGTCAAGTGTGCAGGAGATCATCATTTCACAGCTTGCCCATCACGTACTCTCCAAGAGTCCCCAAAGTGCTCTAACTGTGGTGGAAGCCACCCCGCCAATTATAGAGGCTGTGAAACCTTCTTAAAACTTCAATCACGAATCACACACAGAAAACACATACGAACCCACATTCATGACACAACAAATGCAAATCCATCTAGACTTACTCCCAACCAGTCTCAGAAAATCCTCCACAGTCACTGCAAAACATCCCCTCAGGAGCTAAATCTAACCCTTGGTTTACCCGGAGCAGACACCACACACAGACACCAGCAAGCACCCCTCATCAAACCTATTTGACATACTACTAAATTTAATTAAACCTTTCATTCCCAAAATCAAATACTTCATTTCCACAATACTCAATAACATACTTTCTTCCAATTATGGTCAGCCCTAATTCCACAGTTGATCAAAATTTAACAATCCTAAATTGGAACGCGAATGGGTTGAAAGCAAAGCAACAGTCTTTCAGTAACCTCCTAACACGATACAACATAGACATAGTTTGCCTAACAGAAACACACTTCAAAGCGACAGACACAATCAGACTGACAGGATACGTGACATACAGACGAGACAGACAAACCCGAATAGCCTCTGGAGGAGTAGCTGTTTGTGGGAAGAAAAAAAAAAAGCATTCCCATCTACTTCTTCCTGAACTGGAGCACCTGGAGGCTGTCGGGATTCAACTGACACTCACCAACAACGGACGACTCAACATCATCTCGGGATACCAACGACCAAACTTAAGAATAAAACAGACAGACCTAGAACACATTTTTACAGGAGACGACTGCACTTTTCGGGGACCTCAATAGCAAGCACACAATCTGGGGCTGCAGAAGAACCAATAACAATGGGGTCAGACTTTTGTCGGCCACAAACAACCTCGGTGTTCAGGTCTCAGCCCCAGACGAACCAACCTTCTACCCGTCACAACACAGATATCATCCAGACATCCTAGACATCACACTTATACAAAATTTCACATTCCCAATATATCACGAGACACTAACAGAACTCGATTCAGACCACGTCCCCGTCCTTAACACATTCACAGCACACAAACACTACACCGAACCGCTTCCACGACTTATAACAGGAAAAATTGATTGGAAAACTTTTCAATGGGAAATGGATCAAACTCTTGAAATTCCAATCTACTACAATCACACAGACGACATAGACTGGGCAATACAGACATTCACACAAACTGTTTACACATCTGTTCACAATGCTACATATCACCACTTCAAAGACAGACGACCACATATACATGACTCCATTCCCACTCAAATCCTAGCACTAATTCACGAAAAAAACACGGCTCGCAAACGCTGGCAAAGAACAAGAAGTGATGTAGATAAAAGAGACCTCAATCGCTTGACCCGACGGGTGAGATGGGAGCTCGACAACCACAGAATTTGTAAGTAAAGGGCTTACTTGACCGACATGACCCCCGGCGATAGTAGTCTCTGGAAAGAAACCCGACGAATTTTGAGACAAAACACATCCTTGCCCCCACTGACAGACGGACATCACACAGTGACGAGCGACGAAGACAAATGCGAAATCCTGGCAACACACCTCGAACAAAAGTACCGCACACACGACACTGCTAACACAGACATGAACACCACAGTACACACATATCTATCCATACCGACACAAACTGTTGAAAATTTCATCAAGTTCACCACTCTCTCAGAAATCACAACATTAATAACAAACTTAGCAAACAACAAGGCCCCCGGTAAGGATTTCATTCCGAACATAGTGCTGAAGAAGCTGCCACCCAAGAGTATAGCCTTTCTAACCGGTCTGTTCAACGCATGCCTGCGATGCAGCTATTTTCCTCGAAATTGGAAAAACGCGGTTGTAATCGTCTTCTATAAACATGGTAAGCCCAAGCAAGAGCCGGACAGCTGTCGGCCTATAAGCCTTCTGAACTCGTTGTCGAAGATCTTCGAACGACTAATATTGAGAAGACTGGGTTCTCACCTGGAAAGCGCAGGAATTGTTCCAGCTCACCAGTTTGGTTTTAAACATAATCATTCATCTGTGCACCAGCTACAGAGGGTCTCGGAAAAGATGGTGAATGGTTTCGAACAGAAGACATATACAACCTCTGTCTTTTTAGATGTAGCTTCCGCGTTCGACTCGGTGTGGAATGAAGGTCTCCGCTATAAGCTGAGGAAGACATGGGCTCCACAGTACTTGGAAAAGATCGTTGATTCCTTTTTGGAGAACAGGACGTTTCAAGTGCGGGTCAACAACATCCTCAGCTCCAAGCGTAGTATTCTGGCGGGAGTGCCACAGGGAGCTATCCTCAGTCCCCTCCTCTTCAGCTTATACTGCTGCGACATCCCCGAGCCATGTAATACCACTCTAGCACTATACGCAGACGACACACTACTTATGTGTCAACATGAAGACCTCCAGACAGCAGTTGACATGTTACAAACTTCCCTCAACCACGTCTCCAGCTGGTTCGCTCGATGGAAGCTTCAGTTGAACGCCAGTAAAACAGAAGCGAAGATTTTTGCCCTTCGCCGATTTTTTACAGAGGACCAGAGTAGGCTGCGGGTTGACGGACTTCCCATTCCATGGAACCCTAAAGATCAGGCTGTCCGGTACCTTGGTGTATTCTTAGACACACAGCTCACATGGAAACTTCACATCAACACAAAACTTACACAAGCATACACCCGTTTAAAACATCTCTATCCACTCATTAACCGCAACACACCCACCAAACACTCTTGCACACTGCTCCTGTACAAAGCGTTACTTCTCCCATTGTTAACATAAGCCTGTCCAATATGGCATGGCGCCAGTCCTTCACTCACAACACGACTACAAACATTTCAGAACAAAATTCTTCGTGTGTCTCTGAATGCACCATGGTTTATCCGAAACAGCCAACTCCATGAGGAACTGGGAGTTCCTCGGGTCGCAGCCTATTTAAGGTCCTTAGTAGATAACTACCACGGAAGACTAGGCCTGTGTTCTGGAGCAGCCCACTACAATCTTGGCCAGCCTACTCTCCACAGAGAGCTCAAACCAAGATTATACCAAGACATTATTATTAACTAGTTTCATTTTATATTTTCCATTTTATACTTTGTGTGAAGAACCAAGATGTTCTGGTCCAAATAATGTGTGTTGTTGTTTGAATTAGCAAATTTCCTAGCATCCCTAAACGTTCTGCTCCACATAGGGTACGTGACATCACCCAACACTCCTGCCAACTTCCTACTACCATCTCCAAAGCCCACTTATATTCCACATTTCTTCCTTGATAATTTTAGTTGGAACCAAACGGTAACTTATTTTATCATACATATGGAGTCTATCGAGCTCAGGATCGCCACTTAGAAATCTAGCCAAGGCACTTCGGTCAGATATTTTAATCGGGAAGATAAAAATAAATTTGAGCACGTCGTCCTTCGGATTAGACTTTAGGCTATGATCGAGGGCCTTTTTGTATGTTAGGTGCTCGATAATGAGTTCTGTGTTATGTAACTAAACCTAGGTAGCTAAAATTTCACTTAGGTTCAAAAAACCTTGAGCACGTCGTCCTTCGGATGGGACTTTCCCGATACATCTAAATCTTTCTTTGGTTGACCATCTTCGTTTCTGCATATCTAAATCTGTCTATCAGTTTTAACAAATATTAAATCTATAAACCGTTAAAAAGCAGGAAGTTTGAAGAATGGTATTTAGCCCGACGTTTTTCGAAAAACATTTTTATTTCAATTTTTGTGTAGAATTCAGATATCCAGGTTGTTCATCAGTTTTAACAAATATTAAATCTATAAACCGTTTAAAAGCGAGAAATTTGAAGAATGGGATTTCGCCCGACTTTTTTCGAAAAACATTTTTATTTCAATTTTTGTGTAGGATTCAGATATCCCGGTTGTTCATCAGTTTTAACAAATATTAAATCTAAAAACCGTTTAAAAGCGAGAAATTTGAAGAATGGAGTTTACCGAGCTCAGGATCGCCATTTCGAAATCTAGCCAAGTCAATTAGGTCAGATGTTTTAATCGGGAAGATCCACACAGGGTACGTGACATCACCCAACACTCCTGCCAACTTCCTACTACCATCTCCAAAGCCCACTTATATTCCACACTTCTTCCTTGATAATTTTAGTTGGAACCAAACGGTAACTTATTTTATCATACATATGGAGTCTACCGAGCTCAGGATCGCCATTTCGAAATCTAGCCAAGTCAATTAGGTCAGATGTTTTAATCGGGAAGATAAAAATAAATTTGAGCACGTCGTCCTTCGGTTTGGACTTTAAGCTATGATCGAGGGCCTTTTCGTATGTCAGGTACTCGATAATGAGTCGTATGTTACGTATCTAAACCTGGGTAGTTGAAATTTCATTTACGTTAAAAATAACTTGAGCACGTCGTCCTTCGGATTGGACTTCAAGCTATGATCGAGGGCCTTTTTGTATGTCAGGTACTGGATAATGAGTCGTATGTTATGTATCTAAACCTGGGTAGCTGACATTTCACATAGGTTAAAAATAACCTTGAGCATGTCGTCTTTCGGATTAGACTTTCCCGATATATCTGAATCTGTCTATCAGTTTTAACAAATATTAAATATATAAACCGTTAAAAAGCAGGAAATTTGAAGAATGGAGTTTACCGAGCTCAGGATCGCCATTTCGAAATCTAGCCAAGTCAATTAGGTGAGATGTTTTAATCGGGAAGATAAAAATAAATTTGAGCACGTCGTCCTTCGGTTTGGACTCTAAGCTATGATCGAGGGCTTTTTCGTATGTCAGGTACTCGATAATGAGCCGTATGTTACGTATCTGAACCTGGGTAGCTGAAATTTCACTTAGGTTAAAAATAAATTTGAGCACGTCGTCCTTCGGATGGGACTTCCCCGATATATCTGAATCTATCAGTTTTAACAAATATTAAATCTAAAAACTGTTAAAAAGCGAGAAATTTGATGAATGGGATTTCGCCCGACTTTTTCGAAAAACATTTTTATTTCGATTTTTGTGTAGGATTCAGATAATTCGGTTGTTCATCAGTTTTAACAAATATTAAAACTAAAAACCGTTTAAAAGCGAGAAATTTGAAGAATGGAGTTTACCGAGCTCAGGATCGCCATTTCGAAATCTAGCCAAGTCACTTAGGTCAGATGTTTTAATCGGGAAGATAAAAATAACTTTGAGCACGTCGTCCTTCGGATGGGACTTTCCCGATACATCTGAATCTTTCTTTGGGTGACCATCTTCGTTCCTGGATGCTGCCTATCTACCAACATAGCTGTATTAATTTGTTTTTCGGAAAATATATCAAAACGGTAGCTCAAAGCCCACTTATATTCCACACTAGCAGTAATACCCGGCGTTGCCCGGGGAACTTTGTATTTTCTCCCAATATCTCCTATAAGTCTATTCAATCCTTCGACAATACATTGATGATTTATAATTTTCGATTATTCATACGGAATAAGGCTTATAGTCCTTCAACTATAGTACCGGTAGTAAGTTTTTAAGACCCCTGGGCACCACAGCTAGTATGCGCCTTTCAACGGCGGAAACCACAGCTAGTGAATACTTGGCATCGCTGGGCACCACAGCTAGTAAGAAGTTAGGAACGCTGGGCATTACAGCTAGTATGTGCCTTGCGACGGCGGACCCCATATTTAGTACGTAGTTAGGAACGCTGGGCACCACGGCTAGTATGTTCCTTGCGACGGCGGACCCTTCAGCTATTACATAGTAAGGAACGCTGGGCACCACAGCTAGTAAGTGTCTTGTAACGGCGGACCCCACAGCTAGTGTTAGGAACGCTGGGCATCTCAGTTAGTATGTGCCTTGCGACGGCGGACCCCACAGCTAGTACGATATTAGGAACGCTGGACACCACAGCTATTAAATGCCTTGCAACAGCGGACCCCACAGCGAATACATAGTTACTACTACATGTGAAATTCATGACAATCCGATTACCCTTTAATCATTCAGCATTATTTTTATACTTAGCCCCCCCCCCCCCCTCCCAAATTTTTAAGATGTCACATAGTGTATTTTTCTATTTGGCCATCAAGAATACTACATGTGAAATTTCGTGACAATCCGATCATCCGTTAATGACTTATCACTATACTTATACTTAGGCCCCCATCAATCCATCCTCCCGTTCAAAATTTTGTGACTTATACACCCTATATTTCTATTTGGCTTTTAAGAATACTACATGTGAAATTCCATGACAATACGACCAACCGTTAATGAGCTACCATTATATATTTATACTTAGGCCCCCCCCACAACCCCCCCTCCCGTACAAATTTTTAAGATGTCACATAGTGTATTTTTCTATTTGGCCATCAAGAATATTACATGTGAAATTTCGTGACAATCCGATCATCCGTTAATGACATCACTATACTTATACTTAGGCCCCCATCAACCCACCCTCCCGTTCAAAATTTTGTGACATATACACCCTATAATTCTATTTGGCTTTTAAGAATACTACATGTGAAATTCCATGACAATACGACCAACCGTTATTGAGCTAGCACTATATTTATACTTAGGCCCCCCCTCACTACCCCCTTTCCCGTACAAAATTTTGAGCCGTCACACCGCCTATTTTTCTATTTGACTTTCAGAAATACTACATGTGAAATTTCGTGACAATCTGACCAACCGTTAATGAGCCAGCACTATATTTATACTTAGGCCTATCCCCACAACCTCCCCTCCCGTTCAAAACTTTGGGTCGCCACACATCTTATATTTCTATTTGGATTTTAAAAATACTACATGTGAAATTTTGTGACAATCCGACCAATCTTTGAAGAGTTAGCACTATATTTATACTTAGGCCCCCCCACAACCCCCCTCCCGTTCAAAACTTTGGGACGCCACACACCTTTTTTTCCTATTTGGCTTTTAAAAATACTACATGTGAAATTTCGTGACAATCCGACCAACCGTTAAAGAGTTAGCTCTATATTTATACTTAGGCCCCCCCACAACCCCCCCTTCCGTTCAAAACTTTGGGACGCCACACACCTTTTTTTCCTATTTGGCTTATAAAAATACTACATGTGAAATTTCATGACGATTCGCCCATTAGTTAATGAGTTAGCTCTATATTTATACTTAGGCCCCCCCACTACCCCCCCTCCCGTTCAAAACTTTGGGACGCCACACACCTTTTTTTCCTATTTGGCTTTTAAAAATACTACATGTGAAATTTCATGACGATTCGCCCATTAGTTAATGAGTTAGGTCTACATTTATACTTAGGCCCCCCACAACCCCCCCCTCCCGTTCAAAACTTTGGAACGCCACACACCTTTTTTTTCTTGTTTGGCTTTTAAAAATACTACGTGTGAAATTTCATGACAATTCGACCATTAGTTAATGTGTTAGCACTATTTATATACTTAGGCCCCCCTTACAACCCCCCCTCCCGATCAAAACTTTGGGACGCCACACACCTTTTTTTCCTGTTTGGATTTTAAAAAGACTACCTGTGAAATTTCTTGACAACCCGACCAACCGTTAATGAGCTAGGACTATATTTATATTTAGGCCCCCCCCACAACCCCCCCTCCCGATCAAAATTTTGGGACGCCACATAGCCTATTTTTCAATCGGGCTCAAAAGAATGCTACATGTGAAGTTTCATGAAGATCCGTCCTGCGGTTTGGGCGTGATGCTGGAACAAACATACATACATACATACATACATACATACAAACAAACATACAAACAAACAAACAAACCCCGTTTCAGCTTTATTAATATAGATTATATCACAATGTACACAAGTTTTAATTTGTGTTCATATCTATACATACATCTTTTTTTTTTTGGCTTTTTTCTTCCATAGTGGATCGGTGTCACCATATTTAAAGTCAGTCTGAACGTTGTGCTGACGTTGGCATAATCCGAAACCAGCACACTCTATGGCTCTGTCAGTTAACAAATATTAAATCTATAAACCGTTAAAAAGCAAGAAATTTGAAGAATGGAGTCTACCGAGCTCAGGATCGCCACTTAGAAATCTCGATAATGAGACGTATGTTATGTAAATAAACCTGGGTAGGTGAAATATCACTTAGGTTGAAAATAGCCTTGAGCACGTCGTCCTTCGGATGGGACTTTCCGGATAAATCTGAATCTCTCGTATCAGTTTTAACAATTATTAAGCCTATAAACTGTTAAATAGCGCAAATTTTTTGAAAAACATTTTTATTTTGATTTTTGTGTAGGATTCAGATAATCCGGTCGTTCTCTATCAGTTTTAACAAATATTAAATCTATAAACCGTTAAAAAGCGAGAAATTTCAAGAATGGAGTCTACCGAGCTCAGGATCGCCACTTAGAAATCTAGCTGAGGCACTTAGGTCAGATGTTTCAATCGGGAAGTTAAAAAACACTTTGAACACGTCGTCCTTCGGATGGGACTTTAAGCCAATATCCAGGGCTTTTTCGAATGTGAGGTACTCGATAATGAGACGTATGTTATGTAAATAAACCTGGTTAGGTGAAATTTCACTTAGGTTGAAAATAGCCTTGAGCACGTCGTCCGTCGGATGGGACTTTTCGGATATACCTGATTCTGTCGTATCAGTTTAAACAATTATTAAGCCTATAAACCGTTAAATAGCGTGAATTTTTTGAAAAACATTTTTATTTTGATTTTTGTGTAGGATTCAGATAATCCGGTCGTTCTCTATCAGTTTTAACAAATATTAAATCTATAGCAGTTATACCCGGCGTTGCCCGGGGAACTTTGATTTTTGTCCCAATATCTTCTATAACGCTATTCAGTTCCTCGACAGTACATTCATGATGTTATAATTTTCAATTATTCATACGAAATAAGGCTTATAGTCCTTCAGCTGTTGTAACGCTAGTAAGTTTTTAGGACTCCTGGGCACCACAGCTAGTATGCGCCTTTCAACGGCGGAAGCCACACCTAGTGAATACTTAGCATCGCTGGACGTCATAGTCAGTGCGTACTTAAGAACGTTTGTGACCACAGCTAGTATGTGGCTTGCAACGCTGAGCACCACAGCTAGTACGTAGTTGGGAATGCTGGGCATCATAGCTAGTATGTGCCTTGCGACGGCGGACCCAACAGGTAGTACGTAGTTAGGAACGCTGGGCACTACAGCTAGTAAATGCCTTGCAACAACGGACCCCACAGCTAGTACGATATTAGGAACCCTGGGCATCACAGCTAGTATGCTTTTGCAACGACGGACCCCACAGCTAGTACGTTTTTAGGAACGCTGGGCCCTACAGGTAGTAGGTGCCTTGCAACTGCGGACCCCACAGATAGTATGTAGTTAGAACCACAGGGCATCACAGCTAGTATGAGTTTTGCAACGGTGGACCCCACAGCTAGTACCTACGTAGTTAAATACGCTGGGCCACACTGCTAGCGCCTTGCAATAGCGGACCCCACAGCTAGTATGTAGTTAAATACGCTGGGCATTTCAGTTAGTAAGTGCTTTGCAACAGCGAACTTCACAGCTAGTACATAGTTAGGAACGCTGGGCACTACAGCTAGTAAATGCCTTGCAACAACGGACCCCACAGCTAGTACGTAGTTAGGAACGCTGGTCACCACAGCTAGTATGTGCCTCGCAACAGCGGACCCCACAGCTAGTACGAAGTTAGGAACGCTGGGCATCACAGTTAGTAAGTGCTTTGCAACAGCGAACTTCACAGCTTTACATAGTTAGGAACGCTGGGCACTACAGCTAGTAAATGCCTTGCAACAACGGACCCCACAGCTAGTACGATATTAGGAACCCTGGGCATCACAGCTAGTATGCTTTTGCAACGACGGACCCCACAGTTAGTACGTTTTTAGGAACGCTGGGCCCTACAGGTAGTAGGTGCCTTGCAACTTCGGACCCCACAGATAGTATGTAGTTAGAACCACAGGGCATCACAGCTAGTATGAGTTTTGCAACGGTGGACCCCACAGCTAGTACCTACGTAGTTAAATACGCAGGGCCACACTGCTAGCGCCTTGCAACAGCGGACCCCACAGCTAGTATGTAGTTAAATACGCTGGGCACTACAGCTAGTAAATGTCTTGTAGGTGCCTTGCAACAGCGAACCCCACAGCCAGTACATAGTTAGGAACGCTGGGGCTGAGCACTACAGCTAGTAAGTGCCTTGCAAAAGCGGACCTCACAGCTAGTACGATATTAGGAACGCTGGACATCACAGCTAGTAAATGTCTTGCAACAGTGAACCCCACAGCGAATACATAGTTACTACTACTACTACATGTGAAATTCATGACAATCCGATTCATGACAATACGATCAACCGTTAATGAGCTAGCTCTATATTTATACTTAGTCCCCCCCCCTCAACCCCGCCACCCGTTCAAAACTTCGGGACGCCACACACCTTATTCTTCTATTTGGCCGTCAGGAATACTCCATGTGAAATTTCGTGACAATCCGAACAACTGTTAAAGAGTTAGCGCTATATTTATACTTAGGCCCCCCCACAACCCCCCTCCCGTCCAAAACTTTGGGACGCCACACACCTTTTTTTCCTATTTGGTTTTTAAAAATACTACATGTGAAATTTCATGACAATTCGCCCATTAGTTAATGAGTTAGCACTATTTTTATACTTAGGCCCCCCCACAACCCCCCCTCCCGATCAAAATTTTGGGACGCCACATAGCCTATTATTCAATCGGGCTCAAAAGAATGCTACATGGGCAGTTTCATAAAAATCCGTCCCAATATCTTCTATAACGCTATTCAGTTCCTCGACAGTACATTCATGATGTTATAATTTTCAATTATTCATACGGAATAAGGCTTATAGTCCTTCAGCTGTTGTAACGCTAGTACGTTTTTAGGACCCCTGGGCACCACAGCTAGTATGCGCCTTTCAACGGCGGAAGCCACACCTAGTGAATACTTAGCATCGCTGGACGTCCTAGTCAGTGCGTACTTAAGAACGTTTGTGACCACAGCTAGTATGTGGCTTGCAGCGCTGAGCACCACAGCTAGTACGTAGTTGGGAATGCTGGGCATCATAGCTAGTATGTGCCTTGCGACGGCGGACCCAACAGGTAGTACGTAGTTAGGAACGCTGGTCACCACAGCTAGTATGTGCCTCGCAACAGCGGACCCCACAGCTAATACGAAGTTAGGAACGCTGGGCATCACAGCTATTAAGTGCCTTGCAACAGCGGACCCCACAGCTAGTATGTAGTTAAATACGCTGGGCATTACAGTTAGTAAGTGCTTTGCAACAGTTAACTTCACAGCTAGTACATAGTTAGGAACGCTGGGCACTACAGCTAGTAAATGCCTTGCAACAACGGACCCCACAGCTAGTACGTAGTTAGGAACGCTGGTCACCACAGCTAGTATGTGCCTCGCAACAGCGGACCCCACAGCTAGTACGAAGTTAGGAACGCTGGGCACTACAGCTAGTAAATGCCTTGCAACAACGGACCCCACAGCTAGTACGATATTAGGAACCCTGGGCATCACAGCTAGTATGCTTTTGCAACGACGGACCCCACAGTTAGTACGTTTTTAGGAACGCTGGGCCCTACAGGTAGTAGGTGCCTTGCAACTGCGGACCCGACAGATAGTATGTAGTTAGAACCACAGGGCATCACAGCTAGTATGAGTTTTGCAACGGTGGACCCCACAGCTAGTACCTACGTAGTTAAATACGCTGGGCCACACTGCTAGCGCCTTGCAACAGCAGACCCCACAGCTAGTACGTAATTAGGAACGCTGGGCATCACAGCTAGTAAATGTCTTGTAGGTGCCTTGCAACAGCGAACCCCACAGCCAGTACATAGTTAGGAACGCTGGGGCTGAGCACTACAGCTAGTAAGTGCCTTGCAACAGCGGACCCCACAGCTAGTACGATATTAGGAACGCTGGACATCACAGCTAGTAAATGTCTTGCAACTGTGAACCCCACAGCGAATACATAGTTACTACTACTACATGTGAAATTCATGACAATCCGATTCATGACAATACGATCAATCGTTAATGAGCTAGCTCTATATTTATACTTAGTCCCCCCCCTCTCAACCCCGCCACCCGTTCAAAACTTCGGGACGCCACACTCCTTATTTTTCTATTTGGCCTTCAGGAATAATATATGCGAAATTTCGTGACAATACGACCAACCGTTAATGAGCTAACTCTATATGTATATTTAGCCCCCCCCCCCCACAACCCTCCTTCCTGTTCAAAATTTTGTGCCGTCACACACCTAATATTTCTATTTGACCTTTAGGAATACTACATGTGAAATTTCATGACAATTCGACCATTAGTTAATGAGTTAGCACTATTTATATACGTAGGCCCCCCTTACAACCCCCCCTCCCGATCAAAACTTTGGAACGCCACACACCTTATTTTTCTATTTGGCCTTCAGGAATACTCCATGAGAAATTTCGTGACAATCCGACCAACCGTTAAAGAGTTAGCTCTATATTTATACTTAGGCCCCCCACAACCCCCCCTCCCGTTCAAAACTTTGGGTCGCCACACACCTTTTTTTCCTATTTGGCTTTTAAAAATACTACATGTGAAATTTCATGACGATTCGCCCATTAGTTAATGAGTTAGCTCTATATTTATACTTAGGCCCCCCCACATCCCCCCCTCCCGTTCAAAACATTGGGACGCCACACACCTTATTTTTCTATTTGGCCGTCAGGAATACTCCATGTGAAATTTCGTGACAATCCGACCAACCGTTAAAGAGTTAGCTCTATATTTATACTTAGGCCCCCCACAACCCCCCCTCCCGTTCAAAACTTTGGGTCGCCACACACCTTTTTTTCTATTTGGCTTTTAAAAATACTACATGTGAAATTTCATGACGATTCGCCCATTAGTTAATGAGTTAACTCTATATTTATACTTAGGCCCCCCCACATCCCCCCCTCCCGTTCAAAACATTGGGACGCCACACACCTTATTTTTCTATTTGGCCGTCAGGAATACTCCATGTGAAATTTCGTGACAATCCGACCAACCGTTAAAGAGTTAGCTCTATATTTATACTTAGGCCCCCCCACAAACCCCCCTCCCGTTCAAAACTTTGGGACGCCACACACCTTTTTTTCCTATTTGGCTTTTAAAAATACTACATGTGAAATTTCATGACGATTCGCCCATTAGTTAATGAGTTAGCTCTATATTTATACTTAGGCCCCCCCACTACCCCCCCTCCCGTAAAAAATTTTGAGCCGTCACACCGCCTATTTTTTTATTTGGTCTTCAGGAATACTACATGTGAAACTTCGTGACAATGCGACCAACTGTTAAAGAGTTAGCTCTATATTTATACTTTGGCCCCCCCACAACCCCCCCTCCCGTTCAAAACTTTGGGACGCCACACACCTTTTTTTCCTATTTGGCTTTTAAAAATACTACATGTGAAATTTCATGACGATTTGCCCATTAGTTAATGAGTTAGCTCTATATTTATACTTAGGCCCCCCCACAACCCCCCCTCCCGTTCAAAACTTTGGGACGCCACACACCTTTTTTTCTTGTTTGGCTTTTAAAAAGACTACCTGTAAAATTTCATGACAATTCGCCCATTAGTTAATGAGTTAGCACTATTTATATACTTAGGCCCCCCTTACAACCCCCCCTCCCGATCAAAATTTTGGGACGCCACATAGCCTATTATTCAATCGGGCTCAGAAGAATGCTACATGGGCAGTTTCATAAAAATCCGTCCAGCGGTTTGGGCGTGATGCTGGAACAAACATACAAACAAACAAACAAACCCCGTTTCAGCTTTTTCAATATAGATTATTTGTTCTGGAACCTACCCAACAGTCCTCTTTTTTAAGTACATCGCCTCTGAAGATGTTAGCAATACCGAAAGTACTCCCATATTATATATATTTTCTGAAATAGACAATATTAAAAAAAAAAAAACATACGTTTTTCTTTATTTTTTATTAAGTGTTTCAAAATATCTCGGCTAAAAATGTTAAGTTCCCTTTGAAAGTTAAAGTATTGAGTATATCTGGGGAAGTATAAAAGTACATAATTGGTTCATTATGAAAAGATATATGTGACCCCCTAGAGACAGATATACGCCCACCTCTGGTATGGGAGGCTGGCTCGCTAGCTTCTCGTCCATTGTGACATGGTGTGACAGCTAAATAATATACATATATGACATTTGGTACTATTTTAATGTAAAAAGCCTCGCAAATATAAGTAATATCAGTAAAATCGGAAACATTATGAATAACTAATTCCATTTTATTCACTGTGTGAGTGTTTACATTTATATGTTATTCAAATCGAATAGGTATAGTCTTCATTATTCACGTATCCCATGATCTTGTAGAAACACAACAATTTGTCTGCTGTCTCCTGAAAAATTTACTTTTTGCAGTGTTCGGTATCATTTTCCATTTTTCATAGAAGATTTCATATTATCGACAACGTTTCACTTTGAACGATGGGATATGTATTTATTTCCTTCTATAGAGGTTATCTTTTAATTTTTATAAATACAAATTTTCAGATATGGTGAAAAGGAGGAAGACTGTCCATTTTTATGGTCCCACATGAAGAAATACGTTGAAGAGACTGCCAAAGTGTTTGACGGGGTCCGTCTTGACAACTGCCACTCAACTCCTATAAGAGTTGCTCAAGTAACTATTTTTTTCTTGAACAAATCTTTATACACTTTGTTGCTTGAAATTTCAGTGCATCATATGTTAATTTTTTTAAATATTTTTTTAGTATCTTTTAGACGCTGCTCGAAAAATGAAGCCTGATTTGTATGTAGTGGCAGAACTGTTTACCAATTCAGATTTGACGGATAATGTTTTCGTTAATAAATTGGGAATAACAGCACTCATTAGAGGTAATTATTATTATTATTATTTATTTTTTTGGCCTTAAGGTCGATATTAGCCAGCGGTAATTATTAACTATAACTAGCAGTATTACCCGGCGTTGCCCGAGTACTTTGACTTTTTTTCATAATAACTCTCATGCGAATCCTAGGTAATTCTTCGAGTCCTTCAAATCCCGGAAAAAGGCAATGTTTTTTCTTTTTTTTTTGTATGAGTAAAAGTTTAGGGGGCTACCTTTCTTTATGCTAAGGCCCACCCCCACAACCCTCCCTCCCGTTCATAATTTTGAAGTGTCTCTAGCGTATTTTTTAATTTGGTTTATATGAATACTACATGTGAAATTCCATGACAATCCGACCATTAGTGTATGAGCTACCACTATCTTCAGGCTAAGGCCTATCCCCCCCCCCCCCCCCCCCCCCCACCTCCCGTTCAAATTGATATTGACAGATGCTACATCTGAAGTTTCATGAAAATCTGTCCAGCGGTTTGAGCGTGATGTTGGAACAAACATACAAACAAATCCCATTTCAGCTTTATTAATATAGATTATTCTAGGCACAGTCGTTGTTACATCTTTATGTTACCGATTTCGACATTATATCACCGTCATCTCTAGTTATATGTAGTTAGTTATTGTGACTACGTGGTTATCGCCTACTACCAGAGTGGTCTATCATCGCTCTGGTAAATATGAGCCCAATGGGAGTCCTTAATTTTGCCTACTCAAATTTATTCACCTAGAATAGGTACTACAGGCTTGAAACCATCGCTTAACATTCCATCCAAAAGGACCCAGGAAACCTAAGGGCCTCGACCGGGTTTCGAACCCGCTACCAGCGCTATCTGTCTAGTTATAAATCAAGTCAGTTCGCTGAGTCCGAACCCTTCTTCTATATCAAGTAAGGAGGTTGATATTCCAACTTGAGATCTACGTGGCTGTACTTACATTCATTACCGTTTCCTCGTCCCAATATGTCCGTATTTTTGAATTTATAAGTTACTGATGTATTGTTTTATGTCAATAATAACTAAAGATATGTCAATTGTTGACACAATTGTGTACACTTATTCTTTGCGTCATTATTATGATTGATTAGAGATGCTTTCGCTAGAGATCTTGTGGAAGTTCATTGTTAATACTACTGAATAAAAACTTAGAACAAGTCAAAAATTCCACTATATTTATCTAAAAGACACAATATATTTCGCTGGTTAGAGCATGGTCAAGTGTACAGAATACAGACTTATGACTGGTGGTAATATTTTACCAAGTCATAAATCTGTATCTGTGTGTGTAACCCTACTCAATTTGAACCTTCCAAGATAGACTTGGCTAATTATTATTATGCTCTGTTCACAATTTATAATCATAGTTGCAAGGGTGCAGTATGTTTTTATTTCAATTTAAGTTGATCTAGTTGGTGTCTGTGTCTTTTAGTTTTAATTGTGATATATCTAGCTAATAGGTTATTATTGAGACTTATTTAATAAATAAATAAAACAAACTTATTTTTGAAATATTGTCTATTCCACTAAAGATATATATAACTACTTTCGGCCTTACACCATAGTCAGGTCTAGTTATGAACTTCAGTGGAATAGACAATATTTCAAAAATAAATTTGTTTTATTTATTTATTACAAGTTTCCACAATATGTCCGCGTTCCTCAACTTGAAACTTAGTTAATAGGTTAATATTGAGATATAGGTAATAGGTTAATATTGAGATATATTATTTAATTATTTTTCTGATTAAATTGTGATATTGTATGGTAGTTCCCCCCCTCCTGTTCTGTCCCCCTCCCTCACTCTTCCCCTCCTACCCCTCCCCGTCACCACCCCTTCCCCCTCCTCCCACCCTCTATCTTACCAGTCATAAGTCTGTATCCTGTACTCTTGAGAATGCTCTAACCAGCGAAATATATTGTGTATTTTATATAAATGGAATTTTTTACTTGTCTAAGTGTTTTATTCAGTAGTATTATGATTGAGTGTTGGTACTTGCATAACTTGTTTCATAAAAAGTTCATCGTCTTTTTTTTGAGGTTGGCTTCGCTTTCTATTGGCATAAAAGGCAACATTTGTCAGGAGGCTGCCACGTTCATTGCCATTTTGAAAAAGTGAAAAATGTGGTTGTTCTTCAATACTCTTTGTTTCTTTATGTAAATCAACCTGGATAACTGTTGCTCGCACTTCCTTCCTCTGTCTAGCCTTGAGCCACCGAGAAAGAAGTACGCAGAGTATTGCCTCCACTCCCTTTGTCGTCCTCTATGCATGATTCTTTTTTCCTCCATCCAGCCCATGGACTCACTGCCATATTTTCTTAACATTTTTTTTTTATTACAGAATGTATGTCGGGATGGGACTCGCACGAGGTGGGTCGGCTGGTGTACCGCTATGGAGGTGGTGTGATAGGCTCCCTCCAAACCTCCGGAGCTCGTCGTCTCGCCAACGCTCTCTTCCTCGATTTAACACATGACAACCCCCATCCTGTGGAGAAACGCAGTCTGTACGATATGATTCCGTCCTCAGCTCTTGTCGCTATGGCGACCTGCGCCACCGGATCCACCATGGGATACGATCAACTAGTGCCTCATCATGTAAGTTAAATGAAATATATACTATAGGCTCTACGGTCTTTGTAGATCTCCTCCATTCTTTTCTATCCTGTCTGCCGTCTCCACTTTCCCACCATCTTCCTCCAGCCAACACAGTTTCCCTCATGGAAAAGCAATTTACTCAAGTCATAGAATGACCTATCGTGCAAACGATCTGTAAATTGTGGGAAATAAGTATGTTCAACATTATAAAAAATGGACCTAGTAAATTCACCTTCAGAAAGTCAGAACCTAAAATGGTTAATTTCTGTTTCAGATTCATGTGGTTGAGGAAACCCGCCCCTACATGTCCCAGACAGATTCTAAACTAACTCGAGGGATCATGGACGCCAAACTGGCTCTCAACAAGCTTCACTTCAGTCTGGCTCAGCAAGGCTATTCACAGGTAAAACAACTATTGATTTTTTGGGGAAATTGGACTGAATGCAAGGGGATTTCGCAGGATTTCTGCATGGGAAGAAGGGGGTTTAAATATTTGTTATTTGTTTTTAAAGCTTTGATAATGGTCTCTGTAGGTTTTTGTGGACCAAGTGGATGGAGACATTGTCTGTGTGACGAGGTTCAACCCTTGCACACTGGAGTCCGTGGTCACTTTCTGTTACACGGCCTTCTCCTGGCCCAACGATACAAAGAACGGAAGTGGTAAAGGGATCACTGTCTCAGGAATCGCCCACTCCATCATCCTGGAAACATATTTGGACCATAAGTAAGTATTGTCCTTTTAGAAAACAATTCAACTGATTGTCTCCAGTTAAAATAACTTCTGTTTACATTTTTTAAATTATGTTATTTAGTTTCCAAAAAAAATCAATTATATAAACTGCAAGAGAGGGCGCCGGTAGCTCAGTGGTATGCGTGCTTGTCTTCTGAGCTCAGGAACGTGGGTTCGAAACCCGATCGAGGCCCTTAGATTATTTTATCTGGGAGGTGAAATAAACTTAAGCACATAGTTCTTTGGATGGGACGTTAAGCAATGGTCCCGAGCCTGTACGATGTCAGGTGCTCGTCAAAGACCCCTGCCCGAAAGAGCGCTCTGGTAGTAGGCGATATGACCTCGTAGTTAAAGCCCGGGCATGAGTCATAAAACCTAACTTAACCTAAACTGCAAGATCCTTGATGCGCTGGCTAAATGATGGAATTTCTAGGGATTAAAAAGTTTTTTAATTTAAACTTCTGAAAATGAACTTTTTAAACAGATATTTCCCTTTAATAAGAAGTTTTTTAAAATCTAAATAATACAGATCCACTCCTTGTCAGATTCATCAGAGAATTACTTTAATTGATTTTAGTAATTGTTAAAACCATTTTCAGAAGTGGAACCAGATACGTGAAGCCAGCTAAGTTTCAGAAGGACGATACTCTTCTCAACGGTCTGGAGGACTATCGTCTCGTCCTCAGAGAGAATGTGAGTCTGGAGAAATGTAGCATGCTCCAGGCCACCCCCACTGAAACTTCGATTCGAATATCTCTCACGGACCAGTTCAAACCTGGCTCTGTCGTCGCCATCAAGTAAGTGTACAGTATTTTTCAGTTTGTTTTTGAATATGATTATTTTTTCTAAGGGTGCTAATTCAGAAGTGTCTGACCAGAATAAGCGAAGTAATCGCTTGGTTGTTGAGTCGTTCTGAAACACTGTTCAAAGTGCCGGTCAGAAGCTCTTGCGATTATTTCTTCTCGGTGGTGTGGACCACAACTTACCTCTCCTGCGCCGAGACAGGTTCCTGACTACATATCATTCATTCTGAGTGACAGATACTTAGTACTTACCGATTTCTTTGTTCCTCTAATATGATCATTGAAAATTTCTTTGAAACTACATCCAAAGTTTTACCATTATTCATTGTCCTTTTAAGATAATATAATTCTTATTTCCAGAATCGTGAGTCGAAGTTTGTCCAAAACTGCCGTAGAAAAACTTCGAGCTCCAATTCTCGACTTGGAGAAAATAGTTTCCAAATTGAATTTGGCCAATTTGAATTTCTGCCTGTACCGTTGTGAAGGGGAAGGAGGCCCACTGTACGAAATACCGGGATTTGGACACCTCATCTACCAGGGACTCCAAGGTAACTTAAAGTTGATTTGAATATTAATAAGAAGAGATTTGGGAAACACGCATGCGCTGCACCTCCCCTTCCTGAGGTCCCTCCCATCCACACTTCCCATCCACACTCCCACTCCCTCATTACCATGGTGTCCCCAATATACTGATTTCGTCTTCTTGTACCCTTAGGTCCTATGTCTGTTCTCTTCAAAATAGCAGCTATGGACGATCTTGGTCATCCGATTTGCGCTAACATTCGCGCAGGTCCATGGTTGGGAGAGTATCTTATAAAAAGACTCAAAGCAAATCCGCCTACTCAACTATTAGGTAAGTTAAAATATTAATTGCTGTTGCTTAAAAAATGTCACTAGTTTTTCTAATTTTCACCCCCTCCTCCAAAACCAGTCGACTGTTTGCGCTAACATTCAACAGTTGATTTGTATCGCTGCTCCTAAATCCTCATACTTAATTGTGTGTACATTCATTACATCGGCAGATATTAGGGTTTTTGAATTGAGGCCCCTCTGAACCACCCCTTCCCTTCGGCCGATATAGCTGAAATTTGATAGATAATGTCCTCATTGGGTTTTGACTTTAAATATGAAATTTCATGTCGATTATATCGGTAGTTAT
The DNA here is from genome assembly GCA_963662175.1 of Aradus depressus. NCBI lineage: Eukaryota > Metazoa > Arthropoda > Insecta > Hemiptera > Aradidae > Aradus > Aradus depressus. The sequence continues at coordinate 32,105,503 of OY759223.1, forward strand.
TGGGGTTGTTGAGTTGAGCCCTTCTCTGATCCCCCCTTCCCCTAAAATATATTTACTTCAACTCTACTGAATAATAACAAAACAATTACCTTCTAGTTATGTTGTAGAATGAAAGCTATTCAAATGTATGTAGAAGGGATTCGAGGGTCTGTCGTATAGATAAAATCTCAATATTTGACTATTTATTTTCTTCTTCAGGGCTTTATACTTGAGTGGATGTGTGTGGTGAAGGTTTTAAGAGTTTGTGATTCAGTTCACATATTTAAGATAAAGAAATTATTCTTAAAACCCATTTAGAGTGTTAACACTTACACAAACTCTCTACACCTTCCCATACAGATCCACTCAAGTCATTATATGGCCCTGAAGAAGGAAAAATATAGTTTCCGAAAGGTTGGCCAAATTTTTATTTCCACAATAGAACCTGGAATTCCTTCTACATTGAAAATATACTGTCGACTCTATAAAAAAATTCAAATGGGTTTTATTCTGATTTTTCTAGCTACTAAATGCCATATATTTATGTTCATATTTTTAAAATGGACTAGGTACCACTTTTTGATATTTTTTTCAATTTGGTAAACTAGGTGATCAGATGGAGAAATATGTAAAGTTGTTAGAGGAGCTGCCTGTAAGCCTCAAACCTTGGGGTTTCTACAGAGTTGTATCTCAGGTTCACACTGCTCTTCTCTCAAGGGCTATCTCACTCATGTCCACGTAACTAATTATATATTTACTTATTTCAGTAACTTATGATTATATTTTTATGTTTATTGATCAAACTTTAATATTATATAATAGCTGTGTTACCCATTGTTGACAGGTGGACAGCGATTTCCGGAAAATATATTATTATTAATTGAATATTAAATATTTTAGTTGAATATTATCCGTAGATATAACGGAAATAAACAGTGAACAGTGAGAAATAAAAATCGGTCAAGTGCAAACTATACTTGCACAATTAGTGTTCCGTGCCCCCCCCCCCCCCCCCCCCCCCAGTTATAAGGAAATAATGACATTGTTTATAACAATTGATCGCGCTAGAATTTTTCAGTTCTGATAATTTTGGTTCAATCTACAACTAATTCTCAATGTTCATGATTTTTTTCAGATTTTTCTGAGCGATCCTTTTGGTGATAAGAGTGGGGGGCAGCAATTTTTTAGCGTTTTTCCTCAAAATTGTAAAAAAAAAAGTGCATTAAAAAATACACCTTACACGATGCCCTTGATTTTTATTTCCATTTCCAAATTAACCCCCAGAAACAAAATTCATTTTTTTATACTTCACGTCTATAATTGGGCCACCCCACTCTATCTCTGTGCAAAATTTCAAGTTTTCACGTTGAATAGTTTCAAGAGAAAATCGCATGTGACGGACGGACACCGAAGTGATAACATAAGTGTTCAGTTTTGCTAATTTTGGCAAGGAACACTAAAAAATATGGACACGTATAGCATGGGTTGGTGAGAGCGCGGGAATTAGGACAGGCTGATCAGGTGAGCGCCTAGCCCCTCCCCAACTCGCTACCTCTCGCCTCTTTCTCCACTCAATAAAAAAAAACTTTTTCTCCGATGTTCAAAAAATAGTTCTTGAAATATTTCCTCTAGAGAAAAACTGAAGTGAAGTTGTCTTAAAAAAATAGGAGAATCAATTTCTGAAGTCGGAAGTACAACTTGTCATTTAAAAAAAAAAACAAAAAAAAAAACGAATTGATGTTTCTAACGCACTCCCGTTACGTCAAAATGAAAAAAATGTTGACCTAACATTTTAATCCTACGTAAAACATTAAAGAAATACGTATATTTTTATGTTTTTCAATCTATCGTAATTTGCGAGAAATATCCCTGATCCTCTAATAAGTTATGACCCTATATATTGTTGATTATGTTTTCCGAACGTTGGTTGTAGGTTTGTTCAGGAAGGTAGTGAGTTGGTCCGTTGCCTGGCTCTGGTCTCGGTCCAGATGACCGGTGAGGTGACCAGACTCCCTCCCCTATCAGAGAGACTCGCTTCCCCCACTCCTCCCCTGGTCAGAGATCCCAACGGGGGAGCTCTTTATCAGATGGTCACCACTCTAGCTGCAGGTAAATATGCAGTTTGAATAGTACACAAGTTTTGTCCCTCAATGAAAGAATGAAACTTTAAGATCTGATAGGAAATAAATAAATAAACATTCTAATTAAAAAATAACATATTATTTTATTTTTTTATTTAGCTCATGTATCAACAGGTACAAAACCTAATAACAGGTAACTCAAATTAAATTACATACATAAATGAATTATTAGAAAAGAATAAAATATGATGATAGTAATAATCAATAAGATGTGAAAATATATAAAAAAAATAAAATAAAATAAACTTTTTAAATTAAATAAAAATTAAAATAAAAAAAATATGCTGCATATACTCTCAGACTCCAGAAAATTAAAAAAAAATATGCCATTAACTTTTAGAAGTATTTTTATTAAGTATAATAGTACAATTTTATCATGGAAAGGAATGATGTTAAAGAAGACATCAAAGCGAGAATAACGGTCGGGAAAAGATGCTACCGGTCACTGCAGAAGGTGCTCGGATCGAGGACTGTGTCCCGAGGCACCAAAATAACAATTCATAACACAGTCTTGAGGACTAGGAGGGACTAAAGGTGAATACAGACTACTCTGACGTGACGTGGGAACACGTGGACCCACGTCATAATGCGTGTGATATAAAAATGTGACAATGGGTTTTGTGTGCTTATGTTTATATTGTGCGGACGTGACGTGGGAACACGTTGGATGCCTGACGCAACACGTGTTATGACGCATGGGAAGAATATCAAAAGTTCTAGATTTTTTGTCAGTAGTGGGAAGGCATCAGAAGAGAAACATACCATTTCCAGTGATGGAAGACATGTTAGTTGAGTTGGTTAAGTCAAATCCGGTGCTGTACGACCCAACAAACCGGGAATATCGAAACCAGCATACAAGGAAAGAGGCTTGGGACGAAACACCATCTCCTCAGCAATTTGAACACAGCTTGGACTGCTCGACGGACTCAACCTACTCCTACACTAATTTGTAATAACTTGTAAAATTGTAACTAATTTGTAATTACTTTTTTGATGTAACAAACGCACTTTGTAAAAAGAAAATCAATAATAATTTCAAAATGTTTAAAGCCACTGCAATAATTTATTTTCCTCCCAGATATCCGCTTTTAAAATAAAGTGGTACAACTTACCTCAAGCAAACTGCAAGTCGTACCTCAGCCGAAATGCTTTCCCTGAGTTGAGTGGAGCATTTCTCTATTTTAGGACCAACCAAGCTCAGGAGATGGTAGAATTCAGTTTTTGTCATTCTGTAAAACCACTTAAACCGCTCTTCATCTTCTAATAGTTGAGGCATTAAATTTTGGAACTCCCCGAATTCGTCTCGCTCCATATTGATAGGATGCACCCATTCTCTAGACGAGCAAATAGATGCAATACACAGGGCAGCCATTTCTTCTTCTTCTTCTTACAGCATGTCAAAAACACGGAGTACACTCATGGTTGGAGTACACTCAATACAAAGCACACCAACTTGTTTTATGTGCTATAGTCAGGCCAATGTGAACACCGCTTCATGTCTCACGTGGTTCCACAGTGCCTGACGGGACGTAGAGTAGTCTGTATTCACCTTAAGTCTTGCTCAATACGTGGGAAAGGAAGGTATTGAGGAAGATTACGGCCCTACTCCAGAGGAGCCCGGACCTGGTGGCCTTAGTTTATTATTATCGTGTAAATTGTTGTGAAATGAGGGTAACAATGGTACATTTTAAAATAAACAAAACGCAAAAATTTTTTCTGAATACGTTCAATGATTTGCGTATACATAGAGGTATATACGCGTCTGCAAAGTTACAATTTCATGTTGTTAACCACTAAGATAAGCTTCTTTGATAATATTTCTTTTCTTATGATCATTATTTTCTATTATTATGTTTCTTCTGCTTCAGGTTTGCCTCACTTCTCCTCCGGTCTGATGCGATGCTGGGGCCGAGATACCTTCATATCTCTTAGAGGTCTTCTCCTTCTTACAGGAAGATATCAGGAAGCAAGGTATACTATTTTCACATTTATTACTATTATTATTTGTTAATTGATGTTTTAGGCAGTTAGGAAGAAAGTCGACCTTGTACGAGATTAGGAGGTGGAGAGGATGGCATTTTTCTTTTGGATGGCATTCTATACTAAAAACATTGTCTGCTTTCTCACTACAACGAAACTAATTAGACCATTTGAAATGCACAGAAGCAAAACCGAAAACTTAATTTAATAAATTTCAGTGTCTTTTCAGGAACGATCAAATTTCTGACAAATCACATAACTTCCCCTATACTTCATATAAGTGGAGAAGTAAAAATAAATATAATAACATAAAAAATGTCAACTGTTTTAATTTACTCTGCGTTAGGCCTTTAGGTTTTTTTTTATCTGAGAGGTGAAAAAACATTGAGGAGACCATCTTTCGGATGGGACGTTAAGCGATGGTCACGAGTCTGTGTTATGTCAGGTACTCTTTAAAGACCACCTAAATAATAAAAATTTAGGATAATCAGAATTCTCCTATAGTATTGTCGGACTCATGTCCACCAAAGCGACGAAAGAGCGCTCTGGTAGTCCGAACATGAATCACAATATCTAAATTGTAATCTTTTATATCAACTACCTTCCGATTATTATTTAATACTTTTATAATAACTTCAGTTATTATCACAAGTTATAGTTGAGTTATCACATAATAATAAAATAAAACTATAGACGCTTAATATTTTTGAATGTTTTTGTTTCTCTCGAAAATATTGTTAGAAAAGTTTTTTGGACATACGAAGTTGCGTCAACACGATCGATATATAAAAACCTTTCTTATAAATACACTGTTGTAATAATACTATAATGTATATTATTTAAACACTATTGCATTGTATTATACTACAAAAGAAGCTCTAATAGTGTGCCTTAATATATGGATGCCAGGACTGGTTTTCAAGCCATGAAATCCTGTTAACCATGTAATTTTCTAACCAGAAAGATTCCTTCATGGTAGCAGTATTATAGAATTTAGTTAGTTTCTGTTTGTGAAGTGGGTGGCGTTTTACAGACAGTTCCGCAAATATTGGTCATATCCTATTTGTAAAGAAACAAATCCGACTATTTGTCTATGTTTTTTGAGTGGTTTAAAGCCTCTTCATATGACCTGCAGGTACCAGATCCTGGGTTTCGGAGGTTGCCTCAGACACGGGCTGATCCCCAACCTCCTCGACGGGGAAGGCCTGAAGCCTCGCTTCAACTGCAGAGATGCCGTCTGGTGGTGGCTTCACTCCATCAAGGAGTACACTCGCCTCGTCCCCCGAGGTGGTGACATTCTCAAGGACCTCGTCAATAGGATCTTCCCCAAGGATGACTCTCAGCCTTCATCTGTGGTGAGACTTTATTTATTGGCAAAATGTGTACAGACAATTTCGTCGGTGAGTCTTCCCCAGCGCGAATTAATGAAGTAATTTTTCGTTCTCCCTTCAAAACCATTTGGGCTATTACGATGACCACGGACTGCTACCACTTTATTACGGTAACTACCCTGTTACCAGTATTATTATTAAGGCTACCAGTTTATTACGATTATAACAGGGTAAACGCAGTGGAAGTGATATCTAAAAAGGGGTAGTGGTGTCGTAATAAAAGAGAGACACAAGAGAAATAGATAAATATATATTGTACTTACGATTGGGGTCCGGCAGATATAAGTGAAATAACTAGATACAATTAATAAATATAATACAATAGACCCACAATAAAAAATTGAAGTCAAGAATACAAATACAAGATAGTGACTATGTGGTAGTACAAAAGTGAGTGTGTCTCGCTCTGCCGGCCTGGGTATTTATAATGTCATAAAACAGCCTAGACTCTCGTTCTAGAACCTTCCATTACAGAAAATTGGATATTTCTAGTTACCATAAGCCACTCATGTCATTTGAAAATTAAAAACATGGAGTTTGAATAATAAAATATAAAATAATTTTTAAACTTGGTACCAATATTATAATAAATAAACCCTATAATTATCCCACTCCTGATACTGCATTCGCCTGGGATATACTTAAGCGTTATTTGCTGCCCTATGAAAACAACTTTCCTCATTTTTCAAAATTTGATTATAATTTTTGAATTGCAGGACCAACCTTTGTCAGAAGTGATCCAAGAAGCACTCTCGATCCATTTCCAAGGTCTGGTGTTCAGAGAGAGGGACGCTGGACATCGAATAGACGAGCATATGACCAGCGAAGGTTTTGATAATCAAATTGGAATACATCCCAAAACAGGTAATATTCTGCATTAACTAGAAAATATTATTTATTTTTTTGGAAAATATATTTAATAATATCAACTGTTGATGAAAAATATTTTTTATTTTTTAAATTTATTTATATATTTACAACGGCATAGCATTAGCAATTGTGATAAATAGTGCAGTGTCAGGTGCGTGGCTGTACTGCTGAGGTACCCGACCGAAGAGGAGTCCAGGCTAGTCCTGGAGCAGGTCCCTCTGCCATATCCGCTTGAGGCGTCGTGGTGGATTTGTGGGGAGAGTGTTTGTAGATAATTCTTGTATAAGTGAACTGGCGTGATGTTGGAGTTTGTCGTGAAAATTTTGATAGCGTGTCCTGATAACAGAGGGTACAAATGGGATGTTGAAGTCATTATGTAATGTGAGGTTGGAAACGTAAAATGGCGCATTGGCAATGTGGCGTAGTATAATGGATTGTATTGACTGAAGACGTTGTATGTTTGATTTTTTGGCTGATCCCCATATCTCGATGCCGTAAGTCCAGATGGGTTTTAGTATAGTGTTGTAAATGTGAAGTTTGTTTTCAAGCAATAATGTTGATCGTCGTCCGATGATTGATTTCAGCCGTCCAAATCGTCTTTTGAGGTCTGTGCGTTTCAGTCTGATATGAGTTGTCCAAGTTAAACGTCTGTCTAAATGAAGTCCTAGATATCGAACAGTGTCGGATGCAGGAATGGGCTGGTTGTTAATGTAAACTGGTGGACAAGTGTTGTGTCTGAGGGTAAATGTGGTTTGTCTCTATTAATTTTTATTCTCCATTTGTTGGCCCATGAAAAATATTAAGTAAGATTATGATTTACTTTACATAGTGAAAGGTATGGTTGGACTTTTTTGATTGATTCAATCAGTGCCTGTTGTTCTTATGGGTGCGTACAGACTGGGGCTCACCCTATATAAATAATCGACCGTTTCGGCTAAAAATCAATAGTTGACCCCCTCAGGGGCTTCTGAGTCCCCATATTAAATTTTGTATCGATATATTCATTACATGTATCGATACATTAGTTATTATATTTTTTGAGTAGCGCCCCCATCCACTGATCTTTTCCTACTCTTCAGCCGAAATGGGGGTAAGGCTTAACACAAAAACTCTTATAACTGCAGTTGTAAAGATTGTGTTGACATGAAATTTCATATGTAAATTCAAATCTTTCTTAAGACAACACCTATTGATTTTCAGCGGAATGGAGATAGGGATCAGAGGAGAGTTCAACTCAAAAACACATTAACTGCCAATGTAATGAGTATATTGACACGAAATTTCATATATAAATTCAAAACCCCACTACAATGGCACCTATCAATTTTCCGCGAGATGGGTTCAAAGGAAGGGAGGCTTGTCTCAAATAATCGAATAACTGCCGATCTAATGTATCGACTCAAAATTTAGTATGAGGATTTAGATGCCACTATGTAAGTCAAATATTGAGTTTTAGCCTCAACGGTCGACTGGCTTTGGAGAGAGAGCGAAAATGGAATTGATTAATCTTACTGGGGATGTACTCAGACGGTGATTCGTCGACAATTTTTTTTATCTGAACTTACCCTCGACGCCTAAAATTACACAGTCGCTACTCAACATCTACTTAGAACTGTTATTATTTTTAATATTGGTAATTGAGACAATTAAGGCATTTATATTTTAAATATGGCAACAGCGATGGTCGCGCTCCTCTGATAGCCGAACGGCCTTCGCCTATTTACCGGACGTCCGCGTCCGCCTGCGCTCCACTTGGGTACAGCCCGATCACTGGACATCTCAGGTACTTTCAGGTCACGGCGACTTCAACTCCAAACTCTTCTACTTTAAGAGGAAGGATAGCCCGAACTGTTCGTGTGGCGGCATCGAGACTGCAGAACATGTGGACCTCGATTGCCCGCTGTACGACAGGTCTAGGGTGGAGTTGATCCGCGCGACAGGATCGTGTCTGGGATTGATCCTGTCGAGTTGATGATGGAGTCCAACTACCCGGCGTTCAGCCGGTTTATCACCTCCTGGCAGGAACAGAAAAAGCCCTCTTGACCCGGCGCCGGGGGCGATTGACGGGCCAAGCCCAAAGTCTACCCCCGGCGACCGCGATGTAGAAACAGCCTCATCCCACAAATCTCGAGCTCTCTCGGCGCCACCAGGTAGCCGCAACACTAGGAGGTCTGGGAGTGTCAGTCTGTCCCGTTAGGGACCAGAGACTGTCGCCCCCAGACACCCCCCATACCATAAATTGTATATAATTGTATATAGTTATATTGATATTGTATTGTTATGTATATTGTACATTGTTATCCTTGATATAGTCTCTTTCCCGACGAAGTAGCGGGGCGAGTGATTTACCGGAGCACCCGGAAAAAAAAAAAAAAAAAAATTATATTTTAAACAATATTTTCTTTATTTCATTGTTTCGACACTCTTGTCAATTCTAAAAAACAAAATTCTTTTAAATAACAATAATCATTATGATTACAATTCCCATAACTCTTATTTCACATATTATTAAAAAGACAGATTAGGACTCACCTAAATACAGACTGATATATAAAATTACTATTCCAATCATATTATATAACATTAATTGTCGTTAAATTTTCTAATAAAATCACATTTGTCAATTTCACCTTTACATCTTTCAAAATCCAATACTATAAATAAACCACTATAACCATGATATATCCTACTCTAATACCATTATTTTTTATATATCGATATTTTATTCATTTTAATTATATTTATTTTTTTAATTTAAATTGTTTAAACAATTTAATTTATAAACTATAAAATAAGGTAACTATTTTTGACATTTTTTAATTTTTTTTATTTTTTCCATTCCTCATTTCCATTCTTCATGTAATTTCCTTTAACTTTCTCATTATAGAATAGTTCAAAATACAATTTTTCTTTTAAGGTTTTGTGTTTGGTGGTAACGAGTGGAACTGTGGCACATGGATGGACAAGATGGGATCTAGTGTGACAGCAGGGACGAAAGGACGACCGGCCACACCGCGAGATGGCTCTGCTGTTGAAATGGTCGGCCTTCAGTACAGCGTCATCTCTTGGTTAGCGTCCTTACACAACTTTGGAGAGTATCCACATTCTGGAGTTACCAGACTCTCAAAAAATGGTCAGTTGATTACTTTTCTTATTACTCTATCCAGTATAGTAATCCTTCAACATTCGCGAATTCGTTACTTGTGAGTTTTGCATATTCACGATTAATTCAATATATTCTACTTTAGCATTCGCGACTTGAATATTTGCGATTATCTATTTAATTTTCTAAATTTTAAACATTACATTATATAATAAGGAAACCTCAATCAAGAGAGAAACAAAGACTAAAACCTTCGTTCTGAGATAATCCGAACTTGAGTATTTATTTACTTGATAGCTCAGTGGTATGAGTGATGTGGTACAGCATGACGTCACATTTTTATGCTATGGTTCAAAGTTTAAAGGCACTTCTTAAATTTTTTTTTTTTAATTAACAATCTTTTTCTCAGGTGACACTACGACATGGACTTGGTCGGAGTGGGCAGATAAAATCCGTGCAAATTTCGAATTGGAATTTTGGGTTGGCCCTACCACAGAAGGAGAACATATTTTCCGTCGTAACATCTACAAGGACAGTGTAGGCGCCTCTCATCACTGGGCAGATCTTAGACTTCGGCCTAACTTCACAGTTGCCATGGTAGTGGTGAGTATAGGCCATTATATTATTTTATTTCACTCTATTAGTATTACATAATGAAATAAATGTATACATTAAATAGACCGACAAACATATGGGCTGTTCCATTCAACGATTCTTCAAATTTTGATTTGCTGGAGGATTATCAAGAAATAGTGTATTTTTTGTAGTTTTGCGATATCTCCAAGATAAAGGAGATAAACCTGATAATTTCAGCATTGGATAATCAACTTTCATTATTAACTCATTCTGAATGTTGTGTACCTCAGCAGTTATTAGGGTATTTGATTCGAGCACCCCTTCTCTGATTCCCCTCTTTCCTTTGGTTAATTTCACGGAAAATTTATAGATGTCGTCTTTATGGGGCTTTGTATTTACATAAGAACTTTCATGTCAATTTAGGGTAGGCAAAATTTAGGACTGCCATAGTAGAGTTGGACTCATGTCCACCAGAGTGACGAGATATATATATATTACGGTGGCCCTTATTTTGAAAAAGTTTAAATTTCTCAGACCTCCACCCGGAAATTTTGTTTAGAATGTTAAAAAAATTACCCCTGATTTTTTTCAGATTTTTTTGACCATATTAACCCGTGGCTGTAAGGTGTTAAAGTTTAACATTGAGCGTAACTTTTGATGCCTCGAATGGATTGTTCTGAAATGTCGTATTCTTACGTTCTGGGGGTCCCTGAATTCAAATTTGATATGAAAAATCAAGTTTTGACAGTTATACTTGTCGAAAAACTGTCATTAATTTTAATTAATAAACAATTTTCTCAAGAAATCCATCCGTGATGTGATTTTATAGGTTTTAGAGGTCGCTGATTTCAAATTTGAAGTCAATAAACTGTCAATAATTCAAATTTATATACAATTTAATGAATAAATGTTTCAATGATGTGATTATATATGCTTTAGGGGCAGCTGAATTCAATTTTAATATCAAAAATTTCCGGTTGTCAAAAAACTGTCAATAATTCAAAATTAAAAGCATTATTCTGAATCTATTAATTAGTCTTCCAATGGTATAATTTGATGTCATATATATATATATATATATATATATATATATATATATATATATATATATATCATATAATCAACTTTCATTATTAATATTTTCACATTTTTATAATCCATGAATGTTGGTCATTTTCTGTGAGATAAAGCAGCGAGAAAGACATGGTTGGAAATAAAGCAACAAAACAAGCAAGTAGGAATTTTCAGATCCTTGAATTTTTACATTACAAGCTCATAGTTCATTTATCTTATGAAATGCATACTTTAGTAGTATAATTATTTCAATGTAGTCCAGTGTGTTAGCAGGAGGTAGACGGAATGTCTTGTTTTCATTTCTTCTCTCCCTATTCCTAAAAAAACAAAAAACAAAAAAAACATAATAATATATTTATGAAATATGTATTTATTAATATATGAAGGCGATGTTCGTCTAAGGAACACTTAAGTAATATTTTGTCTGTTTTCTAGGCTCCAGAGCTGTTCTCGCCAGCCCACGCCGCAGCAGCCCTCGAGACAGCCAAGCTCTTGGAAGGCCCTCTCGGGATGAAGACTCTCGACCCAGGAGACCTCGCCTACTGCGGATCCTATGACAATGACAACCATACTGCTGACGCTAGGGTCGCCCATGGATTCAACTATCATCAGGGACCTGTGAGTATATCTTACAATAGAGAAAAATCCATATGAAAATAAATGAATGAATGTGTCTGATATCAGCTGTTTTTGAGCATTTCCACGTTCATAGAATAAGAAAGTGCTTCATTTGACTTTTTATGTTGTACTTTTATGTGGTACTTTTAATGTTGTGATCATCAAAGAAAGTGTAAAATATTTCGTCACATATGAATGAATGTATAGGTAAATGTATAATAAAGCCAGTAACAATAAAACAACTCTAAAAAAACATGATTAGATATAACATTGTATTTTTACATTATTGGTCATATTTATCGTTGTAGTGAATTTAACTAAAATATCAATATTACGAACTATAAATGATCTTCCGGTAAGAAACTTTTAGGTTAAGATGCTTCGATAGCTTAAATTTATCACAATAAATGAAATTTGTGGTAAAAGAAAACAATATATCAGTGCAAGTGTAAAAAAAATATAATTACATATTTTAGCGACCACAAACTTATAATTTCATGTATAAAAGAAATTGAAAAACAATAAATTTGAAAGTTTAATTTCTCAAACTACTTTTATTATTGTAACATTAACATGTTGTTGTTTTTTTTCTAGGAATGGCTGTGGTTGACAGGATACTATCTTCGAGCTCGGCTACTCCATGACCCCTCAGAGACTGTGATGAGAGAAGTGAAGAGTTGGTTGTCGCGGCTGTACCGTCATCTGGTGACCAGCCCCTGGCGAGGTCTCCCAGAACTAACCAACGAGGGCGGAGTCTACTGTCCTCACTCATCTCCCACCCAGGCCTGGTCAGCTGCTACCATACTTGAGGTGAGTTCTAGATCAGTGTTCCCAGTACCATGATGTACAAGTTAGCTAAATGAGCAGTCGTGCCGCACAACAGCAGGGCCGCTGATTTATTGTCAGCATAAAGAATAAATAAGTTTATCCCCCAATAAAAAAATGTCGAGCGAGATTTATGGGATTTCATGCCAAAAAAATTCAAAATGTTATATTATTTTTTCTGGTGCTGGTTAGATGCCCGTAGAATAAATAATCCCCCCCCCCCCCCCCCCCAAAAAAAAAAAAAAAACAGATGTGCCTTATTCACATAAGCGCACGGTTGAAGTGAAATTTCTTTTGGCTTCATTAACCTTGCAAATTAAATAAACAAATATATATATATATATATATATATATATATATATATATATATATATATATATATATGTATATATTTTATTTTATTTTTATTATAAGGATTAACCATTCTAAAGCAGGTAAATTTTAGGTTAATAAAAAAAGGACAAAAAAAATATTAAACCTAAAAATATTTAAAAGTTATATTTTTTTGATCTGGTACTTCACTGTTATTTAGAAATGTCACCAATGGTTTGTGATAACTAAAGTGCGATATAAATATTCTTGTATCAACTTTGTCGATCCCAAGCTCACACTGTTAGAGTTATCAATATAAACAAATTTCTACTTATTTCACCAAATTACTTAATGCTTATATTGTTTGTTTTAATTTCAGACTCTGCACGACCTTAAGAAGATTCAAGGCTTTGCTTGACTCAACCAAAATTCCTGTTGAATCTCATTTTAAGTAATTCGTATTTGGAATACTTCCAAAAAAAATATCTGTCTTCAGTCGTACATTAGTGTGAGTTATGGATTTCGTTTAAAAAAAATTAATTTCACATATTTTCGAGGCGTTCCACGATAAAAATCGCCATTTTTGAAAAGAGCTACTTGTAGGTTATAACCCAACCAACATTATTGTTAGAATGTCATTCTGGAAATCTGTTTCAATATAGTGAAAAAGCTAATAAAAACAAAGAACTTATTTAACATATGTATTGTCTAATTCTACAAAAATGTGTACAAAGTAATTGAATTTTTTGTTGTCGATGGCGTACAGTACATTGCCAAACCGGTACACTTTAAGTATAGATTTTTGTGGAATTGGACAATATAAATGTTAAACGAGTACTTTGTTTTCTTTGAAATTTTAAAGTTGAACTTGACAACAATTAAATAATGTTAGTAATAAGAGGATTTAGTAAAAAATATTTTTTTCAAATTATAATTTCAATTTATTGTTTACTGAAGATGAGAGTAATAACGCAGGTTATTTTTATGAGGTAAACAAATACGTGTATTGAACAAAGTAAATAAAAGTACAATGGATGAACACTCAATAAACAGTTAACTATTACACTTGTCAAATCAATCTATAAAAGTCACATCACATTCAGTTTAAAGCAGCTGAGTTAGTTATTTGTATATCTGTCATTATCAGCAACAACACCATCACTCTTAAAAAAACAAAATAAAGAAAAAACGTGTGTTTTTTAATAAAATATTGTCTATTTCACGAATATATATATAATATGGGAGTACTTTCGATATTGTTACCATCTTAGGATGACCTCTGAAGATGGTAGCAATACCGAAAGTACCATATTATATATATTTGTGAAATAGACAATATTTTTTTTTTAAATACGTTTTTTCTTTACTTTTTTATTAACTGTTTCACAATATCTCTGCAAAAAATGTTCAGTATCACCATCATTCTTTGTTGAGGTTACAACTCCAGCATTTATAACTAGCCCTATCTATTGATTCGATTCGTTCTTTAAAAAAACTTCGTCATTTCACTCACAAATCAACAGATGAAAATGATTTCTTTCTGTAAAAAAAAAAATGCTAATAGTTATTTTAATTTTTCTATTACAAATGTGTAAATATTTTTCTAAATATACCTGTCATTAAAAAAGAAGACAAAAATTAGGGAAAAATACATTTTTGGACTATTTTTGTTTTTGCATGAAAAAAAAAATAAGATAAAATATCAGAAAAGAAACATCAAAACAACTATTTAATTTTTTTTGTTCATCTAGAAATAGCTTCTTGTGAAAAAGGTGAATTTTTATATGGAATGCCTCATTTGTCAGAAGACAATTTAAACATTTGTCTGATTCAGTGCCATAAAAATTGTCTATATTCTAAATTACAAGTGCCTTAGTAACTAGTCTATAATTTATAATTAAATTGTTTTAAAAATATATATTTATGTTGAAAAATAAAATGTATTTATGAATCACAGTTAGTTACTTTTTAAAATGCTCAATACATAAATTTTTTGTTTTGTAAAAGAAAATATGTTATCTAGGTTTATATATGATTATTTACATATTAAGTATTCCTGTTTACCAAAAAATTTGTTTTCTTTGTACAATATTTAATCTCTTAAATTATCATGTTCTGAAAAATCAGAAATATGTAATATCTTTGGCTTCCGGAACACCGATTTAGTTCATTTTTGTTTTTTTTATGAAAAAAGTAGTATTTCGTTTTAAATCAAAATTTCCATAAGAGAGTGAAGACAAAGGTCTGAAAAATATTCTCCATTTGTAATTTTTAAAAAACTTGAGTAAGTTAAGGATAATAATAGTTTTAAACCCAGTGTTGCCAAACGTTTTGCGAAGAATGGAAACTTCGTTTTAGTTGCTAGTGGAAATATATTATATTATACAATTTACATACCTAATAAAAATAAAACCAAATCAAAATGCTATATTTTGACCCAGAACAAATTTAAACATAATAAAAGATGCTATCTACAAAAATTATTTTAATAAATATATTTTATTTATTGTAGGGGAATGCACAAATAAGTAAGTTTATTTTATTTTTTTTGTCTAATTAATGAATGAACTTTCAAATATTTTGGTATTATAACATTGATCATAATAAAAAGAACAAATTTCGGACCAGGCGCAATTGGTTGACGTAACCTTAGAGCACCATAATAATGTATTATACATTTTATAATGAAAATTTATTTTCCATTTGTGTAATATCATCAATTAAATGTTATTAACATTGTCTATACATAGTGTCCATTCTGCCAACTTGATTTAACGACCAAGATTTAAGGCTACAGTTCCCAGAACGAACAGCTTCAGTTTTTTTCATATTATGGTTACGAAATAAATATTTTTTCCTCATCCATGAAGTATTTCAAAAAGTTAAGTACTGTACATTGTTATATTTAGTATCAAGGATTAAATAATGCAATAACTCAAAAATCAGAAATTATGGACTTAAATCGTTTTGTACCGGAAGCCACAGCTAGTAATCATCATCATATAAAATCAAAAATATAAATATTTCAATCTGTTTTATAGTATTTCTGTTATTGTTGATTTGAAAAATAAATTATTGATCAATGGCATTTTTTATTTTCCCAATATATCATGCATTTTCAAAACAATAATGTGTTGCGCATAATGCATTATGCGACATATCTCCCACCGGAGGGAATACATTTTTCTCTGTCCGGATATCGCACGTAATCAGATTCAGGTAAAATAATATAACGCAAATTAACAAATAAGTACATTATTACTAAACAAAAATCAATTGAATGATTTTTCGAAGTATTATTTTATGTTAAAACTGTTTACTTCCTCTATTACGAAGTAAAAAACAAAAAAAAAAGTCGACTCAAGTACCCTAATTGTAATGAATGTATAAACATACAATTAGGTACGAGGATTCAGAAACCCCTAAGTAAGTCACCTATCGAGTTTTAGTCCAAACTATCGATTGGTTTTGGAGAGAGATCGAAAAATTAGCTGCATAATTCGTGCTGGGGAAGTACACTGGGAGTGATTCACCGACTACGTTTCTATTTAATTTTCGCTTTGTGCCTTGGTTTTCTTGTAAACCCATTGTTCCTATGTACCTACTATATATTTTCCGTGTTTAGACATTGTTAGGTAACAACTAAAATTTATTAACAACTAACTCAATTGTTATTCAATAACTATAATATATAATCACTACTGCTATTATTTAACAGAACAGAAAACAAGAAAACCGGTTGTATACACATTGAATACGTAAATATTATTGGTTAACTTAAAGAAAACCAAAAAGTAAATGTTATCAATTATTTACAATTTAGATTGTTAAATATATAGAAAGTAAACAATATTTTCCCCACATATTAAAATCTATTTACGCATATTCTTGAGGAACAACAAAGTGTATGGTGAACGCCCCTTAACTGTGTATTTTTAGAGGACGGTCTCAATATAGATTTAAGAAAAACTAAAGGACCATCATCACACACACACAGTTCAACTTGAGCTGGACCCGCATATCAACATTTCCACAACAATCTGTGAAATTTATTTTATTTATTTATTATTTATTTCTGTTCATAAATGGATGATGGTAAGTAAACACATTCTGTATTTCCCTTTAGTCAAAACTACATTTGATGATATCTAATCAAAATACAAATGTCAAAAAATAATTATTTCGTTTACATTAATTGATGTTTCAGTTTTTTTTTTATGCTTATACATTTTGTGAAATGTAATAATCTTTCCGGACTTTAGTCTTGTACAGTTGAGCGATTAATAGCGAAAGCCGGATTAGAAAGTTTGATTTTACATTATTGTATACGATTAATAGCAAAAGCCGGATTAGGAAGTTTGATTTTACATTATTGTATACGATTAATAGCGAAAGCCGGATTAGGAAGTTTGATTTTACATTATTATTCACGATTCCCAATTTTTTATTAAGGATAAGTATATTTTGACAATAGCATTGGTAAAATATTTGTATACTTCAGAATAGGGTTAATTAATTAAGTCTCTATATTTTTCTAAAATGCCTATAATACAATGATGTGGATGAATGTGTGACGAAAAAATGGGAAATTATAGACTCAGGAAGCCTTTTATAGATGCTGCCTACATTTGGAGTACAAATGACTATAGTAGAACTATACAATATTGGAAGGAATATTGTTAACAAAACTAACAAAAATATAAACGGTAAAGGTTCATTGAACTTTACTGCCTTCTGTTCGAAAATAATGCATTATTTTCAACATTTTAATAGTTCTCTTAATCCATTTATTGGCAACACTTGTTGCCAACATATCCTGCCAACAGTGTTGCACTGGTGCATCAAATGCATCTTATCGCGGAAATGAACTGTTACTGTTAACCTGCAAATAATAAATGCAGAATACAAAGAAATAAAGGTGATCTGTTACTAAGTGTAGGGTTATGAAAAATTGTTTGAAAAAAAAGTTTATAATTAAACGTCAATAAATAATCAACATTTGTTTTTTTATATATTCGTAAATAATTAGTTATTATGAACCACGCCTGCGAAGTCATATCGCCTAACACCAGAGCGCTCTGGAGGACTTGAGCCCGACTCTACTGAGGGTGTCCTAAATGTGGCCTATCTAGGTTTATTCACCTACCAGATTAAAAACCTAAGGGTTTCGGCCGGGCTACTTCTGAGCTACCGACGCCCTCTCGACAATAATTATAAAAGCTGAAGTTATGCCTTCTCGGTTATCAAGCTCAAGAATGTAAGTAACGCCTAAAGAAAAAAAGTAACATATATGAGTGAAGAAGTTTCAAGTTTGTGCTGATGTCGCACAAAAATATGTTGAGTGAGTTAGCATAGCAGTGATTAGTAGTACTCATCCTCTTAACTTCGAAGTTCGAGTCGTTCAGTAAAAAAAAGTTAAGCGCTCTTGAAGATTGAAAACTTTTTTTATTTCAGCCATTTTTATATTCAATTAAGTAACAATCTGAGTATCTTCGAAAAACTGTATTATCTTTATGTGGTGCTCCACATAAAATATATTTTTCCTAAAAATCCTACATTTCTGATCCCTTATTTCTCCACACTATTCCCCATTGTCGTTTTTTAATCAAATTTGAGTTAAGGTTTGAGCTACTCATACCTACTGCAAAATTATCTTTTTACTGAAATGGCATATTATATCATTGGATTATTGGTATGAAAGCAATAGTCGCTAAAGATCAAACTTATATATCTAATGATTAAAGGCAGAAAATGTCTGTGAACTGCGGCCTAGAACTCGCGCACTATCTAGCTTCAGAAATGTTTTAAGCAGTGTAGAGCTGATGAAGTTGAGGTGAGCTGGTTATGAGTAGGGATGCAGCGTTGCCAAGATTACATCCCCTCCCTGCGTTGGCTGCTCCTCACCACAGTTGCCATGATTCACAGCCATACGCTAATATCTTATTTATTATAACGTTTTATTTCCCCAGCTAAACGAAGTACAGGGAAAGTTATGTAATCGGTCAAAAATTTGATGCGGAGTTTTCAACAGATTTTCATGTGTTCAAAACCTCTAGATTCAAAATATGAAAACACAAATGTCTGTCTGTGTTTGTCTGTGAACATGATAACTCCCGATGTATCAACAAGAAATTTTATAGGTGAATCCAGAACCCTCTAACTACGACAGCTATTGATATTCAGCCAAATCGCTCAAAGGGAAGAAGGGGGGAGGTTAGGGAGGTGGTTTACTATAAAAACATTAATAACTGTCAATAGATTGAATGTATCGACACGAAATTTTATGTGTGACAAAAACCCCATGAGGGAGACACCAATCAATTTTCAGTCATTTCGGCCAAAGGAAAGAGGGGATTTAATAACTGCCGTTTTAATGAATATATCGACACGAAATTTCATATGTGAAATCAAATCCCCATAAGGACGACACTTATTAGTTTTCAGCGGAATCGGCGGAAGGGAAGTAGGGATTAAAGGTCGGCTCAAAAGCACTAATAACTGTCTATGTATTGAATTTATCTAATAAAATTTAGTACGAAAATTTAGCAGCCCCAATATTAGTCAACTGTTGATTATTAGTGCAAACGGTCGACTGGTTTTGGTGACGAGCGAAAAGTTTAATTGATTAGTTCATTCTGGAGAAATACAATACCGGTGTTTCACCAATAACTATTTTTTTTTTTGGTAAATTCGCACTCAAATTTTGTTTGAAATTTGACAGAAGATGCAGATCTAATGTTGGACGGTGAAGAGCAGAGCCCATGGGTGAACCTGCCCGACCTGGTCATCGAACGGGTCTTCTCCTATCTGACCATGTGTGAACGTTACTACTGCAGCATCGTCTGTCGACGGTGGCATGCCGCCTTCTACCTGCCACATGTCTGGGCCGTCTTTGTCTTCGACGAAAAGACGTTAACTCGCCGTCGCTTCAACTACTACTCAGGATGGCAAGTTAGTTACAAAAAATATATATATATACATTTTGAAGTTATTTTCTTCAAAGAATCAGGGTTATCAAGTTTAAAGTTATTTTTTTTAACCTGTCTACCATTCTCGGAAAAGACATCCAAATTACTTTTTAAAACTATGATCTGTTTTTCATAAGCAGAGACGTCAATACCAATAATATACATCAATTTTTATTTTTTTAAATTGTTGTGGGTACACTTGAATATTTCCATTGGAAGAGAGACTGCCATGGCAACGTATGTCACAACAGTAAACCCAATTGGATGATAGAAGAATGACGTAAGTTGAGTATTAAGTTCTAACTTATAAAAAAATATTACAGACAAATGCGTAATTTGTGAACACACATTAAAGGGTTCCGTAGTTCTCATTCTTTACTTTCTATATTTAAATTATAAGATTTCAGATAAATACTGAATATTTAATTAAAGTGTCGTGTCACTCCCTCCTCTATCCAAGACTCCTTCCTCCTGAAAAAAAAAACAAGAGAAAAAAAAAATACAATAAGCGTATTGAAGAATCCACTAGAAACTGCATATCGATACATTAGTTCAGAAGTGGGACATATCAGAATTATTGATTTTTGAGAAAACGTATTTGAAAGATTCGTTCGCTTCTTAAAAAGTAGCTTCTGAACTTCTTTTTTTCGTTTCATTTTATTGAAATGCAACTACATTTATGAAACAACATCAAATTCATAGATTAGTACTAAGACATTTCAAATTATCATGTTTCTGACATTTAGGAAAAAATGAAAATTCTATAACAGGTTATCTACATTTAAGCCTTCAATTTTGTATTTTCAGTTATCCGAGTTCAGAATATGAAAGAGGGTGAAAACTTGTATAAGAAAATGATAACTCAAAAATGAATTTTTTTGAATTGTCCCACTTCTGAACCAGTTACTGTATCGATATATTAAAAATTTTAAATGAACAAGAAATATATTCTGTTTCTACGTATTATTACCTTTCGTTTGATATCCCAGTTGATGATGTCATTCAAAAAATGTCTCTCCCCCCTCCCCCCCATTACTCAGATTCCTTTTTTAGACTTCGTGATTGGAGGGGGGGGGTGGGGGGGGGGAGGACTTGTTTCCCTGTAGCCGCCATATTGATTATAACATTATAAAAATAATTAATTCGTATCTACGGTATAATAATGCATATCAGCCGCATAAAATGCCATTTGGCTATATGACCCCATTACTTTTCGTCTTCACAATTCTGGTGACGTCTCGACTTTCTCGCTCAAGTGGTTTGGTCTCCAACGAAACGGACAGACAAGCACAGTCCACTGTAACGTTATTAAGGAGTCATAAATAATAGATCATAGTTAAAAAAAAAAAACATTTAAACTTAATTTTTTTAAACTTTGAATTATATGAAAATGTTATAAATATGCTTTTAGTAATCAGCATTTTTATTTATTCCAAAATTTCTTATATTACGAAAGATAAGCTGCTGTAGTTCTTGTTATATACTGTAGTACGAGACCTACTATATAATATTCTGGAGTATTTGATGTCAACTCAACGAATTTATGTAACGAAATTATCACCGATATATCATGTTTGATGAATTTAATACAATTCGGGTAATCGGTTTTTATTGAAACGAACATTTCAAGACATCATGAAACAATTTCGTTAAATTTTGCCTACCCTTTTATTCACCTAGGGTAGAGGTTTTTTACGAGTACCTGACATCGCTTAACGTCCCATTAGAAGGACGCCATGCTCAAAATTTTTTCACCTTCTAGATAAAAAATTAAAAAAAAAAAAATGATCCCATGATAACAACATGTCTGAAATATTTCAAACTAAATTGAGAGAAAGAACGGGAAACCGGAACCGGATGTATAAAATGTAGAATATAACACTGAAACCATCGATATCTTGGGTCTGCACCCCGTCAAAAAAACTAAGATATTTGTTGAGTTGACGTTGAATAACCCAACTTACTATAATAATTGCATTATTTTTGTGTTTTTATTGCGGTAGTCACAATTTGTAATAACCCATTTGAAGAAAAAATAGTATGAGCAAGTCCTCAATTTTTTTTAAACCTTTGGGTTGTGTAAAGCGATTCTGAATTTATATATAATATATTTATCATAGCTAAATTTCTTCCATTTATTTGTTGACATTCAAACCTAGTAATTATAGATTTTTTGAGAAGCGTTTCCATCATCAGTATCTATAATTCATTTGTTCTTCATGTCAACATCCTTTTCTCGTCAATCAAAATATTCTTCCGATATTTATTATAAATTGGAGAAATGTAGCTGGGATAAATATATTATATATTAATTTTTTTTGTTTTCAAATTTTCTAAAACCCCCCCCAAAAAACATTTAGTGTGTTTTAATTCAAATGAGCAACAGAAAATGCCCTTGAAAGATACTATTTTTCCTGTAGATTAGACTAAAAATTAATCAAATAGTAAAGTAGACATAATTATGGAGTTTAAAAAAAAATACAATATTTGTGTAATATTTATTTTATTACGCTTATGAGGTATTAAAAGAATATAAATAATAATAAACACATTATTGAAAGAAAATAAAAATAAATATAATAAAAGTAAATAATAATAAAAGTAAATAATAATAAAATAAATAAACAAAATAAGGCAAATAGTCATTTGATGAAGCAAAACATAAAAATAAGCTACCATAATTATTTATATATAAAAATAAATAAAATTTATCTCAAAATCATCTACAAGACGTTGTCATATTGCCATGCACAATTAACAAAATACAATGCGTCCCTTTTTTTTTTCCGATCAAAAGGCTGGACATTGTTATTTAGAATTTTGATTTGAAGAATTTAACACAGAATTCCTGGAAAATGGGACCATCCATGCATCAAGAAGGTAACTTCTTGGTGATATCGCCTACTACCATAGTGCTCTTTTGTGGTGGTTTGTTGTCCATCTAGGTTTGTTCACGTAGAGTAAGGGGTCTTCAACGAGTACCTGACCCCACAAGCTCGGGACCATCACCTTAAGTCCCATCCGAAGGACGGCGTGCTCAAGGTTTTATCAAGCTTAGATAAAGGGCACTGAAATATTGTCGGTCTAAACGTGATATCTTATATGTGCAAAAAGCCAACTTTACAGGAGAGACAAAAAACTGATTAACAAAATATTCTTTATAGGAAACCTCAATTTTTTCGACATTTGTATTAAGTGAGATGTGTATGCATGCCATGAATTGTTTTTAAGCTAGTTTGCAAATACAAGTAAAGAATTAACGTACTTGATGGAGTTACCAGGTTTCACCAGAATTTCGTTCCCATTTCTTTTGCAAAGTATACTTCTTCAAACCGTATTTCATTTTTTTTTTCGTTTTATGTCGTATACGAGGTCCCACTAGATCAATAGAGTTCTTTTTTTTTTTTTTTTTTTTTTGGTAAAAAATCATTTTCGGAAAAATGTGCCTTACGAGGTATCACGTTTAGGCCGACGATATATAATTTTTACGCCATGTTTGGTAACTAAGGATTAAGGATTCACACTGGGTTGATGGTATTTAATATAAAAGTTTTTGTTGAGTGGATAAAATAATTGACATTAAAAAATAGTTTAATAACAAAAACAAAAATGAACATATACAGTACCTTTATTTACATATATTATGGATAGAAACAAATCTGTTGTGATGTTGACACTAAGGTTGAGTTGCTCGGAGGTCTCTAGGTCCGTGCCACAATCCTCTGTCGTTGTATACGCAAGTCTTCGTCAATGTCGTACAGAGCTCCAGATCCAAATATACTGTGCGGTATCCCACCTTCTCTTATCTTCATGATATAGTCATACTGGGAAGAAGCATTGAACCGGGCAGCTATCATTTCTTTCACAGAAATGTCTGCATGTCTTCGCAAAAACCCTGTAAACCAATCAGCGCCTGCTTGTTCATTCTCAAGCCAGGATTCAGGCATGGTCGCCCCAAGAGCACTCCCATACATATAGGCAAACTTACGTACCTCTTTTGGTGTTAATCCGTGATTATAGTCTGCAGACTCCTTCAAATATTCCACTATTGATAACTCTTCATCATTTGAAAATACCTGACGATTTCTAACATAATTTCGTATAAAAGATGGCCAAATATTATCATCCGAGATTTCTTCCAGTGAACACTTCTTACAATATCTAGCCAGAGTTTTAAATGATATTTTAAATTCTCTTGAAACACTTCGAATTGATTTGTGTTCTTTTTTGACCCGTTTGATTGCAGTAAGCAAGACCTCTGGGGAAGTTCGACTTCTGTCTGTTTTTTTCTTATATGTACGCATTCTATAAAAAATAGAATTTTGTCGTAACCAAGAGTCTGTCTTAACGACACAAGCACAAACTGTTTGTTAATAAGACTCATCATATGACATACACAAATTATATTTTTATACAAACACATTTTTAAGAATATAACAAAAACAATTTTCCTAATTAAATGTACAAATTTAATTTATACTGTAATATTTACTGATATGATTTTCCTAAATTGAAGGAAATAAAATTGAAATGTATAATACAAGTTGATAAAAATCAAGGAAATCATATGTTCAAACATAAGTGATCAAATAACTAATTGATTTTATCCTTTATAACCTAAAAAGAAATATTCAAAGTTATATTTTCGGATAATCTTTCGGAGACTTAGTTATTATAACTCATGCCCGGGCTTTAACAACGAGGTCATATCGCCTACTACCAGACCGTTCTTTCATCACTCTGTTAGACATGAGCCTGGCTCTACTGTGGGAGTGCTAAATGTTGTCTACCCAGGTTAATTCACCTAGGGGCTCAGGACCATCCCTTAATGTCCCATCCGAAGGACAGCGTGCTTAAGTTTATTTTATCTCAAAGATAAACTAAACTAAGGGCCTTGGCCGAGTTATGACCCCGCGATGTTGAGCTCAGTAAATAAGCACGTTACTTCTGAATTACCGGCGCCCTCAAACGAGAACAAAAACGACTTACTCGTCCCCAGGTTCAAAAAAAAAATAAATATATATAATATCAGTGAACAACCACTGGACGATAAATTTTAGTTGTCTCATGGGTTCCAAAAATTAGTTTCGAAAATTTGCTGACAAATCTTTTATAGGGGGCCATGGTGGCCCCGTGCGAACTAGAGCGTAGGGCTTTGGTCGTATGGACTCACCACGATTTGCGGGTTGGAATCCCGTCTGGGAGTGAGTTTTATTTCGTAGATAGAACTGCCTAGGCCATGGATGTCGCAAATAACTAGATAACACAGTGACATGGCTAATTTGCATCATACGTAAAGCCAATAAAAAAAAAAAAAAATAAAATAAATATATATTGAAACAATTACTAGTTCCTCTTTATTTCTTATTTATCTTGTTAAAAAAAAAACTAGTTATGGGAAATGAATTCTTTTAATAAAAAAAATTGATAAATAGAGTTTTTATTTTTTTTTTGTTTTGTTTTTTAAATCTTTACATAAATTGGAGACATGATCATATAACATTTATTTGTTTTATTTTTTTATAATTATTTTTTTTTTTTTCACTCACTTGGTCACCATCTGTCCTTCAATCCTGCTCCACTGCTCTTCTTAGTTCATCATACGGCTCTCCGATCCTTCCTTTATTTTCCCATCAATCCGCCTTTTTTCCTGACTTCCTCCAGACTTCTAACTCCAAAAAAAACTCTTCACTACTCCAGCGAACTCTCTCATAAAAAAACGAACCGTCCACTTCCACTCTCTCTCTCTCTCTTCAACCACAACCTTCCTCCTTCACTCTCTATCTCCAACCACAACTTCCCACAACCTTCCTCCTTCACTATCTATCTCCAACCACAACTTCCCACAACCTTCCTCCTTCACTATCTATCTCCAACCACAACTTCCCACAACCTTCCTCCTTCACTCTCTATCTCCAACCACCGACACACTCGTTTCCCCCTCCTTCCACTGTTCTCTCTCTCTTCCCCCACCCTGCTTAAGTCCTCAGTACTGACATCCCGTTAATGGCTTTATTATATTTCTTTATTTATTAAAATACCCCCCCTTATTTCTACATGTTACATATCCTTTCCCTTAATGAAAAAAAAAATGAAACGAAGAAAATAAATATTTTTTTTTTTTTTTTTTTATAAATACCCCATCACAAACACCATATTTTTTTAAAAATACTACATTCAATAAACCATCTAACCAATATTTTAAACAATATAACATATAAAATTTCATGTAAACATTCTTTTTTTTTTTTATAATAATCAGGTAACTAGAAAACAGTTTCTTTTCTTTTTTTTTTTTTTTATATAATACAGGTACAGTACAGGTAAACAATAGTACAGGTACTTAGCAAACATTTTTTTTTTTTTTTTTTTTTTTTTTTTTAAACAATGGTACAGGTACTTAGCAAACATTTTTTTTTTTTTTTTTTTTTTTTTTTTAAATCTCTCTCTCTCTTCAATAATACAATATTTTCTTTCTAACATTTTTAAATACTTATGCAATCAATCCTCTAACCAATATTATAATTATAACATGTACAATTTCATATAAACCATATTTTTTTTTTTTTTTTTTATATAAAGGTAACTAACAAACAATTTTTTTTTTTTTTTAAAGCAATAATACATTAACTAGCAAACAATATTTTTTTTTTTTTTTTTTTTTTTTTTTCTTTCAAAATATAATATAATTTCAATAAATAATTTTGTTTTTTTTTATCATAAAAAAAACATTAAAATATCCAAATTTTGTTCAGAGTGAAGAAGGCACTAAACATTTTTTTTTTTTTTTTGTTTAACAATATCACATATAACCATAAAATTTAAGAACATGTATACCCAAAAAAACAAATTCAGTTTCATAAACTAAGAAAGAAAACACATATAATTAAGCGAGGCTTATATGACCCAGACAAGCCGATCCACACACACATGGAGCAAGGTCTCTCATGATTTGAAGATATAAGAGGTCATACTTGATCAAAACAAAATTGCCATAGCAAAGACCGACAAGTCACATAATGCTAATTATTATGTTATTATTATTATTTTTACAACATGACACAAGATTTCAATAAATTCTTTCTACATCACAGATTCACAAAATATCAAGAATCGAATTATATTACAATTTTTTTTTTAGCTAGATATCGGTCATTAGGTCAGACCTACATGCATTGTTTATATGGGTCAAACTATCATAATCCTATTTGACGTGTGTACTACCTCTCTGTACCACAGGATCCCGTTAGTTGCAGTCCGTCTCTCCACCAGAATCTATCTTCCATCAACTAGTTGGTTTAGTGATATCAGTTTTATAAGTGATATTAGTTCGTTACCAAACTACCAATGCGGATTTTATTATATTTTGATTTATTTATTATTTTATTATCGATTTCAATTTTTGTTATCTAACTCCTCCACTAACCTCAGGTCTTTTAAATTATAAGTCCCCTTTTGTTTCCTATTCGTTGTATCATATAATAAGTAAGCCCCATTGTCATAACATTGCATAACCTCAAATGGTCCCTCATAAATGTCTAGAAACTTTGCAAATATTTTGTTTTTCTTATCTGATACCCGCAGAGCTTTAACCAAAACTTTCGTTCCTATCGTCAATTTCATTTTGGTTTTTATTTTGTTGTTCAGCCTTTCTATTTGCCTTTCATGTTTTTTTTTCGTATTCTTCTTAGCCAAAAACAAATGAAAATTATACCCCTCGGAATCTACATTGATCTCCTTTCCGGTCAACCCCATCCATTTTATCCAAATACGAGTTGGTTTGGTTTTAAACATAAGCTCATGTGGAGAGAACCCTGTCGTCTCACTAACTACTTCATTTATGCATGTTTCGATTTTATGAGTTAGATTATCCCAACAATCATGTTTATTTTTTATTAGTACCCTATAAAACTTTAGTATCGTGCCATGTGTTCTCTCAACTGGATTCGCTTGTGGATGTCGAATAGAGGTTTTGCTTAAGGTAATATTAAGTTTTTTGAACGTACTCATCCACTTAACTGAACTGAATTGGGTTCCGTTATCCGATAGAATTCTTTTCGGCTTACCTACGGTCGGGATATATTGATTTACGATAGAATTTATGGCATATTTCGCATTTGCTTTAGGTATCGGGTATATTTTGACATATTTTGTAAAAATATCCAGACAGGTTAAAATATATCTGTTATTGTTTTTTGTTTCCGGTAAAGGGCCAAGAAAATCTACCGATAGACATGCCAACGGCTCCTCCGCTTCGACACAATAAGTTCCCTCGGATAGGCGATAATTTAAATATTTGGTTTTTTTGCATAAAAGACATGACACCA
Source organism: Aradus depressus (assembly GCA_963662175.1). Lineage (NCBI taxonomy): Eukaryota > Metazoa > Arthropoda > Insecta > Hemiptera > Aradidae > Aradus > Aradus depressus. Next base: position 32,133,667 of record OY759223.1, read on the forward strand.
CATAATTTTTTACTAATGACAACAATCCTGGAATATAGAAATCTGCATTAAGTATATCATATGTTTTTCTCACCCCAATGTGAGCGTAATTATTATGCGTAAACTCTATTAACTTCTCCGCCAACTCTCTATTTATGCATATTTTCCAACTTGCATTATGATATTTAAATACTATGTCATTTTCTAATTTATAATTCTTATTGCCTACTTGTGCCCTATCTCGATATTCCTTTAACTCCTTATCTTCGCGTTGGATCTCCACTATATTTTTTATTAAGCCCGCCATTTCCCGATTTGAAATACTTAAGACCTGTGCTGCAATCTCCATCAGATTTTTACAGCCTTCATTCTCTGGTATTGCAAATCTACTAAGCGCATCCGCCACAACGTTTAACTTTCCTGGACAATACACGATGTCGAAATCAAATTCCTGTATTAATAAAATCCAGCGTGATATACGAGATGTATTTAGCCGACATTCTTTTATGTGAGTTAAGGCGTGATGGTCGGTTTTAATGATAAAATGGCAACCTACCAAATAATTTCGAAATTTTTGCAGGGCAAACACAATTGCGAGTAGCTCAATTTCAGTAGTGAAGTAATTTCTTTCACACTTTGATAGTACACGCGCAGCAAAACTTATTGGGTACATATTTTTTTCATTATCTATTTGATATAAATGGGCCCCCAGTGCAACGCCACTGCCATCTGTTTGTACAATGTAGGTAAATTCCGGCTTTGGGATTTTTAAAATTATTTCTGTAATGAATAAATTTTTTGCGGCTTCAAACGCACCTTTCGCCTTATCGTCCCACTTCCATTTAACTTTTTTACTTAACATTTTCGTTAACGGTAATGTCACTTCGGCCATATCTTTAATAAACCTCCGATAGAAACCAATGAGTCCCAAGAAACCCTTTAACTCCTTAATATTTTTCGGGCTACGGTAATTCTTTATACTATCTATTTTTTCAGGGCACATTTTGACTCCCTCCTCTGAAATTATATGTCCTAAATAGGTCAATTGTGAACAAAAAAATTTTGCCTTAGCCAAATTAGTGGTAATATTGTTTTGTTTTAAAATTTCAAAAATTATTTTTAAATGTTGGATGTGTTCCTCGGGCGACTTTGAAAAAATGAGTAAATCGTCAACAAAAATTATACAAAATTCCTTTGTTTTTTCAAATAGCGGATCCAATGCTCTTATTAATGCAGAACAACTTGTTCGAAGACCGAACGGTGTAACTCGGAAATAATAGCAACTTTGCTTGTATAGGAAAGCAGTATATTTCTGCGATTCTCTACTTAACGGGATCTGGTAGAATGAACTTGTTAGATCCAAGGTGGACATAACTTTAAGATTTTTGCACCTACTAAACACTGTCTCGAGGCTAGGTGGGTTTTCGTATTGCGGGATTATATGCTTATTTAACTCCCGCGCATCTAGACATAATCGGATTCTACCAGTTTTTTTCTTGACCACGACCAGTGGGGATATAAAATTTGAAAATCCCTTCTGAATAATACCGTTTTCCAACATATTGCTTAATTCAGATTCTACCTCCCTTTCCAAATGGAACGGTATAGGGTACGATCTTGCCCTAAAGGTATTTGTTCCCGGTACCAGCTCTAACTGATGAACATATGACGTTATTAAACCCGGTTTATTTGAAAATATACTTTGATATTTGTCAATCATGCCACCTAACGATTTTTTTAGCTCGGGTTCCAAACTACCACATTCCCATTCTTGATTTATTTGTCTACCATTATTATTTATAGCATTATTATTCACATACAGCTTCAAATCCTGTTTATCCTGAATTGGTTCTACATTATCCGGTTTTACTATTATTTGTTCATCTTTAAATATTGGCGATTCTGTTGTGACCCCACGATAGTAAATGCTAATGTAATTTTCCTTTATATTTATTATTGTATTTAGTTTTTTTAGGGTATCCATCCCAAAGATAACATCATAGATTAATTCGGGGATTACCCAAAAATTAATCTTTATTTTGACTTTTAAAATTTCTACCTCCAATAAAACTTGGTATTTAATAAATTTCGATTTTTTTCCGAAGGCGCCTGTAATTTGAGCAGTCGGTAAGCTTAGTTTACTAATGACTTTGATTCGATCTTTATTTCTATTCATCACTTCTTCCGAAATGCATGTGATTTGTGAGCCTGTGTCCCATAGAGCATCTATTTTTATATCACCGATAAATATACCGATTTTTGGCGTATCTATCTCTTCCACTCGGCTTTCCTCCCCTTCGGCATATAAATATTCTGTTGGGTTTTCCCAGCGATTATCCGTTATTCTCTTGACATTACATATTTTTTTTATATAACACCATGGTTCGTCACATTTATTTTTATTATTTGCCCCTTGTAAACACATCGAAAAGTTTTCTTTTATTGATGTGTGGGGCTCTTTTAGTTTTTTGTACCGTGACTCCCCCCTTCTAATTTATCTGGCTCCGAATTTGGTGTATTTCGTTCAATTCTAACCGCGTTAATATTTTGAGGATTAGCCCTGCTACCTGTTGGTTGATATTTATTCACTGGTGATCTATATGAATTTTGTCTATCTGATCTATTTTTATCGTAACTATTAAAGCCTTGATATTTCGGTGTATCTTTTTGCGCCTTAAATGGTGTCCGGTACTTATGGCTATTTATATTTGGAGTGTTCGGGCTACCCCACTTACTTCTATAATGATCCTGGGATCGATAATTACTATTAGGGTTTCTGTATGGGGTAGTGTCCCGCGGATTATTATTATTTATATTTATAGTATCAAGGGTTGCCAGAATGTCGAACAATTCGAACCTAGTGCTCAACTTCTGTAATTTTAATGTGCATTGGATTATTCCCGGGAAATGTTCGGACATTTTTTCTATTATGCTTTTCTCTGGAATCTCCGGGTCTAAATGCTGGCATTCTTGGAATACTTCACGGGCATAGTTTTCCATATTTAAAGTCCCCCCTTCCCTATATTTTCCGTGTGATAACCATTCCCTCACCTCCGATTGTTTTTTTTCATTCCAGTAACGATTTAAAAATTTATTTTTAAAGACCTTAAAATCCGTGAATCGATCAATTTCGGTCTTCCACCATACTTTCACTGTCCCCTCTAGGCATTCCGGGATAGCTAATTTTCTTTCCTCCCAACTTTCCATATTAAAACTGGCAAAACATTTCTCTAGATCCGCAAAAAACTCCACCGGGTTTTCTTTGGTTAAATTCGTAAATTTCGGGATTTTATATGTCGGGTTTATTTTCATAAATGGGGACATGCCTATGCTTTTTTCAATGCACCCTAGGTTGTGCCCATGACCCAAATGTTTTTTTATTTCTTCAATTTTTTGACTATTGTTTTTCGTGTCCCTTTCTATTTGTTTTATTTCTACTTCTACCATTTCAACTTTTTCTGTGATCTTTCCCACTATCTTTTCGGTATTTTTTTTTTCATCGTTTATATTCTGGAGCGTTTCCATTCTCACTTGTTCCACGGATGCATTAACGTTATCATTTGTCTCTAGTATCCCCTGGTGAACGGTTTTAACTATTATATCTAGTTCTTCAATCTTGGTCTTGTTTATATTTATACTTTGTTCTAAATTTGTTTTTACTGTTATTATATTATTTTGTTGTTCCCCCCTTAGTTGCTCTATATTTTTACTTATTTGTATTTCAAAAAACCCAAACCTTTGCTCAACCGACTCGATTATTTCTTTTTTATTAGTTTCTATCTTACAACTTAACTGTTCCATACGATCCATCATTTGCTCAAATTGGCTCGGATTAAACGGATTATCGTCTTTATTTTTATTTTCATCCTCATCCCCCGAATTCGACCTTCCTATAAGCGGACTCGTGACTGTCATAGAATTTTCTCCCGTTCCTTCTACAAATCCAGATTCCCGAACATCGCTATCTACGTCCCGGAGTCCTAATCCGCCGAGGCCACTCCCGATTCCGTCCATTCCTGCAGCTAATTCTCCCGCCTCCCCATCGTAAACAAACTCCGGACCTTGCTCTCCCGCCATGCTATGGGTCGACTCACCTGTGTCCTCGTCCGCCATCTTGCTTCACAATTCTATCCTCTATAATAAATATAATACATAAAATATATTACAGCAATTTCTAAACTATAAACTGGACAAATCAAAAAAAATTTTTTTTTTCTCTATTCCATCATTTTTATTGCCAAAACGTTGGGCGCCAATGAAACAATTACTAGTTCCTCTTTATTTCTTATTTATCTTGTTAAAAAAAAAACTAGTTATGGGAAATGAATTCTTTTAATAAAAAAAATTGATAAATAGAGTTTTTATTTTTTTTTTGTTTTGTTTTTTTAAATCTTTACATAAATTGGAGACATGATCATATAACATTTATTTGTTTTATTTTTTTATAATTATTTTTTTTTTTTTCACTCACTTGGTCACCATCTGTCCTTCAATCCTGCTCCACTGCTCTTCTTAGTTCATCATACGGCTCTCCGATCCTTCCTTTATTTTCCCATCAATCCGCCTTTTTTCCTGACTTCCTCCAGACTTCTAACTCCAAAAAAAACTCTTCACTACTCCAGCGAACTCTCTCATAAAAAAACGAACCGTCCACTTCCACTCTCTCTCTCTCTCTTCAACCACAACCTTCCTCCTTCACTCTCTATCTCCAACCACAACTTCCCACAACCTTCCTCCTTCACTATCTATCTCCAACCACAACTTCCCACAACCTTCCTCCTTCACTATCTATCTCCAACCACAACTTCCCACAACCTTCCTCCTTCACTCTCTATCTCCAACCACCGACACACTCGTTTCCCCCTCCTTCCACTGTTCTCTCTCTCTTCCCCCACCCTGCTTAAGTCCTCAGTACTGACATCCCGTTAATGGCTTTATTATATTTCTTTATTTATTAAAATACCCCCCCTTATTTCTACATGTTACAATATATATATTTTTTTTTAAATATTTATCCAGGTATTATAAAATAAGTTTAAATGCAATAAATTATTTTTTATTATAGCTTATAAATCATAATGTGATGAATAATAAACGCATATATATAAAATGATCTTGAAATGGCCGATTTTCTTGCTCTCCACCATAATTAAAATTATCCCTATAGATTAAAAAAACGAAGGAATCATTCCGCAACCAACGTTTACCATTAGTTGAGTTACTGTTTCTATCCATTATCCATAAGTTTTGTTGTATTTCTAATATGATTAGTTATTTGTCATAGTTAATGACTTTTTCCACATATTCAGAGAGATATGGACATCCTTGAAAAAAAAATATAATAAAAAAAAAATAGAATAATTATAATAGAATATTAACAATTTTGTGAACCTTCTTTGAGGCTTCAAGGAAAAGGGGTTCTGGGAACACCTACTCATATCAGATTGACGAGTCCTTCCAGGTGGGTAAATACGTAGTCACACTTAAATTTCATATTAACTCAAACAATATAAAACCAGGCCTTCCGAGTGACAGAGAGGCCAGCCCTTCCGAGTGACAGAGAGGCCAGCCCTTCCGAGTGACAGAGAGGCCAGCCCTTCCGAGTGACAGAGAGGCCCGCCCTTCCGAGTGACAGAGAGGCCAGCCCTTCCGAGTGACAGAGAGGCCAGCCCTTCCGAGTGACAGAGAGGCCAGCCCTTCCGAGTGACAGAGAGGCCAGCCCTTCCGAGTGACAGAGCGGCCCGCAAATACTAGGACAAATGAAAAAATATATAAATGGATTAAAAAACTCTGATTTGAACGCGCACTATAAGAAGAGCAGTTCGATTATGCGCAAAGATTATTATCAATCACTTTATGAAAATATTTAATAATAAAGTAATCCATAAAAAGTCTTTGAGTAGTAGAGAAGTAATGAAACCGGTAGATGCTAAGAACAGTGGCGGCCAACGAAGATCTGAATTGTCATGTAGCTTGTCGTCAATAAGAACAAATTGATGATTGATACATCGTAAAGTTCAGAAAGTTGAAAAAAAAAATATATATGAATAAAGTACAAAAACGTTTTTCTGCGTCTGTCAGAAAAGGTGCAAAGTGTAAGATCAGTGTCCGTCCTCATCCATTGCAAAAGAAAAGTTAATAGAATTACCAAGAGAGAACAGAAATAATTCAGTAAGATGAAGAGTATTGGAATTTTTGGTGATCCTGCGGTCATAACACATATTTGATAAAATTCGAAATCTGCCATTGGACAACTTTTTTACCATATAGATTCGGACCAAAGATCCAAATATCGTCTGATGATATATAAAGATCCAATCAGGTGATAGGTCTTATATTACCTGTTAGCTGATTGGCCCACCATGTTGTGACGTCACAATTATGATAGAACTAGGCCACTCCCTCTCGTAGGGCCTGGATATAACTGTTTTTTGTTTTTTTAAATCACACTTGCACGGCTTAAAACTTACACACAGCTTGAAAACATGCTTAGCTTAAAGCTTACTCAGCTCAAAACATAAAATTACAGGTTAACTTAAATTATATATTTAATTGTACATATATTTTTTAATGTTTTTCTATTATATTGTTTCAGTACACTCTGGATCACTTGAGGGCACAACTCTGTCTGGGTACGGTTGGTCGAAATTTTCGAGTTCTCATTTTCAATCCAATGACCAATTTCTATAACATGTACGAATTTATGAATATGTTATCATATTACGCCGAGCAACAAGGAGCTGATAAATTTACTGTGAAGGGCGTTGGGAAATTTGTGCACACATTAAGGTACGTAAATTTATATTAAGTCTTGTTCCTCAAGTGAGTGCCAAGATAGCAGCGACACGTTGAAACCTTCCTTTTTACTTCCCCAGCTGTTCGAAGTAATGGTTATTTACTCGGTCAGAAATTCGATGCTGAGTTTTCAATGAAATTTCATGTTTTCCGACCTTCCAATTCCAAATGTGAAAAAAAAAGTTTCTGTCTGTATGTGTCTGTGAGCACGATAACTCCCGATGGAATGAATGTATCAACACACAATTTTATATGTGAATCCAGAAACCAAAAACGATGACTTATTGATATTCAGCCAAATCGACCAAATGGAAGGGGGGATTAGGGGGGAGGCTTAACACAATAACTCTAATAACTGCCGATAGAATGAATGTATCAACACTAAATTTCATATTTTAATTCAAAACCTCATAAGGACGACATTAATTAATTTTCAGAGGGAATCGACAGAAGAGAAGAAGGGGATCAGAGGGGCTCAACTCAGAAACCCCAATAAGTGCCGATAGAATGAATGTATCGACACGAAATTTTATATGTGTATTCAGAACATTCTAAGGACGACACCTATTGATTTTCAGCCAAATCGCTTTAAGGGAAAGGGAGAAACAAACACAAAAACTATAATAAATACCGTTATACGAAATTTCATATGTAAAGTTAGATCCTTATAAAGATCACCTATCAATTTTCAACGAAATAAGTCGAAGCAGAGGTGGCTCAACTGAAAAATTCCAATAACTGTCGATGTATCATTTTATTTTATATTTAAATTCAAAACCACATAAATGTTGCACCGATTAATTTCCCATGAAATCAGTCGAAAGGAAGGGGACTAATAACTGCCCATATAATGAATGTATCGTTACGAAATTTGGAGTCAAATGTTCAGTTATAGGTTAGGTTAGGTTTTATGACTCATGCCCGGGCTTTAACTACGAGGTCATATCGCCTACTACCAGAGCGCTCTCTCGTCACTCTGGGGGACATGAGCCCGACTATACTTTGGAAGTCCTAAATTTTGCCTACCCTAAATTTTTATTCACCTAGGGTAAGGGTCTTTAAGGAGTACCTGACATCGTACAGGCTCGGGGCCACTGCTTAACGTCCTATCCGAACGACGGTGTGCTTAAGTTTATTTGACCTGTTCAGTTACAGCCCACGCGATGAGAGTAAAAACAAAATTGATTATTTCACTGACGATTTTTTTTTTTTTTTTTTCTGTTTTTTTCATCCTGACTTTATTTTCATAGATCTCTATCGTTAATGGGATCTCACTATTTTCCAGTACAGTAACTGGGAAGCAAGATCTCTTCAATAAGTCTTAGGATTGTAGAAAATAGAAAAAATGAAAATTGGAGCAGACTGTCAACTCACTACACAATGGAACAAACAGTTTTGTATTAAAAGTAAACGGAAAGACGTTCGCAATATTTCTTGCTTTCCATTTTATTGTTTTATATTAAAAATGTACATACAATTAACTCACTCACTATTTATTATATGCTAATTTCTATTTGTACTTTGTTTTATTTGAAGATACACGTTTCCTTGTAATTTGCTGGCAAGAAACGATGACGATCAGGTACAAAGACTTTATGGAACTGGAGGTAAGTTTTGAAGAATATTCAAGAGTAACAAATTTATGTTTAAAATTTTTATTCTCTACACTTCAAACATAATTATATAAAAGAAACGAGAGAAGAGAGCATACACATTTCATAACATTTTTAATACATACCTATATATTTTTTTGTTTCTGTGTATGATTAAATAAAAGTAATTACTTTGATGAAAAAAACATTTGAATTGATTAAAACTCATGTTTTAAAAAAGTTTATAACTGGCTACCCACATTTTGGAGAAGTGTTTTACTTAATGTGAACAGTTTAAAAAGAATATAAGAGAGAAACTAGGCTACTTCGTATATGTTTTGCATAAATTTAAATTGTAAAATAAGATTATAAATAACAGATAATTACATAGAAATATACATTAAATAACAGTCAAATTTAAATGAGGAGGTGAGATTCAAAAACAGGTTTCTCACAGTTTTTAGAAAATGATCTTGATATGGCGTTTTTTTCGTCTCATTGAGAGCTTTCGGTATGTGTAACTGTAATGATTCAAAAATAGTTTTCTCTCATCGTAAAACTTTTTCAAAAAATGGATTTGGTTCAAAAGTAGGTTTCTCCAACAACAGCTATGCATCAATGGCAGGATGTTAAGAAAGTATGAGTCTCGTGTTTGGTGAAAACTGGGAGACGAATGTTGAAGAATCTAGTCTGGAGTATTACCGAAGAGTTCTCTCAATGGATGATGGATACCAGAAGGAAGAATGCGATTGCCTCGAGCATGAGGTGGCTGTCCGTGTTTAGCTGCTTTTTTGTTAATTTATTTTAATGATTTTAGTTTTTTTTTTAACAATTACAGACACTTTTCATTTGCACATTTTTGTTTATTTCCTATTCCATATCAGTCGACTAACTGAATTGTCTATCTGCTGCTCATAAGAAATAATTTAAAGGACAAATGAAAATTTTTATATACAGATATGGAGTGTTTGGATCATAACCAGGTTTCTCCTAAACATTTCTCTGTTTATTTAAAAAAATACTAAAAACATTTTTGAAACCTATTGGCACTGAAAAGACAATACCAAAGTACACATCTGAAAAAAAAATTAAGGTCACAACCTGAAAGAAAAAAAGCAAAAACGTTTTTCCTGATTTCCCAAATTTTTGTCTTGAGTGAGAAACCTGTTTTTGAATCCCACCTCCTCAAATATAGAAAAGTTAATCAATTAATTGATTAGTTTCATATCTTGAAGGCACTTTTTGTGACGTAGATCAGGCAAGGATGTAAGAAGTGAATGTTTTGATCTAGACAGTGAACAATAAACTTACATTTTCAGAAAAATGCATATAAATATAATATTTGTCATACATTTGTATTGTAATTTACATTTAGATGAAGAAATAAAAGAAAATATTCCAAATCATTTTGTTCTTAAGCTAAATACAAATGTAAATATTTTTCATAAGTAAACTAGATAATAAAATAATAATATTTAAGATTGATCTAAAGTAAATAATATTAAAATTAACATCCGAAAGTATTAGACTTAACAACTTATTCCCTGTGACCATAGAAGTATCCATCCTTCTTTTCTTGTAGTATACTTAGGAAATACGCGCTATTCCCCAATATAATTAGTACATTCATCTTATTATCATTATGTCATCATATTTGCAGGTAAGCTGCTGGCGGCGGTGAAGCGACTGATGGGGAATCTGGCCGCTCTACGTCACATCGAGTTGACAGACCTCATGTTGGACGCTGGAGAGGCCAAGACACTCCTCGATGAGGTGGCTGTAGAGCGATGTGCCAAACTTAAGACACTCAGCCTTGTCAACATGACTAAGACACTCTGCGCAATCATCCACCCTGGTGTCTTTGTTAACCTCAGGGTATTAATAATAATAATATTTATTTCCGTTCATATAGGGCACATCATATGAATGTATACTTTTTTTTTCTTTCTCTATTGGCCTTATGTAGGATGCATATTAGCCATGACTATAATGGTGTTATATCTAGTTATTTACAACATCCATGGCCCCGGGAGAGAGTTCTATCAATGAAATAAAACTTTCTCCCGGACGAGATTCGACCCCCCAAACCAAGCGATCAAAGCCCTATGCCCTAATCCGCACGGCCACCATGGTCCCGAATGTATACATTAAGATAACATAAATTAGATTTATAAACAGATATATCTATAACTCGGAGGTAAACTGCACTATGTGATAGAAACCTAATTTTACAGCAGAGAACTTTCAACCATTTACCAGATTTACCAGACAGATTCAAAATACAAAGTTTGGTGTTTGGAAACTGGCAAAACCCAAATAGTTCTTCAAAATACCAAATGTACATGTATCCAGTATCTTACAATTGTATTTATATAAAGATACGAGTGTCTACCAAGTCGATGATACCAACTTTTATGTTTTGTGTCAGCACTTTACACTTTAGTGTCATCATTGAAAGCTAACTGTTAATAAACTGACATTAAAATAGTCTGTCTGATAGAACAGGTGTTGGTGGTGAGTCCACAGAACCTCTGTGAAGATCTACTGGAGCTGCTTGGGCAGTCGAGGCTACCCACACTCCATCTCTGTCAGACACAACACAGCCCCAGTGGGGTGACTCCCCTCAGCGCCAAGGCATGGAAGACTGTAGCCACTAACAACAAGATCCTCAGGGTCAGTCAATGGAAATATGCACCTCCGGCAGTTCTTATAGAGATGTCGACCTTCTCGAGACGATAGCACGTACCTGCAGAAGGAGCGAAACCTCTTTAAGAACTGCCAGAAAGAATGAACCTACAAATATCCCAGAGAAGCCTAAATAATAATAATAATATTATTTATTTCCGTTAAACCATACATTAGGATAGTTTATAATTTATATGAATCAACATTTCTCAAATATTTGAGTTAGAGTAATTATGTAATGAAAATAATAATAGTAATATCTGAAATCTGTCCTTCGGAGGGGACATTCATGGGATCTCGCGCCTCTGCGGTATCAGGCACTCGTGAAAGACTCTCATCCAAATGAAACATTGATAGGCAAAATTTAAGACAGTAAGAAAAAATTCAGTTTCTGAATACAGGGTTGTAAAAACACTTTTATTGTTTTTATTTTTTCTAATCTTTTTTTTTTTTTTTAATTGTTTAAGAATTAAAGAAAGTAATTTCTTTATAGATGTTGATTAGTGACTGTGGATTCTAATTGTAGGAGTATTGAGGGTCAGTCAATTAAAAAAGAGAATATACCAACACGAGTATGATTGCAAAACTAAAACTGATGCTGATAACTGCAGCGCTCTAGTCCGACACCATAGTCAGAACAAACATAATTTTGACTACATAAACACTAAAATACTCCATAGAGAACACAATTATCATAAGAGACTGACATTGGAAATGGTGTACATAGCTAAAACACTTGATACAGTCAACTTCCGCACTGACACTAATAACCTAAGTAATTGTTATGCCAATTTACTTAGCAAGAGCTGACACCATAGTTCTGTCTCCAATATCTAAATTATCTATATTTTTTATTTTAGTTTATATATATATATATTTTTAATTATTTATTAATTATCTATAGATATGTGTTAGAGTATGCAGACACAAACAACCACAATAATACATATTTATATTACTTTCAACATTTCTGCTGTAATGTGACAGTTATGACGGGGTTTCCCGAGCTCCCTGTACCTGTTTCCTTTAGCACCCTAGTATTATTTTGTACCATTTCATTGCAATGTAAGACTCCATCCAGTGTACATGCCTTCTCCCCAACCCTGCTTATTCATAGTAAGTCATTTTAATGTTTACTCTTTATTATGTTCCACCTATTTGTCTATTTCCATTATTAGTGTTTATGTTTAGTAATGTAATCATATTTAATTTTAATGTTTAATAATTATTCATAGTAAGTCAGTTTCAATTTTCAACTTCTTATAGTGTATTTTTAACGTTCAGTAATGTTTAGCAAAAAAATTTTTTTTTTTTTTTTGTTTGTTTATTTTTGATTCTAATCTTGATTTCTCCCCCATGTTTGTAGGCCCTGATGACGATATAAAATATATCGAAACGTTAAAATTGACTGACCCTCAATACTCCTACAATAATTTCTTTATGTTTTTTTTCATAAAGCGAACTATATTTAATTATTTTAAATTCTTCCTTTTCTCTAGCATTATAATCATGACTGGTAATGTTAAGAGAGATCTCAGAAGTAGGTATATATCTTTTGTGGAATCAGAAAATATAAATGTTTTTATGGAGAAATGTTTATTGAATGCATTATTAATATTTTAATTTTCAGGTTCATCTGACGCTGGAGGCCCGAAGACCTGAGAAAGAGATAATATGGCAAGAAGGAGCTCCTGTTGCCACCATACTGTACAATTCTCCACACAGTGTCGTATGAATTCTTCTTTATGAAATATCTCATTTTATAAGTTAGGTTAGGATTTATGAATCATGGCTTTAACTACGAGGTCATACACCACCTACTACCAGAGCGCTCTTTCGTCACGCTGGTGGACATGAGCCCGACTCTACTATGGGAGTCATAAATTGTGCCTACCCTAAATTTGTATTCACCTAGGGTAGAGGTCTTTATACCTGACATCGTACAAGCTCAGAACACATTTACTTTTTTTAAAATTAAAAATTACATACGTTTCGGGAAGCACTCCCAACACCAGTATCTGAAATATTTTACATACAATCAACAAAAATAACATGGTATTATATACTAATTATATTTCAGTTTGACAGCTGTTTTGGCTATAAAGTGCTAAACACGCGTTAAAGTTTGTTAACATTTATTATTAATATTGTGACGGTGTTATAAGTTTTTATATTACTAAACAGTGACAAAGACACTCAGAAGTTCTCCCTCTTTTTGGGTGAGAATGAAACCCGGCGTTTCGAAACGAGAACAGTCTAATAATTTTAATATTCAAAATTTTAACCTTGCCGATATCAAGCAAATACACAATGTAGCCGGAACAGGTGAGATGATATCCACTTTTTTACCTGCTAAGAGGCAGCTCTCTTCAAGCTGTGAGGACTCTGGGATATCAATGGCAGTAGACGGCGGCCAAGTAGTCCCTGATAACAGAGCCATCTCCCAGGAGCCTCAGCTGAAGAGGAACCGATATACTTTACAAATCACACCCACACCAACACAGAACAGATACGAGCCACTTCTCACTCTCCAAGACGGTCAGGAGACAACCCATCCGACAAAGCCGGACGGACAGCCTACCCCTAACAGACAGACCAAGATCCCTCCAATCTTTCTTTGTGAGGCTGATAATTATCAGCTGGTCATTACCGAGTTAAAAAGTTTAATTTGTTCGCCGTTTGAAACAAAACAGTGCAACAAAAAAATAAAGATAAGCCTCACAACGACTGATGACTATCGCAAAGTGACGACATTTTATGACGATAATAAGGTGAAATACTACACCTTCGTCAACCCCGAGGACAGGAAACTCTCCGTAATTATACGGGGAGTTCCTTACTCACTGACAGAGACAGAAATAACAGACGAACTGACCCCGACATATCCAGTTTTAAAAGTGACCCGCATCCTGAATCAAGACAGACGCCCCACACCTCTCTGTGCAGTTGAGCTGGAAAACAACCCATCTGGAGAGGCCATATTTCAACTGACGCGGCTCTATTATACAGTCGTCAAAGTAGAGCCACGCCGACGTTCCACCAGACCCGTGCAGTGCACGAACTGTCAGTCTTTTGGCCATACAAAAAACTTTTGCCGACTGGACCCCAAATGTGTGAAGTGCGGGGCGGACCACCACTTCACAGCATGCCCCTCCAGACAGAAGAAGGTAGACTCTCCCAAGTGTGCCAACTGCCAGGGCAACCATCCAGCCAGCTACAGAGGGTGTGCTTTCTACAAGACATACGTAGACAGGACTACCAGACAGGCCCAACCTAAACAACATGATCCTCCCAATGCACAACCCAAAGGACAACCCCCAAGACAGACCCCGGACCGACCGAACAGCTGGTTCGACCAAAGTAGACCCCGACCCTTCCAACCTCGACCTCAACCTAACTTACCCAGCAGCCAAGACACCCAACCAGCTAACGACATGACTGACCTCACCAACACAATAATCACCTTTCTCAAACCATTCATCCCTATCATAAAATCATTTTTATCTAATCTCCTCACCCAAGTATTTTCATTTAACAATGGTGGACCCTAATTTAAATATTTTTCATAATTTATCCATCCTTAACTGGAACGCTGACGGAATAAAAAACAGACGAACGATACTCTCGGACTTTTTAACTCGCTACAACATCGACATCATTTGTATCACAGAAACTCACCTCCATAATACCGACAAATTCAAGCTAAAAGGGTACACCATATACAGACAAACCAGATTTGGAGGCGTCGCTGTTTGTATAAAAAAGAACCTCGCACACTCTCAGCTTCTCTTACCCACACTTCAACAGCTGGAAGCCGTTGGAGCCACACTCACACACAACAACAACAGAACACTTAACATAATCTCAGCATACCACCGACCAGGCATCAGAATTCACCAGACGGATTTTGAACACATTTTCACTGGGGGGCCGACTATACTACTAGGTGACCTAAATAGTAAAAATACAATTTGGGGATGTAGACGGACAAACAACAACGGGACAAGACTCTTAAACATAATTAACAATTTAGGCGTACAGATATCAGCACCGGACGAACCGACATTTTATCCTACACAACAGAGATATCTCCCAGACATCCTGGACATTGGACTAGTACAAAATTTTACTTTGCCCCTTTATCACAAACCACTGACAGAACTCGACTCAGACCATCTTCCAGTCGTGTGTACCTTCAAAGTGAACCCGAAACAGGCAGAACATCTGCCTAGACTGATACAGGGGAAAATAGATTGGGACGCGTTTAGATGGGAGATGGACCAAAACATAGACATCCCTTTGCATTACGACAATACTGAAGACATAGACGACTCACTGAAATATTTCACTCAAGCTATTTACACCTCGATACACAATTCAACATACAATCACTACAAGGACCAACGCAACATGCGACAAAATAAGACCCCTATACGCATACTTAACATGATACACGACAAAAATACACTCAGCAAACACTGGCAACGAACACGCGATCCACAAGAGAAGCGAGAGCTGAACCGACTGACAAGACTTATACGATGGGAATTGGACAATGACAGAATCAACAGATATCGACAATACACCAGCGACTTAACGCCTGGAGACAGCAACCTTTGGAAGGAAACGAGACGCCTCCTCAGACAAGACCCCGGCCTCCCGCCCCTGACAGACGGACAGACTACTGTAACAACGGACAAGGACAAGAGTGAGCTAGTGGCCCAGCACCTTGAACAGAAATTCAGAACTCATGACACACAAGATCACGAAACACTCCACACAGTCTACGAATTTCTTTCCACCCCACTCCACACCGCAGAACCACATATACAGTACACAAACCCGTCAGAAATTACACTATACATCCGGAGACTCCCCAACAAGAAGGCCCCCGGTGAAGACCTCATCCCCAACATCGTCCTCAAGAACCTGCCTCCAAGAAGCATCGCTTATCTGACAGGGCTGTTCAATGGCTGTTTAAGGAGAGGATACTTTCCTGACACGTGGAAGAATGCTATCGTTGTTGTCTTTCATAAGCACGGCAAGCCGAAACAAGACTCCAACAGCTACAGGCCGATAAGCCTTCTAAATTCATTGTCTAAGATTTTTGAAAAGATTATATCGAAAAGGCTTACTGAATATCTAGAAGACACCATACCGTCCCACCAGTTTGGCTTCAAAGCCAAACACTCTGCAGTCCAGCAGCTACAACGGGTGACCGAAACGATTGTCCACGGCTTCGAGGCGAAGAATTACACCACCGCCGTATTCTTGGATGTAGCCGCAGCCTTTGACACCGTTTGGCATCAGGGGCTGTTGTACAAACTAAAGAAAAGCTTGGTACCCAAATACATCGTTGGTCTTATATCCTCTTTTCTCCATGGCAGGACGTTCCAGGTGAGAGTCAGTAACGCACTGAGCACCAAGAGAAGGATTACAGCTGGGGTCCCTCAAGATGATATTCTGAGCCCCCTCCTTTTTAGTTTGTACACCCACGACATCCCCGAAACTCCCACGGCAACATTAGCCACCTATGCCGATGACACAATGATCGCCTGTCAGCATAGTGTCCTCTCCGTCGCCATTGAACAGCTCCAGGAAGCCCTGACAGAAGTTTCTCTCTGGTTCTCAAAATGGAGACTAACACTGAACATAGGGAAGACTGAAGCTAAAATATTCACTCTCCGCAGATTCTCCATAGAAGAACAACGTCAGCTGCAAATTGATGACCTCCCCATTCTCTGGAATCCTAAGGACCAGGGTGTGCGCTATCTTGGAGTATTTTTAGATACAAGACTCACATGCAAAC